>NW_010586466.1:388478-450003 GCF_000705375.1 Tinamus guttatus
GGAATGCTGAATCTGAGGATACTGAATACGGTATTGCAGAGTAAAACAGAGCTTATGCACCATTCATAACTCCATTAAGGATACTTTCTTCTCTTGTGAGTTCACTGATTAGTTGCCTCAATAAGCAGTTGATTACAGAATCTGAAAAATTTATCTCTGCAGCATACCCATACCATGTGAAGTCTACCTCTCTTATCTCCCTTCATGCTGAGTCACTATACAAATGAAAGCGTAGAACTTACTTAGAACACAGAACAGGTATTCTGTTATATTTGCCAATAATTTGATTGTACTTTTTTCTTCTCTTAAAATAACCTCTCTTTACCCCTGCCCAGTACTTTAATATTTATATACAGTTTTATCCACATATCAATGTCACACAGGTTTTCTTCCTTCCACTAAATCTCTGAATATCTACTGAATCAATACAGATACTTCAGTTTATTTACCTTTGTAAAGTATTTGTTTAAAAATGTTTACTTAGTTTACTTGTTTTCAGCCACAGCAATTAAAGTATATCTCCTTTGAGAAACATTCTTGTGGATAGAGCTGTCTTGTGCATCTATTAGCTTTCCCTTCTTCTTTAGAAGTCTAAAAATGTCATTGGGTGATATTTAAGCTAGTGCCAGCACTATGATATTCCAGGTTGTTTCGGACTTGTATTTCATATGAATCCTGGGAGTCTGCATGATGCCACCTTCCCATCTCTGAAATATCCTTCATCCGCATCTTTGTGCAAAATACAGACATTGGTTTCCAAGTCTGTTGGCCATGGAAGAACTGTTCAGTGAAGACAGAGTGCACTTGATACCCACCTCAGCTCTTATAATACCGCTAAGCCTCTTTCTGCCTGCTGATGACAGCTTCAGCCAATTGCAGGCTAAGTTTTCTGTGTGCTGCTATTACACAGCCGCTGGTTTCCAGTGGGACTGCTGTTGTCTGGCATGTCAAATCATTTCTTTACAACAGAGCTTATCATTGTGTCACCTATACAGCTCCACTGATCCTTCCCAAAAGTCCTTTTTAGCACATATGCAGACTTATTTCCATCCCCTGATGTGCTGAGTGCAGCAATCACTGAGGCTCAGGGTTACCTGCTGTACCCCTGGTCTGCCTAGCATGCCCTGATAGGCATATCTGGCAGCTGGGTCATGGTTCTGTGTATCTGGGGGAGGGTAATTCCTGTGCTTTTTATTTGTGTGCATGCGTGTAAATGTGTGTATGGTAGGATATTAGAAATGGTTGAAGGAGAAGTGACAAGGTGTCACTGTCTTCACTGCCTCAGCTGCTTCTGGGGGCTTATACAGCTGCACAGCTGGATGTCCAGTGGATGAAATGGAGGCTTTGCTCTTGGCACCTCTCCAACTGGCTTCAAACGCACTTGAGAAGCACCCATGTGACAGTTAATGTAGCACCTGCTCAACAAACAAAAACCTAGTCCCGCCTCTCTGTTAGACTGTACATCTGTTATTTTGCTGACATGGAAACTAGCATAACAATTAGATTCATTGCTTGCCCACTAAGTTGATTCCAACTAAGCAGAAAAGGTCTTAATGTGTTCCCCAATGATTTCTTAGGTGGTAGTAGAATCAAATGGAGTAGAATCAAATTCTCTCTCCAGTGAGATCTGTTCTACATTGTAATGGTGATTGTGCACATATGTTTATAATCAAAGTGAGACTGACAGGCAACATTTTCTTCTGTCCAATTGCAAATTTGGAACATTTGCATTTGGAGATCTGATCCTAGGTCTAATTAGAGGTCCGAGAGAGGATATATGAAAATAAAAGAAGGTAGTCACATCAGAAATGGCAATGATGCACACATCTAACCACCTCACCTTTCCTCAGTCCTTTAAGCCTTCCCAGCGGTTGGGGCTTACTGGGACATTCCAGCTATTTGAGCAGTTTCAGACAGCTGCTATTAACAAAAGAATCTGCCAGAGAAATATTTCCTTTTTTTCCACAAATGTGGTATTTCTCCCTTCGGGAAATCACACCAGTTCAAGGTCAGGACAGTCAACAGTCATTCTTGAAGGAGTGACAAGGTTAAAGTCCAACTTCTCTCCCACTTCTCAACCCCTACACCTGGTATTTACTGTTTTTGAATAACTTTTTTTTTCATATTCTGTCCGGAAGACACTTGTGCTTTATGGGGTTGTTCATGTGCTACGGGGAAGTATATGCAGAAAACTGGAAGCTAAGCAGTTGATTACCCAAACCTATGTTTGTTCCTGACCTCATTTCAAGTCACTTCATATTTTTGCTGCATGGCTTAGACCTCCTGCTATTCAGACAGCTCCCTAGCTTTGGAATTAATGAGGATACAATAATACCCTTAAGCATAGGTTTAAAACACACTGCATTTTGGGAGATTCTGATTCCTAGTATAAACAGTGAACTCTATATGGTCCCCTAGTATGTATGTTGCGCTGAAGTTGACATTTTGCAGTAACCAAGTGCATAAATGTTTGTTCAGCGTGTTGAGAAAGATGTAGAGAGGCAATTGGCTTGTGTTTTTTTTTCCTTATCCTGAATTATTTGGCTTAGCTTGGTACAAAATAGCCATTTTTTTCCTGGAACTCATCAAAGATTTATCACAGATATGTTCTCAAAAGGTAAATAAACCCTTTACAATGTCAGCTTTTTTTGACAGATCAAACTGAATGAAATTCCCAAAAACCCTCGTATCTCTGAAAATTAACCAAATATGTTAAACTCAGTTAAGCCAAAACATGTGCTCTTTAGCAAGTGTAGAGCTCAATAGGACAGAAGACAACTGAGCAAGAACAGCTCTGTGTTCAACACTGAGCATCCACTCAGATACCAATGTTGTTTTTTTTGCCCACTTTTTGCCTACTTTTGACTCCGTGTCCCTAATATGGTGCATTCACTTTTGTTAGAAGTCCTGAGGGCTGCTTGTTTGCCAAGTTTTAGGCATGCTATTGTGACCTTTAGACTATTTGAGCTTTTTAGAATACAGGAATTCATTTTTAGAAAAAACAAATTGCATATATTATCCCGTTGTCAGCTTATGGCACTTATGGTATGATTGCAGTGGCTGTTACACAAGGAAAGTCTGGTTCTGTCCTGTGCCATGCAGAGGTATGCGGCAGTAAAGATAAGGGCATCTTCTTGATGCAGAGAAGAATGTCTTGGAAGATGACAAGCCCAGGAGGAGTCTGTTCAGACACCTTGTAAGCAGCTGCTGAGGAAAGATTCAGTCCCACCAACATCAGGAAACTACGTAACCTCTTCTAATGTTCAGGACATTAGTCCAGCTTCCAGTGAGACAGTGAAAACTGTGAGTGCTTGGGTTCGGACACAGCATAAGTCTGCTACTTACTAATTCTTGTTAATTTAAATTCTGTGTGACCCAACTACTGCATGTGTTACTCTCCTCCCCACCAATAGCATCAAACTATGTTGAAACAGGAATTTGTTTCATAAAAATTCTCCTTTTGAGAGCAGGATGATAGAAGAGGTACCTTCTCCTCCTTCATGTTGCTTATGCAAGGATGTCCTACTAAATTAGAAAGATTATTTTTTTCTTTCTTCCTGTCACTGATTTTTTTGTAACAGCAGAGCACGAGCCATCTCTTTTGCACTTGTTTTTATAGGGGATGTGGGGCTTCATCATTCAAAAGAAAGCACGATACAGCTTTGCATAACTATTGAGGTTCTTTTCAAAGGTTAATTTGTTACGTCACATAGATTATCTGCTCAAATACTGTACATTCCCTTACCCTGAGGCACAGAGGTTCATTAAATGAGCTATGCAGAAAAAAAAAAAAAAAAAAAAAAGAACAGCCTTTTTCTAATACAATTTCTAAGCCTCCTGGCAGTTCTGTGCAAAACATCCTTCCCATGCTCTGTGTTATGCACAATCTTCCAAAAGGGACACACTGTGCATCTGTCATAAGCTTTTTCCAGTGTCACTAGTAATAAGGATTAACCTCTCTATGCCTAACTCTCGAGAGTTAGCTTTTTTACAGAGACATGAAGAATATCTGGGGACAGAAAACAAAGCTGAACTGGTGCAGGATCCTGAGCTTTAGCATCCACATCATCCAGTGTCTTAACAGACCTCGAATCATTATACTTTCAAGGTATGGTGAAAGGCCAGATTATTTAGTCGCCTTTGTGCCCAAGAGAGGTAATTGTGGGAAATGGAAACTTTTTCTTTAAGAAAAAGCAATACACAAGAATGAGACACTATCTAAGTCAAAGTTTTGTCAATTAACAATGTAAATTGCCTGACAATTCTTGGTGGGTGAAAAGAATGTGGGGGAGACATTGTAGGTCTTTCCCCAAATAAATAAATAAATAAATAAATAAATAAATAGACAAACTGCATGTTCTAGTGACAGAGATGGAAGTCACTGAACTCCTGCTGACCTGTTTGAAAACCACTGAAGCATTATCATTTATTAATAGGCATCACATAAAATAGGACTGCTGTAGTTTTTTATGCTAACCTTCTATGCAGTATTTATAGTGGGCCAACTCACTTTCACCCAACACAGGGAGATGTACAAAAAGCTGGCAGAAAGTGATGTTTCTCGAGATTCAACACCAATCCTCATGGCATCTTCTTGAACCAGCATCTTACACTTTTTCCAGTTGTGCCAAAAACACCCTGTATCCTCTGCAAAAAGAAGGGGTGTAAAGACTGTGGATTGTGCTCGTTGGTGGATTTTACAGAAGTCTCCCAGGAGTGATCATAGCCTGAAGCCAGCCTTTATGTTGCTGATGACTTGTCCAGTCTATGTATTTTGGTGTTTCCCCAAAATCTGACACTCCTCTGTGCTGTTGGACTGGGAGGGAGCAAGTCTCTTCCCTAAACCTGCTTAGCCCATTGCAAAACCAGGCATGGTTGCAAATATTTTCCTTGAGAACTTCCAAGGATTGATCTTTCTTTACTTCTGCCAAGGTACAGAGGTCCCCTGTTTATAGCTCAGCTACCCATAATGGCCACTGCTTCATCCCACAAAGTGGTTAAATGTGATAGAACCAGTGATACTGCTGACAACTCGCCTGAATCTTTTTTTACTGGTTTGAAACATGGCCTCTTGATGCAATCGGCTTGTTCAAACTCAATTTGGGGTTTTATTTTTTTTTGTTTGAGCTGATATCCTTTAAGAAACAGGATACGTTGCTTTCTTCAAAATATTAGTTATGCAAGCAGAAGCATTAGTACTGTGGCAACAGAACTGTTTTGCACAAATGTGACCTAAATTTCTCTACCCTGAGGCTTCAGTTGGTTTCAGTGCTTGAACCTGAAGGCTAAATGAAACTCATGATTTTTTTTCTGTTGTTTTCTGAGGTATTTTCAACTCTTCAAAAGCACATCAGAAAGCTCAGGCCTAATGTATGAGTCTGTAACCTTGCAAAACTAAAGTAACTCTAAGGAAAATATGTAGAGTAGAATAGATGTATGGTAGGCAGTAAATAATTTTTATATAAATTTCTATATAAAGCCTGTGGCTGTGTTCTTACTTCAAAACAAAAAGTGGCTGGGCTAATCACATATGGGTGGTGATTTGCATTTTGATCTGTCGAAGAACAGGTTATAGATGCTAAACGCTACTATTTTGCTGTCTGTATGTCATGAATGAGACTGATGTATCTCTTGCTTGTTCTGTTTTGCTTTGTTTGTTTGTCTAAGAAACATTATATACCTTTCACATGTAAATCACTGACTAGAAATTAATGCATACATGTAAGTCTTCAGCACTTATCACTAACCTGTGTGAGTAAATGCATGTTTAGCCATCACTGTGTGAATGGATTCAAGCACTGCTAATGATTATGGAATTAGTTTATATGCTGGGATGCATGGATTTATTTACTGGAGTGGCTAACTAACAGGCTTTGTTAGCCTAAAAGCTTTTGTGTGTACATGCACTAGACATCTACTGCAGGTTCTCAGATTGCAGTGACTTTCTTGCCAAGATGGAAGGCAGCTGTCAATGTGGACACTAGCAAACACAGATGGAGCAAGTCATTCAGGATGGGAGGTGATATTTGCCAATTCAGACTTGCGAGGGGCTTAGCAGGTCGGCAGCTACCCCAGCCTCACGTTGTCTTATTCTCTCAGATCAGCATAACGAATCATGCCTGGGAGACCAAGTTAATCCCTTTCAGGTTCCCTGGACTGTAGATCTCTCTGAATTTTCCTTTCTTTAGCCCTTTGTTTTCCCCCTGCTTTGTACCGAAAGTTAACCATAGCAGCAAGAATGTATTAGGCTGCTTGGAATACTGTCTTCAGTTCATAGTGTCCTGCTGACACACGGCAAAAGCTGCACAATGAAGAAACTCCTGCCTCACTTCTGGAACGAGTCAACAAGGGGTTTTTTTGATAAAATACAACATCTTTAAATACACACAAACGTGCACACATAAGTTGGAGAGGCTCTTGTCCTTGTTTGAGGGTGAATACAAAACTGCTGTTTGAAGCCACCGTGTGCCAAAAGGCTGCACAATCTGCACCTGTCAATCCAGGGAGTTATTAACTATTCTCTGAGTACTTCCCCATTTCACAGTCCATGGCATGCAGGTGGCCTTCTCCAGCTGGCTAGAGGAACCATTCATCACTCTAAAAGAAGCTACAATGCCCTCTTCTGCACTCAGCCAGAGTGAATCCCACCCCATTCCTAGAAAATTTAGCAGACTCCTAGCTTGGGGCATTCTTCTACTTCTATGAACGAATCCCATTGTGTCCTATAGCCAGGAATATGGAATCTTTGAGGATTAATACTGTCCTCACCAAGGCACATCTGTTCTTCATTAGATCAGAGAAAGGAGCCACAAATACCATCTGCACCTAGGGCTGTTGTCTGTCAGTGCAATTCTAGCCTGCCCTGCAACTGGACCTGTCCTTTTCTTGACCTACTTCTGCAGTGATTTTTTCCAGCCTTGTGACCATTAGGTGTGATGTCCAGAAGGTGAAATGCGTTGTATACCTTCTTGTAAGATTAAAGAGTGTGTTAGCATTTTGATCGTTCAGGCAAAATGCACTTTATTGAATATTAGTTGTGTAAGCCATCCACTGGAGATGAGTGCTTTTATACAGTAAATCTCTAGGAAAAAGAGGATGAAATCTCCAATTTGTAAAATAGAGAGATACCATCTCTAAATTAAGGCCAGATTTGGATTATCTCTCAAAGATCAAAGCTCATTTCCAGCCCTTTGGCACTTCTTTAGCACATCTTCACCCATTTACATTGGGGCTGAATTGTTCTGAAAAGCTTATTATACCAAATGAAACTATTTCCACTTACCTTAGGGTTGAATCCAGCCAGGAGTAATTCAACAGCCAGGAAACATCTGTGTTTCCTAATAACATAGTCCATAAATATCTCATCTGCTTTGGGAAATGTGTATAAAAACAGTGCTATCTGCCTTCAGAGTGCTTGTTCTCTGGCTGTGCTCTTATGGCCCTGTAACTGATCCCTTAAATCATATCACTTGCACTTCATCTGCAAGATCAAAACATGGTGATCTTTGGGATTAGGTGGCAGGCTTCATATATCAACAGTATGATGGTGAAGGTAGGGTGAAGAATGGCAGGGCTTTAGGGAAAAAATTCAGTACAGGAACGTCGAAAGATATCGAAGCAGATCTGAATTATTTTCCCCAAAATACAGGAGACAGGCAGTGGAAAAGAGATTATGCATAAATCATGAAAATTTTTAGGGCATATTTCATGTACAATTTAGCTGGCACTTGACCACTACAACACATTGGTCAGTCTTGCATTGAATTTAACATCAGATGGTTATATTTCAGCTCTAAAGGTGTTTTAAAGGATTTCCCTCTTAAAAAAAAAAATACTTCAGTCATCAGCAAGGCATTTATTATTATAATTGCAACTAATGTTTAAAACACCACAAGTAAATAAAATGAAATTGAAAGCAGATTAAAGTGTATATCCCCAAACCATGAAGTGTGATTTACACATCACTATTCCATTTGTAGCATATTTGATTCACACTTTTCCTCTACACTTCTACTTCTTCTCTAGCTCGTAATGGAAAGCAAATTGCTTGTGGATACAATTCCTGAAAAAAATTATACTTAAACTGAAGAAATGGGAAAATGAGCAAAAGTGTGACAGTAAAGAAAGGAGAGTGATTGTTTTGGAAGATGGAATATTTCTTGCAGATTTGAACAATCTTTTTATGGAAGAGGATGTCAAATTCTTTGCAAATGAGGCTAGGTCAATACAAATAATTGATATTATTGATTCAGCTATGGAATTTAAAAATGAAAATAAAATTGGTACAGATGAAAGTGCTTCTTTATTACAAAATAAAACACCTCTAAATGTCTTTTTGTTGTTGTTGCATGAGATTTTCTGCTAAACTTGAAATGAAAAGCTTCAATTTTTCAGGAACGTGCACACACACACACAACAAAAAAGCAAAGAAGGATTAATTAGAGTTATGGTTATAAAAATTGCCCAGCTCCACTCCTATGAATAGATTAAATGAATCACCAGCAAATACAGAAGAGAGAATAGACAACTGTTGACCAAAAGCACCCCTGAAGAAGGAGTTAGGAGCAGATATTCAACACTGAAGTTAGGGATGTGTATTTTCCTGTAACGTATCTAAAACGTAAGATTTGGATTTAATATTCTGGAAAAGGTCTTCGTATAGGTATAAAGCATTGTTAATAATTAAATAATAATTTGTTCTGGGTTGTGTCCAGTGAGGTTTTCCTGTTTCAAGTTGTTAACAGATGCAGAAGATATTTTCACTCTGATTAGACATTTGTCCCCTGCAAAACGGTTTGCCTTTTAAAATGAGAGAAAAAAAGGGTCAGAAGAATCAGACTTAATATCAAACAGAAGCCATATCTATTTCCAGAGGGACAGCGGCTATCATGAACTTTGTCACGGACAAATTAACAGAGATTGAATTAAAATTTTGTACTTGTTAAAGCGTGTTGCAGTGCTGCAGGGTAGAGAAAAGGGAATTATAAGCCACATCATGATTGCCTAGGAGTAATAAAGTAATTTTCCTGCCATTCTGTGCTTACTCTGCTGAAGAGGAGAACATTGTACCTGTTCCATGTTGCTTGCTCTTTAATTTTTGGGGGTTAATTTATAGGACGGAAAGAGACTTCAATAAATACCCTTGTCAGCCCTCCTGCCCTCAAATGGCCCATGCTGTTCCTAGGATAATCAGTCTGCGGTGTGGGCAATGAGATTTTATGACTTTGACCACTTTTTACTGGGTTATTTGCTATACCTCTATAGCTGGTAGGCTCTTGCTACCTCTTTTCCCCTTTTGTGGTTGCTGCTAGGTTAGTTATGTTTCCTTTATAAGTTCTATACTGATTTTCCCCTCCTTGCTTTGACCTTGCAAATGCATTCTTAAACATATGTGAATATTGCCTTATGCATACGCTTGCAGCTATTTGACTATATTCATTAACAGTCATTTCTAGGGCATTTAGAAAAAAAATGGTATCCATCAGTATGAGCAACTAAAATGTTCCTAAAATATTTTAAACGTATAATCTACACATATAAAATTAAGAATAGCATCCAAGATTTTTTAATTATCTTGTCCATTTGAATTAGATTGTATTTTAGGGTTTGAAATATGCCAACGTATTTCAAATGCCAAGGTGGACAGGCCAAAGCTCAACATACCTGAAATTAGTGAGCAAATCAGCAGCAAAGCAGTTACCCCTGAAATCATCAAATAATATATCCTTTTTCTTCCATGACTCAAGCCTTTCATCTGGTAAAAGAAGTAAATCGGGAAGTCTAGTCAGCAAAAACACTGTGTAGAGACAAGTTAAGAAGGTAGTCAGATTTCATCCAAGAACTTTTCAGACATGGTGATATAATGCAAAAGGAGATTTCTTGTGACTGCAGTGAATAACTCAAAGTGTCAGCAGGATGAAGGGAAATAGTTCTGCATTTATTCTCATGAGGTTTTGTCCTTTTTTCAATATTATAAGGATGTCATAAATGTCAGAAATTGTAATTTTATCAGTTTGTCTCTTACATAATTTATTTCTTCTTCTTTATGAAAAGGAAAGGAAAGAAGACTCTATATCAAATTGACAGCGCTATCCCAGTATTTCAGCATTGTGTGAGATTTTGATAGCTTTTTTTCCAAAATGTGGGAGGAGTTAATTACTGTTTCTAGTCTAGCTTCAAACTCACTATACAATAACAATTTTCATGAGGATATTAAAAGTGCTTGGCTGTTTTTTACATATTGTCTTACTCAGTAACGGTTAGCTATCAAAATACTAATTATATTTGCTGAGAGTTTTCTTTTTGGCTTTCAATTTGCTAGAAATACATCTAGCTAGAAACTCATTCTCAGACAGTCTTAGTTCTGCTTATAATATAAACTGTTTCAAAAGTGACATGTAACTATTATTCAACAAATTTTCTGATGTAAACTGAGAGTGGGATCCATCTCAGCTAACCTAATGGCCTAAAAGATAGCTGCCTAAATCAATTCATCTTAATATGTCAGTTTATTTCATCCTAGAATCGATGTCTAAGGAATATGATGACAATAATCATTTGGATACAGATGTTTTTTAATAGACTATCAAAGGAACCTACAGTAGTCCAGATGGCTTCATGTATATCTTGGATATTTATAATTATTTACTAGCTTGATTGGTTACAGAGTTGCTTATTCATCCTTCGAGCTATTGCAGTTAGTTACAAGTGGGCAAATAAAATGCATGCATTGTTAGTCCTCGGTGCTCCCTGAATGACAACTTAAAGTGATTCCAGAACAGATAGTTCAAAATTCAAAATGAAAATGAGAAATTCTGTCAATGTTGGAACTGAGCTTCTGGAAAAGTGAAATTCAACTGAGAGAGAAAAATTACAGATAGTGTCCTCTGGAAATAGACTTTGGGAGGTGCCAGAATTGCTTTAAAAATATTTTAGGGGGTGAACCTTGCTTCTTTCTATGTGTGTGCACAGGCACATGAGTATTTGTGAAAGAAGGTAGAAAAGGGGCAGCAGTGCTAGATGTAGCATGATGACAGTATTCATTTTGCCCAGATCTGGAACAGACTTGAAATTTCCATGTGTTCTGCCAATTGTCAAGCCTAAATCAAAGCTTACAGGAGCTGGAATTATATTTACAACATAAAAACTCTTTTAAAAGGAAACCCTTATATATAGATGGAAATTATATTTTTTGTGGAGTACATACCTTTGAATTAGCCAGAAGGTAGTCAACAATTGTCCATATCAGTTTTCACATTCAGGATAATAATTCACTTATAATTCATAACTAAAAATGTATGGTTTATATTTATTTAAACAGTAAGTACTATCTATAGGTATCTCTAACATGATATGTAGGTCATATAATGGTTTTGTATGCTTCTTGTAGGCCATATTTTCATGAAAAAGAAATATTACTTTACTAAACTCTAGTCATTTTGATAGGACTGTAAAGATCTGTAAAGTTTAAAAGAAAAGATCAATAATAGCTATGTTTTCAGATGGATTTGAATGAATACTTTCAAGGCATATACTTAGCAGTACAATACTCATATAAAGATATACTACAGCCATGAGCAGAATTTTATGCAACCCAAGCATAGGTTGTATTTGAATTTCTTGCAAAGACCTTATCAAAACTACTCATTTCCAAGGATGATGAAAAATTCCTTTCATGTGTCCAGATTTTCATATCCAAACACTGCTGGTTTCTAGTGAGGTGTAACAGGATTTATCATAAACTTCTTGAAGAATGATACCAGTAGAATGCTAAAGCTATGCTAGGATAGGATTTATGTTATATGGTGTAGAACCATTCATGTCTTTTGGGGAAATGGCTGGGAAAAGAGAAGAGTTTCTGAAAGCTGGCTGTGTGCCCCAAATGCTAATAAATAAAGGAAACATAATCGACAAGGTGTTAGATGGGTTTTCTTTCTAGTTACTTTGTTTAGCTAAAATTAATTTGAGGGACAGTGCAAACTTCCTCCCCAGAGAGTTCTTCTTTGTCTGAACAGCAATGACAGATTATAATTACTGGTTAATGTTGCGTGTGACATTACCCAGTTGTCTTTATGAGAATGAGAGACATTAGACAATATAGTATTACTATGATCTTTTTGATTTTATTTTAGATGTGACTTTTCGTTTGTAAAATATAAGAGAGATATGGGTTGTCCTAAGATTTTAGCATAGAGCTCAGGGGTGGGAGCTCTGAAAAGATATTCCAGGAAGCCTGGAACTGTTGTGACAATTCCAGGCCAGGCTCAGATCAGACTTCTGGCTTAGGAAAGGGACAGCAGACAACCTATAAATTTCTGCAGATCTGTGAAGAGAGTTTTCTTTTTCTCTCCCAGTTCTTTTCTGGAGTTTCAGATGGATTTTTGCTTGGTCCAGTTATCCTGCAATACACGGTCCATATAAATTTGAAAGTGTTCAATCGATCAGCATGTGCAGATATGAAATCTATTTCCTGTATTTGCAAAATTTCATTATGACTCATCTGTTTGAACAATGTCAATCAGTGATCAGATATTCTGTAAGAATTATTACTGGGCTATGATTAGTTTTACAATGTTGTTAAAATCAATGTCTTTCCTTGTTGGTCTAATCTATCTAACTTTTCATCTGGGGCAACGGAAAACTGTGGATCATCCTTCTCAGTAAATGGCCTGGGTCTAATTTTCTGTTGAAGATTTAAAAAACCATAATAATACTAACACATTCCTGGAAATATATTTCTAAGAGACAGTTGTGTTCATCTGCCACTAAGAATCATCCTGAGCACATGTCTTGGCCTCCCAACATGTGCATTGCTATTTTTCATCTAAAGCAAAGAGCACAGTGAGTGGAGATGTGTTTTGAAAGAACAGAACTTGCAGTGCAGTAATTTTCCTGGCTTCAGCCTACAAACTGAAAGTCTTGGACAGAATGGCTTAATATTCAGATCCTCAGCTCAGACAAACTTCCCTGAATGCCAATTTAAATGAGCTCGCTGAGCAAACCCAAAGTTAAACCTACAAATACCCGATCATTAGGACAATAATACATTTTAGACACTCCATATGAGGTACTAACAGCCTCTGAGCTTTAGCCTCGCCTCATAACCTTCTCTTTGTGTTGACCTTTGAGAGACAAGCGACTCTTTCATCAAAGCCTACCTTGAATATCTGTGAATTATTAGTTTAGTAATCATAGCTGAATATTGGCTGCAAAGGCACACCTGAATGAATGAACAACATATGTGACTGAAAAATAGATGGACAGTGGCAGTGCTATTGAATTAAGAAGGCCTATCATTTTTTTGATATCCATAAATGTCAGATGACTTGACAAACATGGATTGAAAGTATGGATTAAGTTCCTACCATTAGATTTTGAACAAAATGCATAACCTTTCAGATGAAGATGTTGACTCTGGTTTTAACTCATGACACGCATTCTGAGAGATATGGCAAGTAAGGTTAGGATGAGTCACACTCTACAACGCTTTTGTTCAAAAGCTTCCAGAAAACAACAAACACGAGAACAGGAACTCTACCATCTTTTGAAATGCTCCTAGACTGATAAAGATTTTCTGGCCTCACCATGAGGACATGGTGAGGACGCTTCTCTCGCAATTGCTTCTACACAGGGCTTTCTACAGTCACATTACCTCTCCTACAGCCTAAGAGACAGTTCACATATCTTTGCTGTTTCATCAACCTTGTATCTGAGGCTGAGATATTTGGCCTTTTATAGAGAGATAACACTGCTTGCAGTATGCTTATTGACTGAATTTTGATGAAACAGTCTATTTTGGGATGTAACTTTCATTTTTCCCCTTTACAGAAATTAGTTTAAGGCATAAATGTACCTCCTTTTCTCTTTCACTTCAAAAAGTTCTTAAAGTACCCTGTGAAGATTATCCATTGCCAAAATGAAAATCACAATCAGATTATCACAAACATCTTCATAATTACATGTTAAAAGTACTCATCATGTCACATATATCAACATGAGTCATTAAAGTTCAAAGCCTGGAGAAAAGAAATCTAAGGCCTACTAAGCAGCAGCGTGCTTACAGTGGCATTATGGAGAAAAGAACACTTGCATACTTTAAATACACCCATGTTAGGAAATGAGTTGAACAGGGATGGGCTGAAAGTTTCGTAGGGCAAGTAATCCAAGACCAGCATCTGCCTTGGGAAAAAACAATCAATCAATCAAATAAACAAACAAACAACAACAACAACAAAAAAAAACAAGCTATTTTGCTCTTCAGTCATCCAAAGTTCATCTTGCAGTTCACTGATGCAGCCACTGCCTGGAGAAGTTTGTCTCTGCATCTGTGCTGAGTTGGGGGCGTTAGCGGACTGGGTGGCAGAGAGGGTTTCTGATTAGCTTGTTAGGTTCCTGCGGATATTTTAGGACCAATCACCTGTGCTCCAGAAACATGTTCCGGCCTTGATGAGTAACCGAATTGTAGGGACTCCATTAATAAATATTCCTGTATTATGTAATGGAAGTATGCTGGAGAGTAGCAACTTAATTTAAGCAAATGATATTATTCACTCTATTAATTATGATAGGCCATTTATAAAGAGATAATTTCTTGAGAACAGTGTCCTATGTACTCCTTAAGGGTTTTCATTGTCTTATAATTGAATCTCAAACTGCCTCAAAGCACCTCTCATAACCTAAAAGTGTATAGGCTGGACATTCCTCAGGGAACTGGGTGCTTGCATTGGAGATCCTACTCTTAGTGGTCATAATAGTGTGGATGGTGGTTTTGATTGTAACATGTAAGAATTAACTACTTCCAGCTCAGAATTGAGAACTGAATGAGAAAGGGAATCATTTTTCACCCCAACTTTTGTCTCCTTATAGACATTGAAGATAATTTCACTTTACTCCAGTTCATTGCAATTGCCCAATATAAACCACAGCTCATAGCTGCCAAATACTTTTGAGGAGAGTTGAATGTGCAGACTAAGCATGATGGGCCCAATGGGATTATAGCCCAAGCAATGAGAAGATTTGTATAGATGTGGCTGTGAATTTAAGCAGACACAAGTACAGGTTGTAGTCAAAAGGGAGAGTTTTTCTCCCATCCTTTTCTCTCTCTGTTTACCCAACACCCTGTTCACATCCCTTTTGCTGCCACTGGTGCTTGTTGACATGCAGAGAGTTAAATATCTGGAAAAGGATTCAGACGATGGAAAAAAAAAAGGAAAGAAAAACAGTCTTTTTGTTAGGTTAACTTTTTAGGTCTCAAATCAAATTTAATATGTGGCTCTGTGGGCTTTAAGGTAGGAGATGAAAACCTACAGAGGAGCCAGAAAAAGGCAGGTGTACCCCTCACATTTTACCTGACTTGTTTTTAAAAGTTCATATAAGTAATCTTCATTCCAAAGAGACAAGTGCAGGAGTAGGTAATGCAAAAATGACTCTATCCAGTCACATTACAATCAGAATCTGTGTTACCCTTGCAAACAAATCATCTCTTCGTGTCTTGGGAAATCAAAACACATCTTCCATTGTCAAATGAGAAAGGACTAAGTCTATTTTCCAACTTTCAAAAGTAAAATCTACCTGGAGTATTTTTCCTTTCCTTAACCACAAACCCAGATTTCTAAATGCGATGCAGTGCTGTAATACTCACTCCTGCAAAATAATGCCTTGATTTGCCTTTAACAATGTTCAACCTGAAATAAGTGCCCAGGATAGCTAAATTAAAGGACAGTGTAGTGCCCTTTACAGATCTAATATCTTGTATCCTGTGCTGACTTGTGACAGAAACAGTCTGATATCTTGAGCTGTGGCATTGATTCTGAAGAAAAACAGCAGCCTCACATCTCCTCTTCTCCAAGGAATACTCTTCTCTTCTCCAGGATGACACTGCTTCTTCAGATCACAGGTGTGTCTTAATCAAGACTACAAACATAATATGTCCTCCCACTAAGGGAAAAATGAAATACAGGCCCGCAATGCTTAAGCTGCAGTCTAGTTCTTTATGGCACTGCCAAAGGCATTTGATAAACTCACCCTCATTTACTCAGCTCTATCTGATCATAACTCTGTTGATAGTCATATCAGTGCACTTGCAAAACCTGTACTGTGACTCTATGGCTCTCAAGAAATGCATCAAGCTAATAATTCTAAAAGAATATGTAAAATGCTCTAGCGATATCCTATCTGGCAACCCACACTACTTATAAGAGTTTTTAGCTGCCAGCAAAGTATAAAAATGTCCAGGACATAGAGGAATGATTTCTATTACTCCAGTTTCTTAAGTTTGGCTTCCTTTTAGTACAATTTTAGAACCTTTTATTATTTAATGGCCTTTCCTATCCTTCCTAACCCATCCCATCTCATCCCATCCTATTACTCCTCTGTTATCCATTACATATTTAATGAAGACACAGTTTTCTTCCTTGTTACTAATCTGAATCATGAGGTATGTCACCCGGTTGCACTAAGCCAGTCCCAGTCAGTAAGTACTCAGTCTATGCAACAGGGAAGGAGCTGTTGCACTGACCATGTGCTACATGTGGGCTATGGGGAGGAATTGCTCTGGGCTTTGGCAGAGGCTTCTTCAGTCACTTGTAAGGTTGAATCATGGGTTTCAAGCTATGACAGCAGAGAGTCGAAGGCCAAGAACTTTGTGATCTTCAATCCTTGGACTGCGTTATTATTAGTTGGCACACAGCACGCAAGTTGGGGGAGGGAGGAGAAGAGAGGAGATGTGCACAGAAGGTGAGGGCAGGAAAGCTGGAAACAGTGCTGCTGCTAATACCTTCCACCACCTGCCTAGGAGTGAACCTTTCCTTTTCTTACTCCTAAACTAACCCTTTGCCACTGTGCAAGAACTCACAGTTGATTTGGCAGTGGCAGCTGTGACAGTGATGTTGACATTCTCTAGTGAATTGATTTAAAGGACAAAAGCAGAAGGTAGACCAATTCAGCCTAAAAATAAAGCACTTTTTTTTTTTCTTTTTTTGTACTGAACATTATTAACCACTAAAAGCTTTTATGGTTAATGTAATGGATTCTCTGTCACCTAGGGTTCAAAATTCACCACTCAAATAAACACTTAATTCAAGAATTGCAAGGTGTCATTCTGTAGCGTGCGTCCTTTTGAATGTGATGATAGCAATGGTTTTTGCTCTTTGTAGCTGTGAGTTAGGCTTTTCCCAGTCTAAGGAAGACCTGCACCAGTTAAATTTCTATATCCATCAAGATCAAATTCAAAATTCTGTAGCAGGGAAACAAAAAAAATATGTACACTTCCTTTACTTATACACAAAGACAACCAAGTGTATGTGTGTATCTGTGTGTAAATTCCTCCTCCTACAGCCAAGCTGGTTTTCCTGGACTTCTTTCCTATACTGGCACACTCCCAAATCTCCAGTGCTCCAGTCTGCTGCCTATTCAGTTGTGCTGATGCTGTTTGTGTGAAATAATATCTATTAAAAAAAAAAAGAAAAAAAACAGAAAAACATAAAGATGGAAAATGTTGGCAAAAGGGACATTCTTATAGTGCATTTACTACTACTTTTACTATATTGAACTGTACCTGTGTGCTTGTTTACTTTATTCTGGGGTAAGCAAGATATTAATGAATTCCTAAGAGCACAAATTAATCTTACAAAAAGGTAACAGATCAACTGTGAGTTTGGCAGAGATATGGAGTAAAAAACAATTTGAAAAGAGAATCTAGATGATTGTAGTATAGCTATGCAGAGATTAATGATTGACTATTATAATGTAAAAAGAATAAATTACCTGGGAATAGTTAGAAGAAAAAGAACTAAAAAAAAAAAAAAAAAGATTTGTAACATTTCTACTGCATAAAGGCTACAGAACAGTTATTTATTTTGGCTATTTCTTCAGAAAGAAGAAATATATGGTGGCTTCTTAAACTCTTGCAACTTCGTCAGTTGAGTTATACTCCATCAGCATTTCAGTCAAGCTTAAGGGTTCTAATCCTTTCCCTCTGACAAAGTCTCAGAAAGTGTCTCTACTTAGTGGATTTAAAACTGCTGATGTTAAGCTGAATGCTTTACATTTGCATAGAAATGTAGTTACAAAACAAATGCAAATGATTTCAGAGCTTTACAAAGTCTAGCATCAGGCTTCTTTCATTGTCTGACACAACCTCAAAGTTGTGCAAAGATAATCAGCTGCTGCCCTGAACAAGAAAAACATCTTTCTCGTAAAATCCTTTCTTTCTTTTCTTTTTTTTTTCTGTAAATAATATCTTAAGTATACAACCTCCTATAACCATGGTGTTAGTAAAATGTGTTCAGTGTTATAAATACTCAGTAGGACTGTTAATTTTAAAAGGTATTTCAAAACTATTTTTGACTAGCTTTTCAAGAAGCTCTTTTCATGTATTGACATGGCAGAGAACTACTAAGATACTAGTTTATGATTATTCTTTCTATTTTTTTTCTTTTTATATAAAGAATCTAGAATTTATGGCAGATCTATTTTTAAGTTGTTCTCAGAGTGCAGGAACATGGATTAAAATGTATGCTTTAAATGGGGTGAGATTTCTAAGGTATCTTTTAAATGAGAATTAATCTAATCTTATAAAAATATTAAAAATAGGTTCCTCAGATGACTAGATGGGTGTATACTGCAGCTTGCATATATGTGTTTCTGTGAACTGTATGAATGAGAAAGAGGAAACTTTTCATGTGATTCATGCATCCCATTGCCAATACAGTTTTGCTCATTGTATTATATAGTTAAAGAACTTCTCGCAGTCTTTTAAAAACATATACAATTTTTAGGAATACATGATCAAGTAAAGAGTGTTTTTCTATTTCTTACTGCACTCTGCATGTCATTGAGCATCCTAGACTTTTATCTCGTTACTTGTTTTTCAGAGCTGAAAATAGAGATATGAAAAAGGGGAGAATTCTCTTGAAACAGAGACTAATTGACAGACCTTGACATTCCAGATCACAGGTATACATGCTCACATCTACTTCAGGCACTCTGCACACAGGGTTCTTTCTTTTAATAGCTGTAGAATCCTCACACTGTATCTTGACATCAGAATCCTGCTACAGAAAACCTGATGAGTTGTTGTACGTAGAGCTTTGTACGCAAAAATGTTTGAATAAGTGAATATTCTTTCAGAGGTGCATTGCAATGCATTGCCTATATGGGGATCTTAAAAGTCCAATACTGGCACTCTGAGCAATCTGAATCTTGAAGCTGGCCGAAAGTCTGACTGTTTTTTTTTCTTTCCTGTTTAAGTTACAATTATTGAAAAGGATTTTGCAAAACCAAGACCTTGGATGTCTCACAGATGGCAATGTTCATGCTGGGAAACTTGGAAAAATCTTATAAATTTAGGAAATCATATAAATATACATATAGGTAATTTGATGTTTGCATATTAGACTATAATTTAAAATTAAATCACTAATCACTAAAAGATAAAGTTTCTGACTTTCCTTATAACAGCACCTTTTTAATTTACAGTAAATAGATTGAAGATTTATTTAACTAAGAATATAATTAACAGTCTGTTGCTCCTTTCCTTGTTTACCTGTTGTTAAGCCTATTTCTAAGGAATAGCATTTCACAGATTATTATTCCACAATTCCACATCCTTCTCACAGTATAATTTCAAATGACTGATAGGAAGGCATTTCTCCCAGTTTCTCCTGACATTGGTGATGGGAGGGAAAAAGAGACAGAAATTAGTTGAAGTCTAATAAAAAATACAAAATACACTTAAAATACAATTATGTAGGAATACACAGACTGTGATAGAAATGGACATTAGAGTGTGTGAAATGAATAAAATCTGCAAAACAAAAGTAGTTAAATAGGAGTCTGTGCTGGTTTCTGGAGTCCTTGAACTTCCTTCTCTGGAGAAGAACTCCATTTTATGAGTGAAATAAAATTCTCCAATGGATAATGGCAACATCTATCATTCGTTATAGAACTGATCACGTATCTCCTAAGTTATTCTTTATATGCCTGTTTCCTAATAGTTCAACAAGAAATCAAATATAAAGAGGGAGTCAAAAACCCTAGTGAGCCAAAAAACTGGGAAATGATTATAACAACAGTACCTTATCAAGACCGGTATGTAAGGTGGTATGCTGTAAGCTGATTTTTTTAAAGTACAAAGATTCTGACTCATATTATCTTCCAATTACATAAGTCATGGGCAGGCTTCAATTCTGAGAAGTGACAAGAATCCAGACTTTTACACATCCTCTTTGACTTCTTGGAATATAAATCACTCATTTTTAAACACTGCTAGGCTCCAGCAGCTGATTGGACCTATGTGTATGCATGAAAATTTCAGTCCTTGCAGGGAGTTTAAGGAGATTATCCAGTTGCTAACAATATCAGTGACAGCTGGAAAAAGTTTTGATGTCAGGGCCTTATACACAGTTTTAATTCACTTCTTAATGTGACATCATCTAATTTTTCAACAATTTCCACAACAGTTTTTCAAATTGTCAACAAATTTGAAAGCCAGTAAAAAAAAAAAAAAAGACTGAAAGCAGACAAATGAAGGAAGAAATCCTGTTTTATCAATTTTACTAGAAAAAAAAAAAACAAACAAATCCAATCCATTTTAGCCTCCTAAATGAGGAGAAATAGCATTGGTAATAGCTTTTTTTTTTTTCTTTTTCTTCTTTTTCTTTTTGTTTTTCTTTTTTTGAAACTTGTTAAAATTGACAGCTAGACATCTCACTTGAAAATGCACAATTAAAGCAATTACACCATTATTTCGTCTGCTTAAGACATCACTCAATACTGTCCATAGCACTAATTTATTTTGAAAAAGAAAAAATATATAATGGAGTAAAATGTCCATAGGCATTCTGTTTTCTTTTCTGTTCCCTGCCACTTTATCCATCACTAGCTGTAGTAATTCTCTGGGCACTAACCATGCCAAGGATGGTTTTCAAAGGTGAAATATTTGACCGTTAGAATACACTATTTCTTAAGCAGGGGAAAAGTATTACAAAATAGAATGTACCACTAATAAGGTTTAACCATCCCTTTTTTAGTTTTCTTTAAAGGAAGAGTTTTCTTATGCATAATCCCCCTTATGTCTCCTCTCACTGAATATACCTACCCAGGTAGGTAATATTCTGGTCTGCTCAAGACCGATCCAAGAGTAATGGTGTTAATAAGATAGGAAATCTATCAGGTTGCATACCTGGTTGCCACATCTGCACACTTTCTTGTCTAACAGATAACCTACATAGGTAATGAAAAATAGATCTTCATCTGAAATGAATTTTTATACTCAAACTCACTTCATACTTCCTATACTATAAATTGCAGGTGCTCCAGGTAGCAAAGTTGGTACTTGCTTTAAAATGTACAGTAAATTCAGGGAAACAAGGCCAATCTATACTAAATAAGGCTTTGACTTCTGTAGATTTTGTTGTCCATATATGTGACAGATTTAGAGGTCAAGTAATAACATATAGGTTTAGGCAAAGACATAGAGGTACATGAAAATAAGTGCCTGAGGAAAGCACATTAAAAGGATTTGGCTCCATTTTCGCAGCTGTATAGACTACACAGGGTATTTTTAATGACTTATATCAAACAACACCAAGCTACTGTAAGGGGCCAAATTTGGGTCTCCGTTTCAGCAGAAGAACTATTACCTAAACTATTTTTTTATTCTCCTTGGTCTCCAGAACACATCAATGAAAGATACAGTGGCAGTCCATATTTATGCTGCCCAAATATCTTGAGAGAAAGAGAGGAGAGGTCACATGTTTTGAACAGAGTGTTTTACACTTTATTTCTGCACCTCTGTGTTTTCCAAACTGCACTCCTTTGTAACCCAGTCTTACTTGAAGAAATCTTTGGGTCTTCTTTTTTTTTTTTTTTTTTTTACCAAAACTGAGTGATACCTAATCCTTGAGTAATCTGATTGGAATCAGGAAATCATGGCATATTTCTCATTTGACTTGCAAATACTTATTTAACAATTAAGTAAAGACAATGAAATCTGCCACTGTTTGATTTAACCCTATGTCTAACTCTTTAAGCTCAATAAATTTTGCTATCTGCTTCTCTTCCTCTCTAAAATGACTTATGAAGTACAGGGACACCATGAATCCCTGTCACTGTGGGTGGGGGATTGAGAACAACGTGACTATGCATTGCTTTACAACATTCTGGGTATGTCCTTCCAGACTTGGCTCTACTTGGCATTGTGTGCCTTTGTTCAGTGCTGTTCAAGCAACATCTCTTGAGGCAGAGGATCCCATCTGGCTGTTCTTGCTGCCTTTTCCCCGGAGGAGACGGACTGTGGCTGCTTGAGCCTTGCCTAGTCCTTTCCCTGGGTGCTGGGAAGCACCTTGCTGTGTCAGTCTGAATCCAAGAAGGCAATCAGATGAAAACACCATGGGAAAAAGTTTTGTTACTAGGTGGACACTGTGCTAAAGATAAGAGAGTTACTGTCATAATGGTGATAATTTAACCAAGCATTCTACAAGCAGTCGTTAATTAGGCTAAAGTTTTCTCATGTGTCCAGATCTCTACTTTCCTACTCAGGCTAGAAATCTCATTGTCATGGCTGACCCTGAACTTCTACCAGCTTCTCCCTCTGGTGTATCACTGATTGGGCCTTTGCCAGAGTTTACCCTCATCCTGACCCTGTCTTAGATGAAATACTTGTTTATACCTTACTCAGTCCTCAACTCAACTAATGCAATCCCTTCCTTTAAATTCTGTCCTGGATGGTCTCCTAGAATTGTCTAGATTTAATTCAGTGTTGCCAGGAGAGCACAAGATGCATATGCCTGTTACGATACGCTTATTTTGTGTCAGATAAAGAAGTGCAAGCTGAGGATAGAGGATTAGCTCTTTAAAACAAAAACATACTCTCTGTTTCTGCTGCTCAGTTCTGCTCAGCTAGACTGCTCCTGAATGTGTCTGCAGTCTTAGAAACCCCAGCACACCCAAGAGCTGAAAGGAACTTGGCTTCTGCTCCAGAAGAGAGGCAGGTGTGCAGACTCAACAACAACTAGCCAGAGAAGGGCAGCAGGACCTGGTGGCCACTGGGATAAGGGGGGCTTCCAGCTTGCAAAGACAAACTGGAGGGCTCCAGCCTCAATAGTGAATGCTGTTTTGAGGGAGGGTGGAAAGGATTCGCAAGATAATTCTGGCTGTGTGTGTCTTTGACTGAGGGGTAATAATAAGAAGAAAGAGGACTGGATGAAGTGGGGAGGATATGGAGGAGATGGGTCTTTCTGAGGAATGGTTTCTGAGAAAGTTAATAGAGAGCATGCTATTTCTAGCTGTAACTTTTGAAGCACACTGAAAATGTGCTTTTCAGAATGTTACCTTTCTCCTTTAATATATAGAGTGTGACTATTTCTAAATTCAGTTAACTTCCATGGAGAATATAACTCTCGGGTGAAAGAAGCTGAGAGGGAGCATGAAGAGCAGAAAAAGTGTAATTTGGAGGCAGATTTTTTTGTGTGTCTGGAGAAGTAAGCATCTGTGAGGAGGAACGGACTGTGAGATGAGATCTTGAGAGCTCTGGGAGGGAAATAGACAAGGAGTCATATAGCAAAGATTCAGTTAGAGAAGGGGTCAGAGTCATGAGAGGTTCTGCCCTAGAAAAGACTCATCACCTCTGATTGGAGGAAGCTCTAATCTAGCTTCTACCTCACCCACAATTAATCTTATAGCCCTGCACAACAATGCCTCTCTTCTCCTCATCTCAGCCAAATTGAGGGACTGACAGTGAGAAGGACCCTGAAATGGGAAGAAACTGAATCAGTGCTTTTTCAAGACTGCTTTCAATGATAAGACTCTTTCAGAGACAAGTATTTCTCACACCGTTGAAAGTGAGAGAACAAATCTTGCTTCTTCAGCTGCCCTACGGACTCTTGCATGCTCCAGCCAGCCCATTCTATGATTCTTCTTTTAAGATCTCCTTATTTTCTAATTTAATCCAGTCTACCCTCTCCTTAACCAGTACCTTCCCAGAATTGAAAGAGGTAGGATCCATCACACAGACTCACAGACTCACAGAATGGTTGAGGTTGGAAGGGACTTCTAGAGATCATCTAGTCCAATCCCCTGCTCCAGCAGGGACACCTAGAGCACCAATGAACACCTTGTCCACAGGCCACAGGGCTTAACAAAATCTTAACTGAAACAGCCACACTATATTTAGATGACACTTCCAAAGTGTCTCCCACCTTGGTCTATGTTTGTATCTATAACCTTTGATGTGTTAGTACCAAACAAGTTTGCTCAGATTTTCTTATTTCAAGTTATAAATAAAGTCATGATACACTGTTTTAAACTGTCATCCGTTTTCATCTTGGTATAGCTTAAAGCTTCTTCAGAATATTCTGTTTCCTGTTATTGAGATAGGAAGACAACTGTTGTCAAATCCTGACTCATAGCTGCCCTAGATTATAAATAACTGAGTTCTGTTAAGCACCCTTTTTCACAAAAAATGTTAAGTTCCAATTTATATTGTATTTATAATGGTCACATACCCAATAATTGAAGTCATTATTGAAACTGTTATCAATCACCCCTTTTAACTATATTGACAGGAATGACAAAATCCTTGCTATTTTTTTCCTGTTAACTAATGGAAGACACAGTTTCCATAGACTGTCAATCAGGCTTTAACATCAATCTTTTTTTTTTTAAAAAAAGACTCTAAATATGTAAATGAATTTTACTACTTTGATTCTTCTTGCTTAGAATCTCAGCTCTGACTTAGGATATTGATTGATGTACTAGAGTTTTTTAATTCATGGTCATCTGTAGAGTAAAAATAATAGAACTTTCTGCTACAGGACAGAAAAAGTATTCTTACAAATAATAGGAACACTATAGTAGGTAATCCACATTATACATGTTATGAGCGTTATCCATGAGCCTTGTTACCCAGTTTCAAAGTCTGTCCTGGGCTTGCTTAGGGATTTTAGGGGTTATTATGTTATTCCACCTTTATGTGACTGTTTTTCCATCTGTAAAACTGGGGTAACAAAATTTTATGAAGTATTTTGAAACATGAAGTCATGAACTTTACATATTTCACATTGCTATTCTTATTTTAAAAGAAAAATGTGAAAGAGTTATACTGAGAATGATTCTGGCAGATGTGATCAATATTGTATCAAAATTCTCTGAATCAGTTCTCAAATAGATGAACATTAGAATATCTAAAAAAAAAGTAGATCAGAATATTGTAGCCATAAAAATCCACACACGGACAAACAAAACAAAACAAAACAAAAGACAATATCTTCTTGTAATGATATTGTGATCAAGTTTCAATTCCTGCAGGGTCTGCTTTGGGGACACAATAAGATGGGAAAAAATACATTTCAAGTATAGCACTTGAATCTTTGAAGAATTAGAACCCGATTCTGGGTCTGACCTTTGGAATTTAGAGCCATTTCTCTTTGACTTTGAATGTAGAACAAATACTATAATATAAAGATTTAAATTGCATTCAAAGAGTGCATTGTTACCACCTATTTTATTTAATCCAACCCTCTCAATTTATTGCTTTAAGGAACTTCCCTATTGTCCTGCTCTTGGGGGGAAAACAATGTAAACATTGATTTAAAGAATTCCTGCTACATCTACAGCATTTTTTTTTTCTTTTTACATTTTTTACACTTTTATTTTATTTTACTCTACTAAACGTCCTGTATTTTGCCATGGTTAAGATTGACAAACACAAACTGACCTTTCTTTTACCATATCCTCCAAATCAATCTCAAAATGAGTGTACACAGTACCAAACATACACATCTGGGAGAAATTTGACTATTGAGATTGAGATAATTCTTGTAAACATGTAAGAAAAAGAAAATAAGAAATAGATCTTCAGAAGGATTAAAATATGTCAGGTGTATCCACTTGCATTTATAAGCACATAGAGATATAGATCTGCTATGTAATGGTAGAAACATCTAGAAATGGAACCAAAATCTTTGCCAAGAAAATTTTTTTTTTTCAGCTCATTATTTTTCTCAACCCAAACTCATCAGGTACCTCCTTACCTGAGTTGCCAAACAGGCTTTATCCTGCAGAGCAGAATGCAGCAGTGAATGCTGTTTCCTTTCAGAGCATGTCTGCTTTCCTAGCAATGAGCAGTTAGAGCCCTCGCTCAAGGTGTGAGCTGAACTTCTCTTGCCTGAGGGTATCAAAGTCCTGCCACTGCCATAAGGACACAGTTTCCAGGATGGGAATTTATTTGGAGAACTTGCTTCTGGTAGAGCTTTTGCCATCGTAGAAAAAAAGTAATGATGCATGGAAAAAAACAAATAAAAAAAAGTGGGGCACCAGCAAGCAAGGGTGCCAGGGTGTGTGTGTGGGGAAAACCAGGACACGCTCTTGCAGGGACAGACCTCAGTTCCAGACATACACAATGGAAAATTTATACATTAGTGTATTTTAAACTGTGACTGAACTATCTCCCTTCCCAAAGGTATGGCTGGTTAGTGCAGAGAATGGCTGATGGGCCACTGAGAGTCTGTTCTTAAGTGGAGCGAGCCTGCTTTTAGCCATCTTAAATCTGCTGGGCAAGATAGTGCTGCTACCTGGAAATACCTCGAGAGATCCACAACCTAAGAAGCATACAGTAAGAAATGCAGCAATGACAAAGGAAAGCTAAGCCAAAAAAAGTTGAAGCTTTTGCTTTTAGCTAACCAGCACTATATAATGTGCAAATTACAGTTACAAGCAGCCTGGCACTTCAGTGAAGTAGAATTTTCACTACACTGCAATGTTAATACTTTTCCTTTGAACTGTTTGGTAAAATGACTTCATTCATACCGGACTCCTGCTGTACTGGCGCTACTGTCTAGTGTTCAAGCACTGCATTTCTGGTGTGTGGAGTAGGGATACTCTCTTTTATAATAATAAAGATTTAGGAGCTGATAGAGTTTAGGGCTTTCCCCTTGGACTTTGCCTTCTCTCCTGGGGAAAAGCTGTTATCATACAGAATATATATTTTTTATGATGCATTAAAACTCACAATGAGGGCCTAGCTTTAAATTGTAGTGTATGTTTTAACTAGGAACATTGTTTTTATTTAAGAAAATGAGGCCAATAATAGTCTACTTTAACTGTTTTAAGTTGAGTGACTTTGTATTCTCCCTTTGCTCCAATTATCAGAGTCTTCTTGTAGCAAGGGAGCTCCACCCACTGCCATTTGATTTTGAAGGGAAAAAACAGTCAGTCTTCAGCCTTCTCTGTCTAATGTTAATGTATGATAAATTCCATTTCCATCTAACACCAAAACACTGAATCAGACTCTTTAGGATTAAGATAAAGATTGGTAAGTACATGAAGAAAAATCTGATTTACATGTTGTAGAGTTGGCATAAGTTAAAAATGTAAAAGTTTGCCACCTTTAAATTTATAATAATTTAAAGAAAGCCTATGTTGATAAGAACAACAGAAATCATCTTTTATTTATATTTTAGCAAACAAGTATAAACTAGCAGTAAATTTTATAAATGAACAAAGTCATTCACAGTAAGAAGTCAGGTATCTTGAATGTCACAGAAGACATCCAAAACACAACAGGGTAAGATTCAGGGAAACTTTGAAGTCATCCCTGCTTTGAAAAAGGGATTGAACTTTTTGACCTCCAGAGACCTTTTCCAACCTAAATTATTCTATGATTCTATTACTGCTAGCTTGTATTAAAAGTATAATTGCCCTTTCCATGCTCACATTTGTGCCTGTAGAGTTGTTGATTGTTGATTAGCACTTGCTAGCTCCAGAGGTGAGCAGTCTTACTTCAAATTCAAAATACCTTATTTGCGCTCTGAGTTTTAGCCTACCCCATTTGTGAGTTAAGCTAAGTTTACGAGTCACTCAAAGGGCATGCAGAAAAGCAGTGTCATCTCAGAATGACCTGAGTGTACTGTCCCCATAGCAAGTCATTGTCCAAAGCTGAGCTAGCAGATAGGTAAAATGAAGTAGGGTACACATTTGTGCTAGGTTACCTGACAGCACTGGGGACAGACTGGACTATTTTTACAAATCTGAAGTGTCTGTTATAAGATACCCTACTCCTCTCATCCCTTGGTGGGTCACATAAATCAATGTAGAAGTTAGAAATGAAGATGACACTTCAAAGTCCCGCTTTCCTGCTTCCCTGCCCAATGCTATGTCCTGAGAGACAGGAGTCAGACAAAACTTCTCAGGTGCCATAGTATCTGTGGATGAAAAAGACACAGTAAAATTGCATCTCTTTGAGGCAGCCCCCATGTTCCTGGACTTTTCCAGCACAGTTGTCTTTGTGAAGACAATGCCTTTCCTCTCACCTCAGGAATTGTTTCAGGATTTGGTTCAAGCCATTCACTTGTAGTATTAAAGTAGTTTTCAGGGAATAGTTTAAGTAGAGTTTAAGTTTAAGAGTCATTAATTAGCAGATGAGCTCTAGGAACATGTCCTTAGTTGAATCAGACTAGCAAGTTTTATAGAAAGGTTGATGAGAGACTATTCAAGAATAAGTTTTTCTTGAACGGCCCCTCTGTATAATTCCACAAATATCTCCAAGTCACTCCAAATCACAAATTTACTGTAGAAAGGCTGTATAAATTGACCCTGTGCAAAAAGTTATATGTTAAAAAAAAAACTAACAACTTTCCACTAGAGTTTTGCTGAATAAAAATCTATCCTGTTTTATCCTATAAGTTCACCTAATACTGAAATCCCAGTTTTGTAGTTTTTCCAGGTTTAGTATGTATATTTTTGTGCATATTGTGATAAATCTGTGGGACTACACTGTCATAAGTTTTTTCAGTCTGATGATGTAAAGTTTAGGTCTTCTAAGATGTGCACCCTGCAGACCTCAAATTAGTCTCAAGTGGCTTGACATGCTCTAATACTGCACTTACATGTTTGTGAAGACTCATTGAATTAGTTATTACTTATGCTTGGATAGTATCAGTGTAGACAGAATTGACATGTCCAAAACAAATCAGAGTCTGAAAAGTCATTGTTTTTTTTTTTTTTTTTTTTTTTTTCTTTTCCATCCAGAAAGTTCTTCAGCATGAAGATTGATTTTATTTTTTGACATTGTTATTGTGTTTTTAGGGATTTCTGAATTTGTTTGTTTGTTTTTCTTTTTCTTTTTTCTCTTTTTTTAATTCCCAGCAGTTGGTAGGCTAGTTGTTTACTTTAGCTCTGGTCAGTTTGAATACCTATTCTTTCTCTTATCTCTCCAGTGGTATCCTCTCCATCTGTTCAATCCTCAGTAGCAATTTTCAGCCTTATCTTTTCAAACTATCTTCAGGAGCAGCTTTGCAAATGTTTTCCTAAAAGTACTTGGCACTGCAAAAGTCCTTCTGGAAAACCATTTAACAGAGATTTCAGGGAGAGCATAGAGAAATGGACATATGTAGTGTTGTCCTTTTCTTTTTCAATATAGAATTCATCTTGGCATTTTCACTGAGCTTTAGTCCCCTCTACCCATAAAAATACAATGAGAGAAGCTAAGAGACGAAGGACAAAACTGAATCTGTAACATCAGTTAAAGTGTACTTATCAGACTTTACTCCATCAAGGGGTCTGTAAACTGAACAATAAGAATGATTAAAGGAGGCGTACATGATCTTTAATATGAGCATTATTTAAGCAGCTGATGAAAAATGCAATAAAGATGAATGAAACAGAATATTCCTCATCATTACTTCTGTCTCATTTTCAAAAGGGACCTTGAAATGAGTTTGACTTCTGTGAGACTGACTATTTATTTGGCTTTACACTTTCAAGCACATTATGTAGCACATAATGTAAGCTCGATCTGTGAGACTATTAATACATTGTAATTAACAAACAGTGTAATCAATCATTTGGTTTGTTGCTGCTACCTGTTTTGACTTATCTGAAGGAAGGAAACTGTAGCAGTAAAGGACATTGCATTATCACCATCTTCATTTTCCTGATCGACAATAGGAAACAGGAAAAATAACAAGAGCTGAATTAAAATTTTTCAAAATCTTGTGGGAATTATGACATTTCAAAGTGAGCTTTCACCTTAAACTGAGATAAAGAAAAATCTAAAATTGCCTTAAAAAAGAGTTAAACTTCAGCTTGGATAAATGTTTAGAAAGGTTGTTCACCAGAGTCTCATAAAGAAGCAGTTACAGCAAAATAGGAAAACACTTTAATGTGTATAAAAACATTTAAAAGAAAGGAAACTCAGAGCAGAAATATGTGATCGGCTTTGAGTGGATTGGAGTCATCACTGAAGTCCCACAGGGATCTATGCTTAAGTCTAAGTTTTTCAAGAAAAGTATAAAAGGTTAGGAAAAAAAAAGTGGGTGACTGGTGAAGTAGCAGAGTTCTCTGCTAATACCATTTTCTTTCAGGATAATAAGAACAAAATATAACTTCAAAGTGCATCAAAAGCATCTTGCAGTATTGAATTATTTGCAATACAATAGCAGATAATATTCAACATATATAAATGTAAAAAAAAATCTGTGGAAAAATAATGTTTTTCTACTATTTTCTGCTGTGAAGTGATGAGCTCTAAACTGTCCATGATTACCAAATGAGGACTTAGGGCTAAAATAGAAAACTTTCTAAGAACATCTCAGGCTCAGTCCTGGTCAAGCCAAAATGTTGGACTGAACATTGCAAGTTATTTGGGAAAGGGCAGAGAACAGAACACTGAGTAGGAATGGAAGAGAAAAGGCAACAGTCTGTCACAAGGATACCCATGCCCTGCTGACCACCTGATGTTCATCAGTAGTCTCCTTTGTCTTGAGTCACTGGCATTTGTAGACAATTCATGATAATCAGGAGAAGAATCAGACGAGTTTAAATCTTGATTTTCCTCATTCGCATAAGTGAGGTAGAGATTCATCCTGATTGAGAAAGAGGCATACTGAGAAGTAAACAAGCAAATTGGTCCACCCTTAAACATTTATAAATGGCAGTACTCTTTAAGAATTAATAATGCAAAAAGAAGAGCTACGATTTTAGAATGCATCCTCTTTCTTGGGAACACTTGTAATGACATATAGAAGCTGAAATGACGAAGTTGTATATATTAAGAATTATTGTCTGTACAAATAATTGAAAGGGCGTATCGGTGTTAAATGAGAAATTCAAAATACTTCAAATGCAAAGTATTGCTGATGTTAATCAGTGCAGAGAAAATTTGTCCTGAGAGAAGTGTATTCAAGAGTCACATATTGGTCTATTTCAAAAGTTGGCTTCATTTTTAGTGTGAACAATTGGGCTTTATGGAATAGTGAAGGGAGAATCAGTAGGGTTTTCCTGACATATGCTAAATTGCAATTAACCTACCACACAGTGGGAAATCTTATACAGTAGAAAATATAGGGTCAGTGGAAACCGCATTTCACAAAACTGATAAAAAACAAAACAAACAAACAAAACAGAAAACCAAATATTGAACAACCACTGATAAAATGCCCATTACTTATGTTAATGGCTAGTCGGTCTCTTATTGGAGGAGTTAAATTCCTTCAGTGAAATGCTGATGGCCTATCTGATGAACTAAAAAAACATCTGTTTGCAACCTTTCTCTTGGGAGAAAAGGTAGATGACGTTTCACAGTTATTCTCAAAGGCTTGTTTTACTCAGTTACATGAACTGCCACTGATTTCTAGTGCACAACCAAGACAAATGGATATGCTCCTTATTAGCATTTTATTTGTTATTTATTTGAACAATTCTTACCATTGTTTTTGTATGCTTCTGTGTGAAAAGTATACAATACCTCACTAGGCGAAACACTGGAAAAGCTTAGCAAGAACCAAAAAAACAAGGCGGGAGCAGGGAAACTTGGGTATTTTTAATTCTTTGTGTGGTACACAACAGAAACTAATTCAGCTAAAGCATGTAATCAGGAAAACGCAGAGAAGATCAAACTAGCAAACATCTTACTTCAAAACTCTGCCGTAGGGACTGATATTCTAAATACTGTAGGGCTACATCACAGTGCTACCATGGGTAGATATTTTTGCAGTGTGGCTCATTGCTTCCTCTTTAGCAAGTTTTTCATCCAATATAAAAATATAGTCCCTTTCATTGATCTTAAGTCAGTCTGCCAGGGTCTTGTCCTCACTCTTTCAGTTCAACCCTCACTCTATCACATCTGAGTGTTCCTGCCTCCAGCACTAGGAATCATCTGGCTCCATATCGAGCTGATTCTGGGAGCAAAGGTGAAGAGCACTACACTGAACAGAGAATATTTTTTTTTCCCCTAGTTAAATACCTTGAAATTAAGGTGTTTGGCCGGGCTTTGCAGAATAGTTTCCATGCCCAAGCAATTTTTATTCTGGATGAAATTAAAGTGAAAGTTGTGCTCCAGGAGCAAACCTAACACACTCCAATCATGAAAGGACAGTCAGCTCATGGGACGGGGACCAAATCCTGTAACTCTGAAATATGAGACTCTGAAAATTCCCCTGCACACGCACACACACACACACACACACACACACACATCTACATCATCTTTACATTTGCAGATCTGTTCCTATTGCATTATGTAGTGCCTAACCAGAGCAGAAACAGTCTCACTCTGCAGAGGGAGAGTTGTCATGGAATGAACTGAGTTTTTTCTTTTTGTGGCTTCAGTTAGCAGTTTTCTGGGGTAGATCTGTGCTCTGTAAAAGAACTATCCCCTATTAGAAGTCAGTAATTTCATTATCCCAAAACAGGAGCCGTTGATTTAAGTACTTACTCTTACCTTGACATATGAATAAATAATTGTGACCTTAGACAGGAATAGATAGTGGCCTATAGGTCTTGTAAATGGTCTCTCAATACAGGAGACCAGGTTGCATTGTGCTCATGATGATTTCTTGCTTTGTGCCTAGGCATATAACACTGTTAATACCTGCCCAATATAGGATAACTCAAAAAAAAAAAAAAAAAAGGCCAAAATGTTATGCATCAAATTATCTAAAACAATATTTAACTTAAAAATTTTGAGATAAACCTGTTTTTTTTTTTTTTTTTTTCTAGCTGGCTTTTGACTGTCCTCTTCATTTTTGTCTCTACGTGATAAAGTTATAAAATCAAGAAAATGTGAATATATTTACAAGACTCACAAAATTCCAATCATTGTGAAGGTCATGACAAAACTTCAGGGTGGGACAACACTTAAAAGAGGAAAGTGCTTAGGATAAAAAAAAAGTGTTTCAGATATAACCTTGTAATACAACAAATAATAATGATTGACCATTTCCCTCTTCCCCAGTGTAAACATTAGAACACCACTGAAGTCAAATCAATCCTATTTATTCTTTCTTCCCCCTGAGTTTGTCTCATCTATCTTCCACCAACCTGGACTTCACTACAAGACATATATATGATAGGAAAACAAAACTACCTGTCATTGTGTTATCTGTCCATAGCAAACATATTCTAACTTTGCTCTTTATCTTTAAAGAAAGCTTTATGAGTCTGTAGTCCAGTAACATATGAATGCAGTCACATCCACAGCACCTGAGTCTAATGAGTTTACAGGGTAGTAAGCAAGAGGAATGGGAATTCAAAGCGGATGTTAACAGACACTGACTATATTGTTCTAACAGCACGATGTGAAAAGACACCTAATTATTTAGAAGCATACCCATATCCCAGGTAGTGCCATTAGATACCTAAAATCTATAGTAGACTGAAAGCTTCCCTTAAGTCACACAGACATTGTAACAAAAGAGGAAAACAAACATATTATTTATGTTGCACAGTAGGACCATTTGATTGATATAATTTTCGTATCCACTGTCCTTTGTCTTTCACGAGAAAAAAAATGATTTTTACTCTTGACCATTTCAGTCGCCCATGTAGTCACCAGTATTTGCTCCTGCCGCAAAGATATTGTGTTTCGAGTCTCAGACAGTTTTTAGACTACTTTTCCAGCATAAACACTTAGGGCGTGACCCTTTGTTGTACTCCAAGTCTTGTTTATTGACTCAATTAAATAATTTCTTGGAGAGATTTTTTTTTCAGTGTATTAGTTAGATGGTTTCTAGTTAGAGTCTTCTGACTAGTGCACTAATTAGTATCTGTGTTCAGAGATAAGTATGTAGGGCTTTTTGTTTTGTTTTGTTTTTGCCAAAAGTTCATCAAATGAACTAGTATAAGGTCACACAATTTCCCAGAATTTATTTCTTTTTTTTTCTGTTTATGCATTTCTTACCGTGCATATATAAATGGCTTTGATCTCCTCTCTGAATGATCTCATATAAGTGCAAATTATTATAAAAGAATAACAGCATATAAATTTACTAAGATATGAAGTGCTTATTTGCAGAAAATACAAGACTGAGTAATTCAGCAACCGATCTGAAAATTTGTTCAACTTTTGTTACCCCGCCAAAGGTCTTCAACCCATCTAGCAGAACACAGGAGAGCTGCCTCATTTCTCCCAGCAGTGCTTGAGAGCACACTAAACAGCTGCCCAGAGGTAATGTCTGTAACTCTGTCTGTGGCGAAGCATTTTTAAAAACAACACTATTTAGTATTGTGAAACATTTCTAAGAAGCTGGTTGTTTTTTTTTCTAAAGATTTTCTTTCTTTTCTTTTCTTTTCTTTTCTTTTTTTTTTTTTTACATGAATCATTGGAGACCAGTCAGATAACAGAAAAGAGAGCCTTTTCATCTCTGGACAACTCTTCAAAGAGGTAGATGGGAATTTAGCCACATGACTTTCGTTGATGGAAGATGTACAATTAGATCTAAGCATTACTTAACCAATATTTTTTGACCTTTGTCAATCTGTGGAGCTGTAAAAATTTCCGTGGAAGATACAGACTCTTTAGAGATATCAGATATGGGTAGTTCCATGCATATATGAATGTGTTTTTCACAGTCAACCTTCATGTATTAATTACAAAGAGTATGTGAGCCACTTTAGTCATTTATAGGCTGCTTCCCAGAGGAATTTCACAAAACATTTCTCTATGTCTTACTTAAAAATTGAGGTCTACAAAAAAAAAAAAAAAAAAAATTCTTAGCAGGGGGTCTACGATAGATACTATTTCTTTAGCTCTTGGAATTGTTTCTTTACAAATCCAAAATAAAATGAGTTTTGATAATGCCCCATCCTCTATGAAGGAAAGGCTAGACTTCCTTTTTGTGGACTGGACATGGATAAAGCCTATCCCTCTTCTATCAGCTATAAAATTAAAGGTTGATTTGTGAAATGTTGCTTGCCTTTCATGAGTTGCCTGTGATTAAGAGAGGAAACAACAGCAACCCCATCTCAATGCATGGCTGTTTTTAAGAAAACATTACTCTTTCTACCTAAGCTAAAGCAAAACCAAATGAAGTCACTGTTATACAAATCTCTTTCCCAGTTCTGGAGCCATACATATAGCAGGGAAACATTGTTCTATCTATCTGTTATCATGTGAAACTGGGAAAGGGGAGCTTTGATGCTGAACTGACCTAGAAGAAATCCAATATGAGACTGGCTTTTGTGTCTCACTTTTCAGGCTATAGCAAGCCTGCAACTATGGGAAACTGAGACAGGTTTCTTCAGACCAGAAATCTAAAACCTCATGTCACATCTTGAATCATCTGAAGGACTTTTTCATATAGCCAAAAGCTTCAGCAGTTCATGAAGTCTTACTGATAATAAATGTAATGAAGAAAGTATGACATGATTCCAGTTGTGAAAGAAATATTGCACTCACAGTATACGCAGTGAGATTGAGAGAATGTGGCATATCTTAAACACACTGCTACCCTTCCTTATATTTTGTAACCCTTTATAATTCCTACTGAAAATATATGCAAAATAGACACTTCAAGTCTAATATTAAGTACTTTCTAATATTAAGCACTTTAAATAGTTATTTAAATAAATATTGCTGAATAGAAGTAAGCATGGACAAGGACATCTGTAAGTCATTTAGAAAGTCAAAACAGATGTGAAAGGTTCCTCTCCTTTTCAGAGTTTTTTCTTCCATATTATTCCTTAAATGACTGAATATATACTTCTAGCGTGGGGACTTGTTTCTCTCTTGAAATATGAGATGTGAAGAATGTAACTATATTCCTAAAAGAAAAGAAAAAAAAAAGTGGTGATACAGATGGATCAATATAAGCATATATGACAGTAGCTGGGAGCTGCATGTGGTAGCCTAAGTAAACAGAGTGACAGGATGACTTTTCAAAACAAGCTTGTCGTGTTTATGCTTGTTATCAGCTCTCCTGACAACCATTTTCCTATCAGCTAACTACAGACTTAATTAGGGCATTAACACAGTCCTGCCCCACACCTCCTGTCTTTCCCCCAAAAGAACCCATCTCTGTGACACTTCTGGGAAAAGAGCAAGAGAGAAATAGAAAGAAAGATGGATGGAAAAAGGAAGGAAGGAAGGAAGGAAGGAAGGAAGGAAGGAAGGAAGGAAGGAAGGAAGGAAGGAAGGAAGGAAGGAAGGAAGGAAGGAAGGAAGGAAGGAAGGAAGGGCATGATCACACAGGGTGGGAGGGAAACAAGCAGTGCTCTGGCATATTCTGTGCCAGATTTTGCAAAACAAACTGTCCATGGGAGCAAGCAGGCCAGACCACTCCCCTGAAAAAAAAACAGGCTCATTTCTGTGATTTCCATTTGTAACTGCTTGGAAAGGAGAATTCCTCCACCACTATTAAAATGCAGCCATCATTCTGCATAAGATCCTTCCTATGCCCAAGACACAGCATAGCAAACTGCAAAATGCTTTGGCAGGCTGTGTCTTTTTGGAAGATGTAAAGCTACTCATTGCTCATCTGGGGCTAGTACAATGACTTCAGTTAAAAACACAGTGGTAAATTTTGTATAGTTCAGTTCCTGTGCACAGTTCTATGTATCATATCCACACAGAAGATATGTGTGGATATCTACAACAGAAGAGCCATTAATGCCTGGAGAAACCTTGGACACTTCCATGACAATACTATCCTCATAACTACAGCTTTTTATCCACTGCTACTTTTAAACCTCAGTGGTTTTGTGACTGATCAAAGACCTGATTTTCCTATTTTTATTTGTGATTTGAATGCTTTCCTGGCACTTATGCTCTGCAGAATAGGTAGTAGAGCATATCTTTGGTACTGGGGGATTTTCACCAGTAGTCTTCCTCATTCACTGCAGTAAGACTTCCCAATTAAGGCCAAGCACAATTGCCCTCGAAGCTCTTATTTGTCAGAACTACCTAATCGATATAAACATTTGAGAATTCAGACGTTTTTTCTTTCACTCTTTTTTTTTTTTCTTTTTTTCAGATGTGCTACCACACGCATTAAGTGAACTGAAACTGCATAAATATCATAACTCAAAGAATATTTAGGTAGGAACCCGTGTTTAACAATGAGCAGAAGTATTTCAAGCAGACTTGTGGAAAAAATCATTTTTTTCTTACTATATTTAATATATTATAAAGAATCTAGAAGGAAAAACAATAGCTGTCTCAGATTACATAAAATATAAAGATTAAGATGAGTGATAAATAAAAAATAGTCAGAAAAAGATGAAACAATATGTGATTTAGTTGGGCCATATATGAAAAACGTTAGCAAGAAAAAAGATCTTATAGGATCTGGAAGACCCTGGAGGGGTCAGCAGAATAATATTTTTATTGTTGCTAATGTGATGACTGCTCTTCAAAGTAATGCCTAGGAAAATATGTCCTCAGCAAGGGTTATATGACACTGCATAGATGCAGAATTAAAAAGCAGTTTCTACCCCTCAGGAACTGCCAGTGCAATTTTGCATCCAAAAGGCTTGTACCATTTTTCGATATACAAACAATTGTAGCAGTTTTAATTGGATTGGGGAAGATATAAACTCTACATAATAAGTGCTGAATTAGCAGACATACTCAATGATGCTTTAGAACCATAAACATGATTAAGACCTGGAGAATCTGTTTGATATGAAGTGGTTCTGGTATTCAACTTAGAATACCTGTGAGAGCTTATGGGTATTTTCATCACACTTAAAGAAAATTCAATAGAAAAGGGATTCTGCAGGTCAAATAAGGATATAATGCTAGTTAAAAGTTGTAAGTCAAAGGTAAAAATATTCGAACTTGATAAAAATTATTTTAATAGCGTTTATATATCTCACAAGGTCTAATGGGATGAATCAAGACTTTTTTTTGTTTTTAATTCTATTCTCTAATTCACAAATATTAATTCAGAGAAGTCCCTTGGCCTGTGGTACTTAGTCAAAGCACATCAGTCCTTTTTGGCTTCATCAGTATAAGAATCTAGGAAATCTATTATTATATTCTTTGAGTCTCTCTTTCTTTGCCAATGAAAAAGGACCAAAAAAACTTATTGATGTACTCAGGGAACTGAGATACTGATAGGCTTTGATCTAAGCATCTTACTTTCTTAGGTTAAATTATATCCTCACAGCTGTAGAGCAAGTGATAGCATCCTGGACATTTTGCTCTTTGGCTTGCAGAACCTCATTAAAATGAAAATATCAAAGATAATCTGACCACTTTGTTCCCATAAGATTTCTCTAAAAGATTCTACTGAATCTTATGTCTGTTGTCATTGACTTTCATAAAGTTTCCTCAACTGTGGGAGTCCCAGGGAAATTATATGTTCTTTTAGGGTGGGTCATTTAGCTGAAGTAAGCCTAAAAAAGCTGGATTCAGCTTCATTATTTCCAGTACATGTTGTGGGACATGCTGTTCCTGAGCCTTGGGCAACACTTTGAAATATAAGGGGCTATTGCCCAATCTTTATATCTCTGAAATGGGATGAAATCAGAGCACGTTTTAGGCTAAGTCCTCTAGGTCCACTAAGCAGCTGCCTTCAAAGCAAAATCCCCTTTCTTGATAAACAAGAAAATAGAAGCACCTGGGTTCAGACACATCTGTTTTTTACCTTGGAATATTAACATTTAAAATCAGACAGTTGAAAAAATAAAAAAAATAAAATAAAAAAGGATGTGTTATCATCAATAACAGAATACTGAATTTCTGGTCATGCTTTGTCCTAAAGTGATATTAAGCAGTTTTATTTTTATAATTCCACTAGCCCAAAGTAAAAGCTTCAAGGTTGTATGAGTGAAGGCTAAATTATATTTGACCAAATGTTTCAGTTTACAACTCTACTTTTAACCCTGTTTGTGAATTTTCCAAGAACGCTAAACTCTCTGGAAAGGTGTTTATTTTTCTAAAATGATTTGGGAAACTCTCATTAACTGTGATCAGTTACACTATCATCATTGCATATATATTTATATATATATAAACAGTTTAAAGGTTTGGCATACGTTGATTTTGTTCATGCAAACCTGAGATGGACAAACAAGTTAGTAGAGACTTTAACTGTGCAAATACGTGTCAAACTTTTCATAGAAACACCTAAATTACAGATAATGTGGGCTGAATCTGACACAGAACATGATATGGTATATGACCAGGGAAGCTGAGTCAAGTTAAAACTATATTTGTTGTTTTTCTGTCATTCAAAAATTGCCTTTGTGCTTCTGTGCTTCTAAATGCAAGGGCTGAGTTTTATCTATTGTCAATCAACAAAAGAAGGCCAAATTTATATTTGGATAAGAATTCAGATGAATAAAGGAAAATAGCTGCTTTAAATTTTAATAAAAATATTTAATCCTTGAGACTGATGCAGTTAATTTCAATTTGGATATGAAAGATCAGGTTCTATTAGGGAGCACATCTTGTTCATGTAGAATAATGTTCAATTTGTGTTAACTTTAACACTGACAATCAGTGTACTTAAGTGCCTTTTGCTAGTCATGGGGAACATGCTTTGCAGATCTGAAGGCACAAACTAAAGAAATTAAAGTTTACTCATTAGTTGCTGCACAAGAACTTGAATACTGCTTTGCTCCTCTCTCTAACCAGCTTTCTGATTAATGATAATTCCTGTGTCTGATTTTATTTGAGATGTAATTGCTGTCAGGAGGCTAGAAAGTAAACAGTGGGAGTTAAAATGAAAGGCTACAGTGAGATTTTAATATACATACACACACACACACAAGCTTTACATGATCATCTTCTAGTAGTAACACTAGACAAATCTAACCTGAAAGGAATGAGTCAAACCTATCACAATCCAGGCTGATACCGAAAGCCTGTAAAGTGCAACATCACATTTGCTTTCTCTCCTTCAGTGTGTTACCTGGGAACTGAAATGCTACAGGCAGGCAATTTTAACACTTAGTTTTTCTGAATTACCTATCTAAAGATCTATCAACTGGTATCATCTGAAAAAATCAGATATACTCATCTGTAAATAGTCTTAGAAAACATCACAGACTTTGCCTGATCTGTTCGCCTACCAACTATCAAGTTGAGCAACAAAGAGATATTTTCAGAAGGCATAAGAAAAGTATTTCATGACTTCCAACAAGAGATTGGACCTGCTCTTCAGTGTGATTCTTCTGACTTATCAGTGTAACAGAATGATGCTGACTTGTATTGTCTGAAACATGTCTAGAGGGACTGAAGGATGTCACCTTGCCAACACTCCCATCTTAAAAAAAAAAAGTGATAACATCTCTGCAGGATTTCTGGAAATTCCTGGAAATTCCCTTAGGGCTTTTTGCTCTCTTTAGAGAAAGAACAAAACTGAAGAGTCGAAACAAGCCAGTGGCCACGGAGAATTAATACTAAAAGCTAATCCGAGCTGTTGAATTCTTATTCTCCTTCTGAATAGCAGTCTTTTGGGTTGGCAGTGGGTTTTCATGCATTGCTGTCTTTGACCTGGGATGCTGCACATTGGCCTGGGAATTAAGATTATTAGTCTGCTGAGTCACTGTGGCTTTGGGTAAACTGTGGAGCCAAAATTTCAAGTGTTGGCTGCATTTGAGGCTTCATTTAGTGCTGCTATTATGGGCCCCTCTGGCTTTATGCTGAAGAATTTTGCTCTCAAAGAAGGAAGGAACCTTAACGGCTTGTGCATGGGCACAATTTTTCTGTCTGCAAGGGGAGAGCAAGTGTCTCCTAATTTCTGATGATGGGACAGTGGACTGAATGGAGAGGCAAATCCTCTCTTCTGTCCTACTTACTCCCTCCCACTTTTACAGCCTTGTAGAAGTCTTTCATCCACTTTGTAGGCAACATCCTCAGAAACTGCTATTACACACTATGATCCAGACCAGTTCACAGTCTGCTTCTAGCTGAGCCTTGCTTAAGGTAGTTGTCATGTTCCATACCTCACAAGTAAACTGGTAACGAGATTTCCCCCCTAGTACATAAGGTCATAGAGGAGAATTAATATAGAAATTATGATGATCATAACAATGAAATAATAATAACAATAATATACCATTAACAATAATAATGTTGTTAGTGTTTCAGGGTCACAGAGAGAATGAATTTACTATATTTAAGGCAGCACAAAGTGAATCATGCCTACTGTGCTATTCAAATATGGTGTAAACCTGTATTTCTTCCCCTTTGCTTCTCCTGCCGCACTACCTACACCCACTTTCTCTAAGCTTCAGTATCTGCTGCATCCTCTCCCAGCTCTTCCCATGCACCTTATCCCCATGCCCAGCAGCCTCAGGCCCCTGCTTGGCTGAGCAGCACAGGCTAGGGCTTCTGCTAATTCTTCAGGTTCTGTTAAGCAATTGCAAGATCTTCTTCCTTGCACAGATTCTGGTGACCTGCCTATATCTAAGCAGCCAGTGCTTACAGGGCAGGCATTTGGTGGGTCCCAGGAGAGGCTGCCTGCAGAGGTCTAGGAAATCAAAGTACCCATCTGTGAGACAGTAAAATAAATCTTTAGCTTATTTCTTGCACAGAGGTGTTGACTGATTTGTAAGAGATAGCCCACTCTACAACAGCTGCAGAAATTCAGGAGACCTTAACCTCTAATGGATTTTAAACTTACCAGTGAAGAAGCCTTAATCTTGTCTACAGGTGACAAGCAGACAGTGCCAAGCTTGTCTTAGGCCTCCACAAGAAATTATCTCCATCATATTTAGGTAGACTTCAAATTGTAGATGAATCAAAGTAGCTGAGTAAATGTCTCCTTCTCCAGAAAAGACAACTGCTAATTTCCAAAGAGCTTTAGTTCAGCAATGTCTTTTCCAAATGACCTCAAAACTAGTTTGTCTTTCCTTGGCGGATGAATGGCTGAACCAACTCTTTCTTGATTTAAAACTTGCAGTTTTCAGCATATGGATAGGTAATCAGCACTTTATCAAGAAATCTGTCTTCCAAATGATTAAATCAAGTGATTGCTGTAATGAGTAATAGAGACGTTTTCTAATGAAACTTCTTTCTGACCTCTTTAGAACAAGCTAATTCCTTTGCTCAATGCTGAAGATAAATGAAATGAAAACAAAATTGTCAACACAAAGTTAATATTTAAAAATATACACCTCCAAAAGAGTCACAGTCTTACATTGGATCAGGCTAATTGCCAACGTGATATGTTTTATTAGTTTAGAAATTATTATGTCAGCAAATAGTAACATTATTGCTGATGACAATGCAGGGACATTTTAACTTAATTTAAGATGAGAAACAGACCCCCTTTAGCTGAAATGAATTAGGCCCCACTTCTTCGAAGGGCTTTAGTACATGTATAACATTAGGTATGAGAATATATTAATTCTTTTGCTTTCATAGGCAGTATTCATTTTTTTAAGTAGCTTGAGCTTAAGCAGCAGAATGAGAGTTTGAGAACAATTTTAGCCCTGTGCTCCTTTTGCATCTAAGAATTTTGCACCATTAATTATTTAAAGTGCTGGGAAGGCAAGGTTTATTTTTGCAGGTCAGCAAGCATCAATGCCAATCTGATAGTTTGCTGCCGCCATGGGAGTTCTCATTCATTTCTCTTCATTAGTCCCTCTCACAATCCTGTCCCCACCACTTCGTCTCACCACTGCAGAGCCTCTTTACTTGAGCCAGTTCAACTAGCTAGCTCAGAAGAGGATTATCGAAGTTTCTAAATATTATCTTTCAAGTTAATAACCTGAATTGATTAGTGGAGGCAGCTAGCAAAAAAATTCACAACAGGACTACGGAGGCAGGAGAAGTGGAAAGTGTGCTTGGGAAGCAGTGGGATCTCTGCTTTTCTGTCAGTGTAGAGCTGCTAGAGTCATCCACTACTTCTTGCAGAAGTGGACTATGGGTTACATTGGATTTGATCCTCTGCTATAGTGAAATATGTGTAATTGTTTGTACATAACACATGTCAACAAATTGGAATATCCATGGTTTCCTCTTTTTCATTCTATCTCTCTCTCTCTTTTTTTTTTTTTTAGATGCAAATAACATGTCATATGAACAGGGGAAAATTAGACTGAATACTCTTTTGCTCTTTGAGACAGTGGGTTTATTCTGAGAATCTAAAGTGGTTCCTGAAAGGATGAGTGGCTTGGGAAGAAGACCAAAAAATAACAAATATTTGAGGAAACATTGTCATAATAGGGTTTTTTTTTTGACATTTGAAAAAAAAAAAACTAAAAAAGCCTCTATAAGATACAGAAAATAGCTCTAATCTATCAGCAGTAGAACTTTTGACAAACATCTCAATGAAAGGCAATTCTCATCATCTGTGGTATATCCAATTGTTTTTCTGTGGAGCTGGACAAAAAGTAGAATTCAAACTTAAGCTCTGTTTTGTTCACTTTGGCTTATTAGAAGTGAAGGTCTGCCACCCACTTTCCCCTCCTAGGTAGCCTTTCTGATGAAGTACGATGCAGAAGTAAGATGAGGTTAAGTGTATTAGTTGAGGGAGATTGATGTTGTAGACAATAGTCAATATATACTATTTACTAAAAATTCTCCTGTATGAAATAAAACATACTCCTATGCATTGTCCACAATATTTTCTGTTCTTCTTTGGAAACAATTTTGTTGACATTGAACTGTTTAAGCTATCTAGCTACTTTATCTTAATTTCCTTCTATTGTCTACATCTAGAAAGACTTCTGAGCATTTCTTGAGTTTGAGGTCAAGCTCTTCAGTGCCGTCAAGAGAGAAGAATTTTGCTCTGAGCTTGAATCCCCAAATCCCTGCTAAATGAGTTTGTGTCTGTCATTTCAAAATATTGTGTGGTAGGGAATTTTTGGTGAAGTAAGACCTCTGATTTTAAGCTCTTACATCCAATACTTCTCAGTCTGAGATGGAATGAAACCACCATTTCACTTACTATTTCGGCATTTGAGTATAGAAATAAGCTTGAAATGGGAAGAGCTGACTGAAAAATTCAAATGATGTGGTTTATCATTACAGTGATGATAATAATTTAAGGGTGCTTTGAGCTCATTTCTATTAGTATAAGGCATATAGAGTTAAGTAGATAGATAAAGCGTAGTGAAAGAACAAAATTAAGACTATGTATCTGGCATTGACCAAATATTGTCTGAAATTTTATGTAATTTTGCAATGACTTTTGACCAGAAAACATGTAAAAGGATTCACTTTACACTCGTACATCTTTTACTTGCTATGTTTTATTTTATTATTTATTTTTGTTTTGTACTTACTAATGCCAAAAAATATGTACTATGTATTCCAGAAGTGGAAAATATTCTCTTGATATTAATATACACAACTAAAACACTCTAAAACACTAGTTACTTTTTCTTGTCAAATAATAGACTACAGCATCTTCATAACAAGGCACACTAGCCAATTTGCTACTAACAAAATTACCTTTACCAGTGCCTAGTGCTTTTTGAAATAGAAGGAACATTTATGTGGGCATTCTATGATTACCTGAATTGAAACCTGGCCAGGACATTGTGTTTTGTTATTACAACTGTCACAAAAAAAAAATCCAAGAGATCTGTTTTTGTTGTAAGTAAACAAGGTTTCATTTTTTTTCTCTTTATTTTTAAAGCCTCTTCCAGCTGCTTCTGAACCAGAAACCCACTCCTTAGCCAGAAACCTGCTGCTTTGAAGAAACATCTGACTTACCTGCTCCCAGGACACATATCCTGAAGTGCCGCTTATTTCTATCATCACAGACAAACAGCCTGGCAGTCCTTGTGAAGTGCCTTTCACTTTGCAACAAGGCTGGAAAAATTGTACATGTGGAAAAAGAGGGCTTTGTTATCTTCAGAAGTATATTATCATAACCACTCTCCTCAAGGTCTTTCACTCTCCCTCTAGTACATATAGGCTTACATTCAAATAGAATAGAGATTAAAAATCTAAGCTTTCTTCTGCAGAACAATTAAAAGATATAATGTATAACCACTAGAAACATGTTCCAGCTCCTCTTCAGGAGAGACTTCAGCCCTTGTGTTCTTACAAATGGATTAATGTATAATGTCATATTGTCTGTCTTTTCCCTTTGTTCCCATTGGTCTCTTCACTATTAGCTGTTGTTGATAGAATAGATCTGACTTTATTTTAGATGGATCAATTATTGAAATGTACTGTGTACAGAAATAGGGAGAGTTTTCATTAGAAATTGTCATGGGCCATGAGTGGTGTGTGAGAGAGCCAAGGATTTTGTAAAGTGCTACTTATATTACAAGGCAAATAGTTCAGGAAAGGGATAAAATGCCCTGGGTATTTTCACAGAAATATCCTGCAAATGTTTCTTCTCAGAATATTCCACATATTGTGTTTTGTGCATTCTCTGGAGGGTTAGATCTGAAAGTCAATGGCTGTCACCCCTACTTGTCCAACACTCAGTTCCCTCAGAAATGTTTTCATGCTCTGGCTATTTGATAAACTGATTCTAAGAATTCTCTGTGCACCCTACAATGAACAGTTTGTTTCTATACAAACCAATAGAAATAAGTATCTGAGGACATCAGAAGGCTTTTTACTGGAAGAGGCTTTAATTAACTGTTACATGCATATAATCATGCTTTGGGAGAAAAATACACTTTGCAAAGAGGAGCTGCGTTTAAAAAGAAAAGAAAACACACTTCAGGTATTAATATTGCCTGCTTATCTATAGTATGGAAGATAAACAAAGTTACATTAGCGTTAGTCTGCTGATAATACTAGATATGTCTAAAATATACATATAAAATATCCTCTTGCTCATAAATTATGCTAGTGCATCAGTAAGATTCAAAGTACTAATGCTCATGTAGCAGTGATTGTGTGATATCCTAGTCAAAATTGGTTAATTATGAAGATGTAGCCTAGGGTTCTTGGATCCTCAGACATATATGGTCAAATATAATTATCAAATGCAGAAAGAATTCCCCTGATGTACTGAAGAGGCTGCAAGTCAACAGAAAACGGCAGTGGCCATTTTCTTACAGTGTTCTTTGTGCAGCTTGATGAAAAGGAATGAGGATGCTCATGTGCAAGAACATAATTGAACCCTTTCCCTCTCTGTTAGTCTATAGCTTCAAATACAGGTATGATGGATGCAACTGATGAGTGGATACTTGCATTTTAATGGGGTATTCAGAAAATTTTCTCTGTCATGGTTGGTGTCTATGCTTTTGATAGGGGAAGGGTGACAGATGATAGCAATAGACTCTTCAGAAGGCACTGGCCAACGGAGAAGGAAAGGGTAGCTACTGACAACTTTAAGGGAAAAAGACTTTTATAACTAGTACTGATACCAATCATTAACCAGTCATTAGTCATATTGTAACATGTTTCTTTATTGATGAAATAAAGGTGAGGCAGTAAATACGAAGATCTTGTTTGAACTTCCTGCTTTATATAAACATTGCATCATAGTAGATAGCACAGATGGAAGGTTTTGCGAACGGTATGCTCTGGTAAAGTTACTTTATTGATGAACTTCAATCTATCTCTGTGTACATATTTTTTATTTGTTTCTTTTTGATCAGGTGATCTATATAATCTGCAGGGTGGGAACATAACTATATTTTCCCATAAGAAAGATATTAACTTAGGGCAGTCAAAATTCTTAGAGCAGTCAAAATAAAGACAGATAGTTTTCATTTCTACTTCTGATATGATTTAACTGAAGAAAATTATATATGTACGTATGTTGTAAATAAATATTACAAGCTCATTTTTTCCAAACATACAAGTCCAACATGAGGGAGTAGTATGGATGATGTAAAATTAAGAAAGTCCACTGAAGACTGACAAATTACAGACTCTTTCTATCTATTTATATCTCTCTATATTTCTGAATAGTGCAATGACTAGATAAATAGATCTCTAGGCTACATTTATATTGATATTTTAAATTTGAGATCCTAAGCAATCAAGGATCACATTGTATGTGTTCTCTGTCTTTGTAACTGTATGTATGTGTGTGCTGAAAGCTTGTGAATCTAGATCACGTTTGACAGAAGGATTGAAGTCTAAAGGTCATCCAAGATACTGCAAGTTTTGTGAAAAATAGTGACATGGATAAGATAGAAAAACCCTATAAATGACCTCAATGACAATAAAGTTTTAGTATAAGATCACACTTAACAGAATGTGGACATGGACGTGGACATAGACCACTGTGTTTGTGCTCTTAAACAAAAGCTTCTGTCAGGACTAACATCATCTTAAACACTAAAGTCAGTGAATCACAGGACAGAAATTTGTAGGTGTGACTAACTCTACTTTCTGGCCAAGGAATAAACTCCACAAGAAGTCAGTGGAAAGACTGCAGCAGAAAGCAGGCGCCTAATATTGTCTATGTACTATCATGTAAGGAATTAAGTCTTTGCATATGAAAATATATGGGTATTTATTTTGCCTCAATCCCCACTAAAATAAATTGGAGATAAATGTATCAGTTACTGAGATTGTCACAATCACAGTGGTCTTTACAATACTGAATTTTCAAATGTATTTGCATTTTGAAATATAAAGCCAGGATGTATAATATTAAAATTTAATGTATTGTAGGAAAAAATAACTTGAATTATAGTGATATTTCAAGTAATATTACAGAGATGTAATGTAAAGGATGATGTCTGAGCGGCAGAAATGTCATAAATGTACAGTTGATAGTAACAACAGTGTGCTTTATAGCTGACCTTAAAAAGCACTTAAAGTTCTTTTCAAAAGCAATCAAATATAAACAAATAAAATCTGAAAAAATAAAAACCAGAAGAGTTAAAACCTGTATGTGTGGCAAAGACTAAAAGATAAGCAATAGAGGTATTTTATATTGATGACATACTGCAATTCCTCTTTAGGGATGTCTCCTTCTGACTTTGGCATGATTTTGTTTGATCTATGAAGGCCTGATCCAGTTCCATTTGGAAGGCTAATGGAACATTGAATCAAGCCCTGAGGAAAGACTGATGAAAGGTATATGAGTTTTTAGGAAGGATAGTACAGTGTAATATTAACTCGTGTTACAAAATGGGACAGTTTGGTATTCCTTTTGCACTATATCCTCCCTTCAGATCTGTATACATGTTTATGACCTCTCTCCCGAGCCTTCTGCTCTCCAGACTGAACAGCCCCACTGTCTCAGCTTCTCTTCCTTTGAGAGATACTCTAGTCTCTTTTCTTTTTCAAGGCCCTTCACTACATCTGCTCCAGTATGTTCATGTCTGTCTAGCACTGGGGAGCCCAGCACTGGATACAACACTCCAGATGTAACCTGACCACGGGACTAATCACGGGAAGGATTACCTCCCTCAAAATGCTGGCTCTACCTAATGTAGCCCAGGGTACCATTGGTCTACTTTGCCATGAGGTTGCATTGCTGGCTCATGGCTAGCTTGTCCACAAGGACTGCTGAGTCCCTCTCTGCAAAGCTGCTCTCCACCTGGTCAGCCCCAACTCTATATGGGCACCTAGGATTATATTTGTCCGGGTTCGGGACTTTGAACTTTTCTTTGTTGAGGAAAAGGAAATTCTTTTCATCCTTCTTCTGCAGCCTGAATGGCAGCACAACTATCTGATCTGTATGAGCCATTCCTCCTAATTTTGCACTGTCTGTGAACTTGCTGTGAGTACATGCACTCTCATCAACCAGATCATTAATGAAGAAGTTAAAGTGTTCACCCCTGTATCAATCCCTCAAGGACATCACTAGCTATACTTCATGTCCCTGATCACAACTTTCTGAACCTGGCAATTCAGATAGTTAGAAATCCACCTCACTGTCCACTTATCTTGCCAGTACTTTATCAGCTTTTCAATGAAGATGTTACAGGAAACAGTGTCAAAAGTCTTACTGCTGCCAAGTCATATGAAATTCTTTCCACATGTGTACTTATCTTGCCAGTCTTGTGACTTTTTGAGATTTTTGGTGGCCAAAACAACAATCTGATTTGAAAGAGCTGGAAGGGCAACATTCCTTTGGATATGTATAGAAAAGTCTGCATCTCATTCTGTTCTCCTGGAACTGTTACAGGAAACCTTAAGGTCTTCTTGCCTTCTGGGAGCTTTGTCCAAGCAATGTTCCAAGTAATGGATATGAAAGACAATTCTGGCTTTCTTTTGAAGCCTCAGTAATGCTGAGTGTACCAGAGAGAGTACCAGAGTCTGGACCAAGTCTGCTGGACAAGAGGACATTTAGAATTTACTTTTATTAGGAAAATAAAAGAAAAAAGGAAGAATGGAGTTCTGTGAAATCTGATTCCTAGCAGATTTTCATCTGCTTGTTAAAGATTTCAGTGTCTGAAGATACGTAGGCTCTAGCTGAAACTTCTCCCATAGTGGGGAAATATATAGGAGCTCCTGTGAGATTTTTTGAATTTGAATCTAATAATGTATGTGCTCCTGCTTCTGCTTCTTCTGAGCCAGAACATTTGTGAAATACATTTTTGTATACACACAAACAATGCCTGAACAATCCTTTTTTTGTGTGTGTCAAATATTATTAAGGGTTATCACTAAATATCATAAAGCTTTGGCAATCTGTTTTTTTTTCAAAAAGAATGTAAAACTTTAAGTCACTGCACTGTTATCACTGCACTAAGCACCCATACTAAATAATTATTTTGAAAAAAGCTAACACATTTTATTTTTTCAAGACTGTACTAATACACATAACTATATAGCTATTTTCTTAAAAAAATCAAAAAATATATAATTTATGTGAAAGTATTTCCCTATTTACATTTCTGGGTTACAACAGTTAATATGGTAATATGACTATATTAACTTCTCTCAACATGCTAAAAGGAAAGTTCTGCGAAACATTGTTTGATTGTGCATAAACAAAAATCCAGAAAGAAAAAAAAAGTGTCCAGAAGGAAGGGCATTTTATGGCATTTGACTGGAATGGCTGAAAATGGAAGTAGTTTGAAATTTTGTATCTTCCCAGAAATATTATATCTCCCTGGCTATGACTAGATTATAGAAAAAGTTCTACCAAACTAGCAGAAGATCTAAGAAACGACGTTCTTCGGGAAGCACAGTCCTTCCCTTATATCTCCACTGCATGTGAGGGATGTAAGCATACACAAACGTGTGTGAGCGCACACAGTTAGTCTCTCATGCCTCTTGCTAGAAATGTTGGCTACTTCCATGAGTCCATAAGTAGTGACAATTGCATATTTTCCTGTGGCCTGTGTTGCCATCTGCCACCCGCTGCCCTGCGATGGGAAGAAGACAACCCAGACTCCTGGATCTGGTCTGGGTTTTGCGAGGAGCTTGCAAGCTACAGACACTCCTCATCATCTCATTGCCTGCTGCCCTGTCAACACAGACACTATGGAATCAGAACCATCTCCCACCCTCTCTTGGATTCCGTCTCAATTTATTTTTGTCTTTAAGAAGGCAGGGCTTTCTCTTCATATTGTCTTCTTTTCCATGTAATAAAACACATCACAAAAGTGTTCAGATTCTGCTGAGGCACATAAAATATTTTCCTGCTCTGGTTGACATGCAAAACACATGATTTTCATAAAGGTCTAGTGGATCTCAGTGCTGAAAGATCTTTCTTTCATTTGATCCCACATATGCATAATGCTAAAAAGCAACCACTCAAACAATAGCAGAATTTGAAAATTGTAATCACTTGCTCGTTTCTTCCTATCTGTCATTGCTACAGGGCATTGATTCTTATCCAGGGTGTAACCTTATTGATTGGAGACATAAAGAAGTGAGCCAAGTGAACTTTGTAACTAATTACACATACCTTTTTCATTAGAAACACATTTAAATATAAATAAAATTATTCCATTTGGTTTTGCTCTCCTTGGTCTCGCTTTCCTTCACATCATCATTTCTGAAGGCTTTCCTTTATTCATTAAAAAAGCCTGAAGAATTTCCTCTAATTAGTTTCTAATAGCAAGCCACATCTTGACCTCATTTGTCAGAAAATGTGTAGCTGAACTGTATCATTTAACAAGGGAATACCATACATGTATGATTAATGTATGGCACTTTCCATGACCCTATTTGACTCCCTTTGTGAATATTTAATGTATTTAGCCTTGTATTTTCAATCTCAGATGACATAAGAGTCAAGAGCTCATATCATACGGTGCTTCATCTTATCAAATTAGTGCTAATAAATGAAAAATAGAGCTTCAAAATACTTTTACAATAATTACAAAAACAAAATACAATCAAGTATTGTGGAAAAGACACATAATTTCTCTCTTTTCCTCTCTCTTCAACATTCATCTTAAATCTAAACAAAAATATTCTGAAACAAAGTGAAAGTGGAATTACAGGGAGATGTGCATGCAAAAAAAGCTGGCAGGGTATCCAGATTTCAGATGAAAATGCAAAGGCACAGTAAGAGAACTCTCTTCAAAGAACATGCCATAATCTGTAGTCACCAAAATCCCCTCCGCCTGCAAACTGGGATACCCGATTACATCAACAGCAGTAAGTGGGCTGACCTGACCCTGCTCATGTCACTTGAGGCCTCAAATTGATTACTAACTTTATGCGTGTGATATAGGATGAGGATCCATTTCTCTATAATATAAAATGTTATGCTGATGGACAGCTTGGCTATCGCAAAACCCTAATACATACCCTTTTGTCTTCCACAGCTTGCATGCACCATCCTGCAGGAGGGTGATATCATTTCATAGTCTTCACCTTTGTGCTCTCTATCCTTCTTGGAACAATGCCACGCACGCTATTCAGACAAAACTCTCATTGAAAGCACTGGAATTCAGCTTGAGCCTAACATTAAGAACCAGCTCTTGTTTTATCTCAAGGACAAAAGGACAAAGAGGATTCTCACTGTTTCTTATTTAACTTGGGACAAAATTATAATGCTCAGAACTATCTATGACCTTCTCTAAGCAGCAGGGAAATGATGCAGTCTGTATATCCTTTTTAAGGTACAGTTTTCTGTGCATGATAAGCCAGCATTACCCAAGCAGCTTGCACACTTTTAGGAACGAGTAAATAAATAACAATCCCAATTATGAAACACAGGACTGGTGTAGGCTTTTGTTATTAACCAATAGATGCCCTCATCACAGCTTCAGTTGTTCTTTGGGTCTTTCTTATTCAAATACTGGACAGGCTTAGCTCGCTTCATTTGCTTGACTGGATCACAGCCTCATACAGCATTATCTCATCCTCCATAACTATAGCTCAAATATGTTAGTTCACAATACTCATACTCAGGCATGACTGCAGATCACATTATGCCTGTAGTCTCCGGTGTACATACATATGTACATATATACATACATATATGCTGTGTATACTATGCTATATGTCTATGCATAGGCATTGTATGCATCAGTATAATTTGTTGCTAATTTTCTTTGTGATCAAGTAAATTAATCAAAAGCTAGAATCCATGACGTGCACAGTACTCTCTAAAAATTTAGGTGTAACATGTCTTTGCTTATTTTTAATTCTGTTTCAGAGAATAATATAGCAGAAGCAAACGGTATGATAAGTAGAATTCTTGCTCTGTACATTTGATAAGAACACTTCTTTGTCATAATAAATTTATATGTCTCCAGATATGTCTAATTTACGGGTCTCTTTTTATATTTTTCATTCTTAACAAATAGCACACGTTTGAAAGTTAATTATCTTCCCCAAATGTAGATTTATTTAAAGAAAATAGAAAAATGTAGATCTGAAAAAAATAGGTAAAATAATAATTCTGATGGTTTGAGAGGGCCACATAATATGCACAGATTTTATAAGCAGTCATTTTAACAAGGTATGTGCCCATCTTAAGCATTCTATGATTCTATGATTCTATGTTGAATGACAGAAAGGAATTATTAACTGCAAACATATAGTCTGAATTATGAAAATGTTATCTATTGCAGGGTCATTTTCAGCAGCTGTTAGTCACCTTTCCACACTTGATTTTGAATATGGATGGTGTTCTCTCTTGAATTACAGGTGCACTAAGAGATTGAATGATCCATGAGTGAGCTCTGTGCAGCTGGATCCTCTTGGCCTTCAGATGGACTCAGTGAGGAAGATTGGTCCTCTGGAGAATAATGAGGTGATTAGATTACCCGACAAGGACACTTTATAAATTGTGTTGTTTTTTTTAATTGTCATGATCCTGCTAGGTATGGACAGATACACTAAAAATAGTATGCGGCAGTCTGTGGCAAAACAGGATCTTTTTATTTAGCATAAAGAGCCACAGAAGGCTTTCAAGGTGATAGAGGCATCTGCGTTCCTCGAGCCTTTGAAAAACTGATGCCTTTCACTCTACCTACACCTATTGTTCAGAGCTATTCTATAAAGTTATTGTTAGGGCTACACAGTGGTGCTTTTGGCTGTTTATAGGTGGTGCCTAAGAACACCTGCTACCTTAGAGCTTGCTGTTGGAATGCGGTTTGTTCTGTATACTGCTTTGCATAATATATAAACAGGCAGTAAAGCAGCCACTCCTGAGAAACATCTACCAGAGAAATAACATTAACAGAAACAGAGTGGCCCAGAGAATTTTTATCTTGCAAGACTGCTCAAACTACTGTTTAAACAGTTATAATTCATCTTTTTGTTATCTTGCAGTACACATAAGCCCCCAGACACCTTATTCTAGAAGTAATCTTTTGTGTTTGTGTGTGTGCATTAGGGCAATGCTGGTAGGGTTTTTTTTGTTATATCTGGGAAGACTTGTATGCCTGGTCTCTGCTGCCATGTTGCTAGCTTCAGCTTTAGGCAAGTCTTCCCGGGTGCTTTATAGACACTGCAATGATAGCTATACTTGAATGACACTTCTGAAACTTTACAGTGGCAGTGGTATGCTGTTAAAGACACATTGCTGATTATTAAATGACTAACACTTGACACAATATTTATTCACTTGTCGTTTATCATTCCAGAAATATTTCTGAGAATATCTTGATATTCAAGCATTGTGTAAGAGACTAATATTTTAACATTTTTATCGCTGAAAGTGTTTCATTGCTATTTATGCACTTTATTCTAGCTCTCCAGAGATCATGGTATGGGCTACACAAAAGCTTCTTTGGTTCTCAGGAGCATCTCTCAAGTGTTCAGTGAATATGTAAAGAAAGATCTACGTGGCCTTTCTGCTCCCAGGTTCCTATTAGCTGAGTCCAGCTCTGATGAAGTCTCTTAGATATAGATTCCACTGGCAACCACCAGTAATCATTATTGAGGTCTAAGGACTACTGCCACTCTGCCCACTTAATGAGATATGGAAAAGGAGGGGTAACTCTTCAGAATCTCTGGTCAAATTGAAGTTTTGTTTTATTTCAGCAGCATAAAAATAAACAAGTTGCAACTGCTCATCCTTTCTTGCTAAGGAACTTCAGAATGATTTTGGAGTTTAGAATCCATTTTTAAATCATGTGAGTTTCATTTGAGGATTTAATGAAAGTGCACTCAGGTCTCTTCACTAAAAATCATTGTCCTGGTACAGTATCTCATACATAATGTAGCATCTTAATGTGATGCAGTATATCAGCTGCATATTATCAACGTTTGAATCAGATATAATAGAAATACTGGCTTTCTGAGCACTAGAGATAATGAAGATACCACAGGGCATATTTTTGCCATAGCAGAATAATTATGGTAGTATTTTGGCTCTAGAAGTTAGCCAAATGTTAGGCTTCTTCGAGTTGTTTCTCTTAAAAAGTAAAAGTGAGGATGGCAGCAGACCCAGCTCACAGCTCTTTACAATGAACATTCAAAGATCTGCTTTTCCAACCACTGGACAAACCAGCACATTTCTTCTTGGCCTCTCTCAAGGCCTCTCAGGACCACATTCAGGTGGTAACTTGAGGCCCTTCCGGCTGTGTTGTTTTCCCTCTGGATATTTCCTTCTGGTCCATTCCTGTTTCTTGAGGGAAGCAGCTCTTCTTTATAATTATCTCTTTCTCTAAAGGAATTACAGTGAGTTCTCAAATTTATCTCAAAAAGAACATCATGGATTTATCCACTATTGTTTACACATTTTAAGTCAAATACAGCAATATCAAGCTTAGTTTCTTAAGAGACTGATCTAACAGTTTTTAGGCATATAAGTAACTCTTTCAAAATTTCAGCCTGACTCACTACTCTCTGTCCCCCCACCATCCACTTTCCTTCCTCCTTTCTGTCCTGCTTACACCTCCTAGTTTCATTTGGTTTATTGTAATTTTTCACTTCCTATCCTAAACTACCAGCTACAGTTTCTGTGAACTGTAAACAGTGGAATAGGTTCCACCAAAGAAACTTCTGTGGTGGGTGAATGTGGAGACACGATTTTAGAAAAATACCCGGGGAAACCCTTGCAGTAACAGAGATAAAATAAATTCCCAGGGGTTTTCAAATGCAGAATCCTTCAAGGGTTTTTTTTTACAGGAAGAATTAAAGCAGAGTTGTCCCCTAATCGAGTCAGATGGCAATTCCAATTAAGAAGCATATTTCCCTCTTATTTTTACAATACTATCAAGGCAGATATGTCATCTCCTTATCCATTTGATCGCAGCTACTTTCTCTCTTTCTTTCTGCTTTGTTGCTTGGAGAATACTCCTTGCCCCAGACTGCTGTCACAGGCCACTAGCCTGTGACAAAGCTTAGTCTCAAGCTCCCACAAAGCTGAAAAAGGGGACGTCACAAAAGAGCCCTTTTTTTTCCCGTTGATGGCCTTGCCCTCTTCCTCACCCAGCCCGTGCAGGGACAGTGTGCAGTGCAGGGGCAGCATGCTGCAGACTGCAGGGGCAATAAGCCCTCCATGCCCAGGCTGAGCATGCTGACTTTGACCTTAGGGTTGTTGATGCTCTGTCTGCCTTGGCCATTTCTGCCTCATTTGCCTTTGCCTGAATTGCTGCCAGTTCTTTGCCTATCTTTGCTGGTTTTTTTTCTGTCTTCTCTGAAAAGTACTGCAAAATTTGTTGCTAATAAAAGGCACATTTAATTTTTTTTCTAGCTTTTTTGCTATGTCTTTATAGTGTGCATTCTAAGCATTCAAATATGTGATGCAATGTTCTTTGGCAGCCCACATTGTCCATATTTTACCTTTTTTTATACTCTGGATTGAAATTTAAGTAACAAGTACAAGTTTATGGTTTGGAGGGGAGGGGTGAAGAGAAAATTATGGAGATATCCAACAGCATTTCATTTTCCTTTTTTCACACTTAAGAGGATGACCCTTTCACTAAAACTGTGTGAGCAAGACTTAAGCATCCAAGTATTTTGTGACAATTCGTTTAAACAACAGTTATCACTGGCTATACCTTTTTCTCAATTTGGGTGAGTAAATACATCAAATGAAATTATGAGTAGATATGTTTACAGGAGTAATTAATCAAAACTTAAAAAGTTTTATATAACTATTTTCAGTGGGTTTAAGTGACAGCTCAAGCATTTGATGATGCTAATCTCAGAGTTTAAAGCTAGGTTAAAGGTAATTCATTACGGCTAGTGACATAAACTGAATGCAGTGCAAGTTTCGATGCCATTTATAGCTTTGTTGTGGAAGTAGGTCTGCTGCACTTATGAGTGGCCTCTCTCCCCAGTGACTGGTCAACGACACCCATCTCCTGAGCACATTCCACCGGGGTCTCCTGGTGGTGACAATGATCACATACTTCAAATAATGATGGCAGCATATTCTTCCTCGCTTTTTTTTTTTTTTTTAAATACAGTAACATTGTAGTTAGACCATCCAATAGGGAGTGGAAAACCAAGGTAACCTTTCTTTTCTCTTTATTGGTTAGTTGAGGAGTTGTATTGACATTAGTTCAAACAACATGATATGTTATTCATTAAGGTGTTGTTGTTTACTTCTACCATCTATTCTACCATCTATTACTTCATTCAAGGAAGAAGAGATAGGGGAATCAGTCTGCTTCTTCTACTGAAGAGAGAATGGAAGAGAAACATGTTATTTTTTTTTTTTTTTGCAATTGATGTATCTGGAGACCACAGGAATCTTGGTTTCATTCCTCATTTTGAGGATGTTCTCCAATGTCTGTTTAACTTAAACTTAAAGAAAGATCTAGATATTGTAAATTATGCCTATCTCAATTTGTGTCTTGAATCAATGTTTGATTTTTATTTAATTAATCTGATTATTGTAAATTTAATTTATTTTCAAGGCAGTACCATTTTAAATTCTAAATTGCATACTTGTATTTAGCACTCACCTTTTGGAAGTTCAATTATGCCTAGGAATCTCAAATGCCATTTGTTGCCTGGTTGTTCTTTCTATGCGTTTACTTCTGTGCTACAACTGTATACAGGAAAATATGATCACAGCACACTTAAAATCTTAAGTAAAGCAGCATGTTTTTGGCTAAATTCTGTTATTACTTAACCACACGATGGGGAACATAATCTTTCAAAGTTTTCTTTTCTTTATAGTTTTAAACAGCTAGGCAAAGTCAGTCCTGGCATAACTCCATTAAATATAATGAAATTAACCTTGGCATTGGTTTGGCACAGTACATTTCTATTCTGAAGTGATAAATTCTCCATAAGAAGCATAATCTTTTATTTTGCATGTGGTTAATTTCACAAGAATGGCAACAGCCATTTTTGAGGCCCAACATCCTTCAAAGTACTTTTGTGGGTCATGCTGAGAATGAAAAATATTATGGATACATAGCATCAAAGGCACCAATATAAAGATATAGTTTAAAAAGTCAGCATTCCTGTGGTATTAAAAGGAATTCATCTGAGGAAAATGGCAGAAATCATCCTCTGAGAGAAGCAACACTGAGCAAATGATGCATATTAAAATGTCTAAATGTTTTACTGTTGTCTATAATTGAATTAGGTTCCAAGTGAATGAAGGGAAAATAAGACTCTCTGAGAAAGAACAATATCAGCCATACTACTCTAAGATGGAATGAGACAAACTGCTGTAACTGCGGCTATCATTCACCTGAAAACTGAGGGACACTGGACAGATTCAAATAAAGCCACCAAAGACAATTTTCTATAAGTAACATCCAGGACATTCTCACATGTACACATTTATCTTTGACAGGGAATTATCACTGCTATTTCTGAATGCAGTGACCAAATCGATAGTTTATTAGATAGACATAAATAACCTCACTTCACACTGATTCCTTGTGTACTTTTCTTTCCATGTCAGGAAACTGCGCAGAAATCAGGACATAAAATATAATTTCCTAAAGGCTAGATTCAGTTCAAGAAATAAAATGCTTTAAGCAGTAAGCACTATTTTAGGTGCTTTTATTTACTGAATGAACCATGAATTATGACTCTGTTCATAATGCTGTTTCAAATCAAGCAAATAAGGCACACAGCTGTTAAGCTCTTGTATTTCTCATGAATGTTGAACTACTATGATATAGGCCCTAGAACTTAGATATTATAATAAACTTACTGGGCATACTGAAATTACCTTGCTTCTGTAATACTACTGTTCCATTTTGTAAAAAATCTTCAAAATCCATGTAAAGAGTGACAAAATAGTCACTCTTTATCATTAGCTCTCTAGTCCAATGGTTAGCCCATTTCCTGGTGAGATGCAACACCTGGATTTTTGTCCTATGGCCAAAATGGCCAAATTCAAAATGAAACAGAATATATGAAAGGGAAATATTTTACAGCCTGGTGGTTAAGGCACTCTCCTGAGAAAGAGAGATAATGGATTGAAAGAAGGTGAGGTAACTACTGTCTCTAGTTGTTCTCAGAATGGAGGCTTTCATTTTCGTCTTGAAAATGCAATACATTCAGCAGCACATTAGCTTGATTTTAAAGGTTGAATGAAACATTTCTTATAGAAGTAAGCAGATTTTTTTCGGATTCATTGTGAACTGAATTACTTTGCTTTTATTTTAATATTCCTAAGGTTAGTGACTTTAAAATCTATTTTTCAAAGGTCCTATTCCTGACAAAATCATTTGATCATACAATAATTTAGGTCATAAGCAACCTCTTGAAGCCATCTAGACTGATCTACTAATTAAAGTCAGGCTAACTTCACAATTACATTAAGGTGCACAGAACATTATCTAGACTAGTTTCCTCCTAACCGTTCACACAAAAGAACATTAATTTCTGTTTTCTTTAAATATTCTGGGTAACATAAAAAGCCTGATAAAAAGCCATCTTACGACTGGCACAAATGCTAGCTACCAAAGCCAATTCTACCTTGGAAAGGCTAGAGCTATTGTAAAATGAAGGAATAGAGACACAAACTCTGCATGGTGATTTAGAAGAGCGATGTACACTAGCTACTCTGAATTGTCTCTGGAGGAAGTTCTCTCTGAGAACCTATAGTGCTTTCCTAGGTCTGGATTATCCTCTGATCTTCCATTTGCAGACTGTTCTTCAATAAAAACTTGCATGAAACTTCCTGCTCCATTATTTAGAACTGTTTTGATAGCATGTGTATAGGAGTGCTTGTATGACTTCACCGCATGGGTCCATCTTATACTTACTGTATAAATTAAGATTTGTTTTGATTTTTAGCCAAGCCAGTCACCATTTATTTGTATGTCACCATCTATTTGTTTGTGATTGGTGAGATTACACTGTAATCAGCTTCACTATTTATTTTGAAATCCATTCTTTTGTTCGTATCCACAAAAAAAAAAGTTACAAATTTTTTATGGAATTCTTCTGTGAATGTTTACTGAGAGGCTTAAATAAGATAGTGACTTGTCTCTGCATCATAATTAGAGCTTTGTTCTCCAGCTGTATGTTCTTGAAAAGATTCTGATTTTGATCTCTGTAATTTCTGGAGAGAATCACATGCACTCTACAAGAAGGTTGCTTTTTTTGAAAGAAGTGACATCCCACAGCCTGACGTTCTTGTGTTGTGATATGATTGTCACATTTATTGTGCTTGCTATTTGCTGCCTCTACGGTTTATTCACTTTCAGACTTTCAGTCTTTGAATTCGTTTTGGTTCAGATACATTTCAGTCTTTCCATTATTTACTAACAGTTCCATTTTATTAGCACTAGTTATACTCACTCATTTTTTGAAAAGTAGCACAGATAGATACAAATTCTTTGATTCAAAATTTGCCATCAGCTTTCCTGGCCAAGGGATTTTTTTTTTTTCTTTTCAATCTATTTAGAATTTCTGTTATGAGCAATTAGGTCATGGTCCATGTCATACTCTAGTGCCTTCTGAATTAGTCAAGAACACTAACTCAGAATTGACTTTTCTAGAGATTCTCAGTTCATGACTGTCATCCTAACTATGTTCCCCATACAAAGATAGTCATGTTTCTCATAGATCTCCAGTTAAATCTTTTTTTAGAATATCTCACATAGCATTTAAACTTTTGGTGTCTCTTAGCACTTTAAAATTAAATGTGTTCATTTTCTTTCTTCTTACTCTGTCTTTCTCTTCTAGTCTATGTCCCATCCTCAAGTCTACACAGAATAAGATATATGTTGGTCTTTGCATATCTATGAGTTGATTTTTCTCAGAGAATGGCTCCATTAGACAGTGGATCATAGCTCAGTGTCAATAGTGATAGTTTCTTTATATGTCTTCTATCCCTCATCCCCTGTGCCAGCTCTGTTTCTTGTTTAATTCTTGATTAACTGATTCAGCTGAACAAACAAGCTGATTCTCTCTTCTTTCTCCTCATCCCCCTCCCCCCGCCCAGTTACTTTTCCAACAGTTCGGAGATTTGAATTAGCCCACTAGATGACTCCTGAAACCTGAAAAAAAAAGAGGTAGTCGGAGGTGGAAGACTGGGTTCATTGGAAGAGTCTCCATCTCTGGTGGCAGGGAATTGTTGAACAGATCAGGTGGGTTCAGGGAACTGCAACTTTCATGCACCTGAAGCTAGGCACTCTCTCTAGCAAAATATAACAGGACACTCTTTGTGCCTTATTTTCCATTTTTATCAATTAATTATTACATTTTTTTAAAAAAACATTGATATCTAGCCCTAAATATGTTGACGACTGCAATGAGCTTCTCCCACATCTTCAAATTTAGTTGAAAATTGTACACTTTATTAGCTTTCTCAAGATTGTCAAACTTTTTTTACAACTGCACATTTGGTTTTATATATATATTGACTTAATGAAATCTAATTTTCTTGCTCCTTTTTAACACAGTTAAAGTTAACCAACTTTATTAGTCTATAGCATAATATCAAATATCCTATATTCTTGTTCACAAGAAGTTGGTATTTGACCCTCTTCTTTTTGTCTGGAGCTTTTTCAGGTGTCTCTGTCCCTGTGACAAGCATTCAAGGGGAACATCAAAAAATCCTGAGATGTTGTTTCTCTTGATCATTTTGACTATTTTTACTTCTTTTCTTTGGTTCTTCTACAGCTCAAGGCTTCA
>NW_010586466.1:459423-523415 GCF_000705375.1 Tinamus guttatus
GCACATTCGAATTTATTATTCCAAACACATTACTCAGGCATCTAGAGGCTCTGATAGGACTAGAATCTTACAAATGCAGTATTCCATTTTTCTGCCCTATATTGATGAATGATAGGGAATTATTTTGGCTTTTTTCTAAACTCACATTTATAATTAGGTAAGTATGATTTAGAAACAAAGTGAGAATGGGTTAGTTAATTAGAAAAATGCAGAAAAGGCAAGACAGAAGTGGAAAGAGATGGAAACAAGCAGAGGAGAATACGGCAAGTGAGAGTGATGAAGCTGACACAAGAGGGCTTGCCATAGACATATGGGAGAGAGTGGAAACACAGAACTCAAGAGTATGAGGAGAAAGATCCTCAACCGGGAAAAATGAAGCCAGAGTCGGAAAACACTAATGTCTAGTGCCTACGAAGATGTGCAGCTGCTTCTGCTTTGGCTGGATTTTCCATGCAGCTGCTGACTCTGCCTAGGAATGTCTTCAACCCCTGGGACCATATGAAACACATCAAGCTGGGAAGAGATAGAACACTGGCATGCTCTATTTCCATCCCAAATTGTGATGTTGCACAGGATGGAGAAGCATATATTGTTTGGTTAATGATTTAAAATAAGTACGTTTATATTTCAGTTTAATTAAAGATTCTCTGATTATTTTTCTTCATGACAATTTTATACAACTGTGTCTGAATCTGCTAACTTCTCCAAGCAGTCCTTTCAAAATAGGTATAACTGTAACTGGACAGCTACATCTCACACACACACACACACACACAAAAAAAAAAAAAAAAAAAAGTTTCCCTTCGCTAATATTCATCCTCCAGAGGCCCAGGAGAAGCTACAAAAATAAGGGTCGTATACAAAAGCTGTGCTCCTAGACAGACAAGTGCTTGTTCCAGGCATTACTGTTTGGGGCCTAGCTGGTCCTGATGATAGAAAAAAAGGAAATAGTTAGAAAAGGTGTGGATCTGAAACATAGAGCCTTAAGGGCTGAGTTCACTTTTGCTTCTGAGAGGATAGGAGTTGCCGCTCAGTGTTATATCCTCCCAAAAGCAATTCTGCTTTTTGCTTAGATGCCAGTGATGCAGAGCCCTGTTGAGAAGGGCAAGGTTAGTGCAAACACTCCAGCAGTGTTTGGATTAGGTTTCAATAAAACATTCCTCTCTTAAAATCTCCCTGGTCTTTGGGAAATGGATGCAAGACCAGCTAAAGTAGCTCTACTGATCCATCAAACTGACGAAGAGAAGGGTGGATTGAAATTCTTAAAGGAGAAGGAAGGTAGGATCGGGGGATGCAAGTTAAAGTGAAATGAAAATAAAGATGGAAATACCAAACCAGGTTTTGTGAAATGGAATGAAAAGAAGGAAAGAGTTTTTGTTGTTGTTGTTGTTTTGTTTTATTCTTTATTCTGGGGTCAGGGTGGAGTTGATGGAGAAAATGCAAATCAGCTTAACTGTTCAAGCATCTCTGCTCACTAATTAGTCTCTCCTGGGATGCATCCCATTCCAGACACAACAGCATTATCTGACTGAGCTGCTAAAAGCTGAATACCTGTGAAAAATGAGACTTGGCATCCCATTCAAAAGTAGACTCCCATTTTCCCAGAGTTGTATCATATTATTCATGGGGTTGTAAATTACTAACATAATGGTCTTTACACTTAACTTTTTTTGTTGCAGGGCTTTTCCTATGGGCAAGATGTTTCCGATTTTACAGAAGTGGAGGATATGATACTTCTTCAAACTTTCCAGAGCTTGTGTATATGGACATTTTGTGTAAATATTTATAAAGAAATAGCAAAGATGTATTTTTTTTTCTTTATAATTCTTTAAATGTAACATAACAAACAGTCTGATCAAACAAAACCAGCACTGGAGGTCTTAGACCCCTTTAAAGCAGAACAGAACTGTATTAACTGAACAGTTAAGAAAATTTTAGTTTGATAGGTACAGTCTAATTTAATGCTTTCTAGAAGCAGCATTCTTTGAAGGAAAAAAAAATGTGTTAGAATTAGAAAACCAATGCTTCATAAATTGCTTTCATTTACCTGAAATGAAAGATACCAATGTTTTATGGTATCTTAGCAGTTGGTCATTTTCCCCCATCAGATTATCTTCAGAGTTTCTAAACTCAAGCATATAAAATTGTGCTTGTTAGAAGGTACATAAAACTGTTCATCAGTCAGTAGACATTCAGTCTTCATTAAGGCACATGTCTACATTAGCCAGTATGCTATCCTATAGAAATGAATGTATCTGTAGACTGAAACATCTGTTGATGAGTGCTAGATCTCTGCACTACGTCTTTTTGCAGTGGGCATACTTTGAATTAGCTCTTGTCTTGTCCTATGGATCACTTCTAATTATGTTTTAGTAAGCAGGAAGACCATTCCTGAAGAATACCTCTTGTTCTAGTTTCATCCAAAAAAACAATTTGTGTTCTGACATGTGCTCTGAGAGTGCTCTGTGATGCAAACCAAACCACTGGGAGAAGGGATGAAAAAGCACATTCCTTCAAAAGATGTTCTATCATGCCGGTATGCATACACTTTATTGTACTGACATCAGAGAGACAGTTTCATATGACAGATGACTCCAGAAAGTTCAGATTTTTTTTCAATTATTCCTAAATTTCACATAAGAGAGCTTCATTCCACTATAGGCATAAATAAGCCAGTATTCATACAGAGCATGTAACAGAAGTTTCAGATAATAATGCTGCTATTTGCATGGTCTGGGATTATCAGTGTTTACTTTGTAATCTGAAGACAGCTAGGCTTAATTTCCAGAGATGAAGCAGTGCCCTGCTCTGAATAGTCTGGTCTCAGAGGTTAGAGGTCTAGTCTCTAGAGCTAACTGCAGTTTAATCACTTTTGGTCACCAGCAAGTCATCTGATTTTTTTCTAAGCATATAAAGGTACATAAAAGGATATTTATATTGTTCCATTTCACAGAAAATAAATCAAAGAATAACTTAGGTCTGAATGATCCTCTGAAGGACATTTGGACTAGCTTCTGGCACAAAGCAAGGCACACTTCAGGCCTCATCCTGGTGAGTTTTGAATATTTGCAAAAATAAAAGTCAGATTCCATCTTATTAACATCTTCTCATTAGGACATGTAAAACAGAAATTAGATATCTCCCCAGCCTTTCTTCCCTAAGCTAAGCAAACTTCAGGCCTCATCCTGTCTTCCAGCATCATGTTCTCCAGCGTCCCAGCCATCTTGGTGGCTCTCCTCTGGAGTCTTGCCAGTGTGCCAGTGTCTTCCTTGTACCAGGGAGTCCAAAACTGATCATAGTGCTCCAGATGCAGTCTCATGAGTGCTGAGAAGAATGGAACAATCTCTTCCCTTGACCTACTGGCTATGAATTTATTCATGAAATCTATTAGTATGCTGTTAGCCTTCTGTTAGGGCATACTGCTGACTCGCATGCAACCTTTTGTCCACCAGGACTCCCAGGCCCATCATTGCAATAATGCTTTCAGGTCTCAGAATGAATTGTTGCACTGAACAATTTCAACACAGTTGCAGTATTTTACATTTGTTTTTGTTGAAGTTCATGAGGTTTCTGTCATCACATTCAGTCTATTCATATTCCTCTGAAATAGCAGAATTACCACTCAGTGTGCCAAAGGTCCATTCTGTCCCATTGTCCAGCTCATTAAGGAATATGCCAAAAGGTTTTGGCTTCAGAATCAACCTCTTAGAAAAGCAACATGTAATCAATCATCTGTTGGAATCCAAATCACTGTTCTCACTGTTGAGCCCAGAGGTTAAGCCATGTTTCTGTCTACCTTGTAGGACACCTAGTCTGTCTCCCTCCAATTACAAAGAAACACTTACAATCCAATTATAATTATAATCATATCTCCTTGATTACAAGGAGACTATATTGGAAGTCTTATTAAAGCTAAGGTAAGCAATATCCCCTTGTCACCAATCCATTCATCTAATCATAGAAGACAATCAAGTCAACCTTGGATGGTTTGATGAACTTGAGTTGGCTGTTCTAGGTCACCTTCTTGTTCACCTTGGCTTGGAAATGGCTTTTTTTGATGCAAATATAATTTGATCCAGAACAGAGGCACTGCTTGGCTCATCCAGTACCTGCACCAAAAAGATGTCCAGAAATCTCCTGCATTGCCTGCACCTTGCCATGTTGCCCTTCAAGCAAGTCTTCCTTGAGAACTAAAACCTGAAATATGGCTTTCCTTAGTTGCTTTAAGAAGTCTTTGTCCACTTTCTTATCTTGATTGAGCAGTCTATAACAGATGACAACCATCACATATGCCATGTCAACCTAGCTCAGATGCTAACTCATGAGATCTCACTGAGCTCAAAGCTCCTTACTGGCAAGCTGCTCCTTTGCTTAGTGTAAATCTTTCTCTCCTCATTTTACCTGCTTGACCATCCTAAGAAGCCTTTATGCAGTCACTGCGCACTGCAGATGAGTGCGCTATTCCACCCCAACTCTGTGATCCCAATGAGGTTAAGTATCTGTAATTGTGCCTAAATTTTTCATTCTTGGTGTTGATCTCCTATGCTGTTGTGTTCTTATACAGGCAATTGACATGGGCTCCTGGTTGTGCTGCTTTCTCAGGGTAAACATGAAGGCCTCCCTCCTCTTATTCTTCCCCAGGTGCTTCCTGTCCCTCACTCCTTCGCTTCTCCTCAAAATTTGGTTTCCATCTTTTTACAAACCAAATTTAAAGCCTTTTTACTAGGCTGGTAAGCCTATAGAAAAGACATTTATGAATCCTGTCTTTCTGCATTAGCTCTGTTTCCTCAGAGAGAGTCTTGTGGATTTTTTGAAAGTTTGCTCACAAAAACCGATGGAGATGAATGGGACTGATGGCAGGATGAAATCTTCTTCACTGGCAAGAGTGAACAAATACCACCTGAAGTCTTGGGCTCTTCACTTTCACTGTCACAGCCCTGTGGTGTCCTTTGAGAAGTCCATGTACATGAGCAGCAAAGAATATGAGGATCTAAGGTTTTTTTCTCTTTTGGAAGTTGTAAATTCCCAAAATCCGTTATTATGGATAATCTCCCCTCCCTCTGGTCTTGTGTGGTTCTTTTTTTCTTCTATGAAACGTGTGGTTCAGCATCTTGCCCCTTCAAGGTTTCCATGAAGAACCTGTTGATCTGTCCATCCTCCCTAAAGCTGCTGTGGTCTGGTCACCCCAATTCTAATGTCTTTTGCCATTCAGTTCAGTGATTTGACCACACAACACCTTCTAATGATGTCACTACTTTCTTTGTCAGCTTCTAAAAGCAACCTAAAGCAGCCTACTAAATGCCATGTGACATGGGAATTAGTAAATCTGAAGAAAATTCTATTTTTAAAATAAAACTTTATATTTAAGAGTATCATTGCCTCTCTGAAATGATAATTTTGTTTCTTGTTTTGTATTTTATGCAAGTCCTCATGCAGCTCAAACTCAGACATGGAGATAAATTCTGCTATTCACTTAAATAAACATATCAAAGTGAAGAAAATAGTCCAGTAAAGAAGCAGTTCTTAAAAGAAAATCAACCTCAGTATAAAGTGTCACCTTTCTTCTGCTAATTTCTCTGGTTGTGGATTCTGGTTTCTGCAGAATTATTTTATGTTTCTCATAATGTACCTAGCTCATAATGCAGCTGCATACTATGTTGGCATAGTCAAAGGTACTTGACTGCTGCAAACATCATCTGCCAATCAGTGCTGAGATAGACACATGCTAAGATGTTACTCCTTTTGTTATTGTTGTTGTTGTTGTTGTTTCCTGTCAGACTCACAAAATAAAAAACAAGGAAGATATTAAAATTGTCAGTGGAAAAGAAGGAAAAAAAAATCATCCTATCAACAATCATCATCAGAAACTAGAAAATCTTGATTTATATGTGCCTGGAGTGTAATGTTACTTTCCTCATCATTTTTAGCCATAAAAAATGAAATTTTGTTTGTTGTTTGACACCTGTGTAATTAAATGAAGTTGTGTAAAGGGAGTGCATTGCAGGCATAAAATATCTCTGCTTTAGAAAAACTGGGTCTTAACAAAGTTTAGGGAAGAAGGTTATATATTCTGTGTCTGTTTTGGAAGATGGTGCCAGACAGGATGAATATATTGAATGTGGTAAACATATCCTTTATAAAAGGGTTCAATGAAGTAGTTAGTTCAAGTAGTTCTACCAGAAAAGGGAGAATTTTCTTAATAATTTTTCCATAGGCTAAAATTGATCACATTTTCAGGAGAAAAAGGAGAAGGGAGTGTAAAACCATCTTGCAGCAGCTGTGAGAAAAGGAGTGTGTCACATTCACGCTGCCCAAACATGCCATTATTTTATGCTAACTAAGTTTAAACAAGATGTAGGAACATGGGGAAACTTTCCTGGTTATTGAGAAAAACCTGACCTTGCTGACATTAGTAGACTTCAATAGTAGATTTCAAGGTATCAGAATTTCTCTTGTTTGCATAATGCAGCAATGTTATGATACTGAAGTCCTGAGATAAAAAAATCTCCTTTTGTTTACACCCTTTTACACTTAATAATCAGTGAAATTGCACAAGTTACTCTTTTATAGCTCAACTAATTGGACTAGTATTTCTCTACCATAAAATCAGTTTAATACGCTTACAAAGAGGGCTTCGAATTTAAAATAACTGCATTAAAAATTTGGCTTTATCAAGAGTCTAAGCCCTGGTTACTATCATTGCATCTATTTACACCAAATTATTGCTCCCATAAGAGCCGCGAGGACATACCAAGGATGTTGTTTTTCTTTTTCAATTTTTAGAAGTTATTTGCTTCTTATTTTTGATGCCAGACTCTGGAAGGTGAGCATGGAAACCTTCAACAAAATCAAATACATGCTAAAACAGAGCAGTCTGCATAACAAATTAGGCAAGAAAAATACATGCCTATCACATAACTCACAAGGCAATTAAAACTATTTTGGTGAATAAATTGCTTACAATCATTATGGTGGCCAGGAAAAAAATTCAGTAAGGAGTTTATGCTGTTACAAGAGAAATAATAATCAAGTTATCTTTAAGGAGAAAGACGGAAGGAGAGTCAGACACAACCTCTCCCTCAGAAATGGTTTTACTTCTGTGTTCTTTTTTTTTTTTTCTTTTATATGAAAATTGAAAAGTGTTCATGGCTTTAGCAACAGGCTTTTGGGGGTTTTGTGTGAGGCTTTTCATATGATAATTGGTAGATTCTATGGCAACCGTTGAAAAAGAAGCCCTGAAAACAAAAGCTGAAGCAGAAGAGGATCAGTACATATTCACTATGTCGGCAGCAATAACGGCAGACTCACTCTTCAGAAAGGTATCTGATGGCAGCCTGTCAAAGGAAGGGTTTTGTTTTAACTCAGGCAGAGTTAACTCTGGCTATAATTAATTCAGGGATTTTTTTTTTCCAGTTTTTAATCTAGGATTTTTTTTTTTTTGCACACAAAATTACATTTACTGTAGAGGTACCTGCAATCATTGTTTAATACTAGTCTGATAATACTTTGGGCTGAACAACTAAAATGAGAAACAAAAGAACAGGTCTAGAGCCAAATCCTGCTAACTTCCTCATGACTGCTCACGGTCTCAAAAGAGACTTCACATATAAATAAAGGAGGCAGGATCTGGCCTACAGGGGGCTGATGTCATATAAAATCAATGTTTAACTAGAGGTTATATTTACTTACTTATCTGTCGGTCCAAAAAAGTTTTTGATCTGAGCAAATGGAAACATAAAATATCATGCTCAACTCTTCTCAGAACAGCAAATTACTGTTTTGGAGGTCGTACTTTTCCCACAAAGACAAACTGAAGCAGCAATCAGGTAGTGTCATGTAAAATGGCCATGCTAGCCATGAAATAAACTGTAGGATGGGTTAGCAAACACATTCCTATTACTAACAGGGGCAAGAACATAAATACAGAATATAAACCAGACTTGTATGTCTTTATAAGAAATTAAAAAGAAAATGTAGAATAACAAGCAGTACAAAGTAAAAAAAAAAAAAAAGTGTAACAGGAAATAAAAAGATCACCCTTCATATTTGCTTTGTGATGTCACTATTTCTATAGTACTTAGGTTAGAATACAATGCAGTGATATATTGACTGGGTGATTACAGGCAATCTTGTTCTTGTTCCTAAAGGTTTGGTTTTCTCATGACCATATCACATATTTTCTTAGGTAAACCTTTCTAAATGATACATACTGAGAAAAAAAAAATCTGCAAATCAGCATGATGACATTTTATCTTTTTGAAATAATACTGGAATGTTATTACTGTGGTTATTACTTACACTACAGTATTAATATCTATGAGATTCAAAATGTTTTGTCAGTTGTTTGAAAGTATTGGTTTAGGTAATTTTCCTAAGTCACTTGCTTTGCAAAGTTCAGATTAACTAAATTATCTATAAATAAATGAACAGGCCCAGAGTGAATGATTCTTGGCTTTCCTCAAAGCCAGGATAGTGCTAGGTTTAGGTTCATTGATAACTGCTTCTGAGACCTTCTGGTGCACTTATGCAGAATCCAGGTGAAAAGAGAAAAGCAAGAACTGAAAAAAAATAAAAGATATTACAAAGAACAGTGCTGTGAATAACAATGTTCCTTTATCAAACAAGAATGATTCACACTGCAGATTTATTCTTCAAATTTAACCAGATTAAAAAATTATTAAAAAAAAAAATTCCTCATACTGATGTGCCTTTAAGACTCATGAATAGGTACCAACATACTTTTTCCTTATGTTTCTGTGACTGTGTCTTTGTTATTCCTGGGTTCATGTGCCATCCACTCTTCTAGCCCTCTGTGGAAGGTGAGCACATAGTACAAGGTGTCTACAACCCAGGTGTCGTTACATTCTTCAATAAACTGATCTCGTCCTTTCCAAAGTCTCCTTTCCACACAAGATTTATTTTGGTCTGCAAAGTAGCTGAAGTAAACAAACATGTAGATTGCCATTTTCCTTATCAGTCAAGTTTTCTTTAAACTGAAGGAAATTCTCTTTAGCTCACCCATCTTTCCCTTCCTGCAGCTGACTTTTCCAGACTGTGAATGCTCTCCTTTTTCCTGACCCCTCTTTTCTAGTCCAGCAGGTTCTTATTAAGGACTATTGAAAAACTTTTCTTTCGAGATCACCTTTTCATCCTCTCTGTGAAATTATTCCTGAACAGTTTCATTATATGCTTCAAAATTCTTCCTTCTTCACCTAGGACTTATTACCTAATTGTTAATTGCAACATCCTAAATTCAGATTAAAAAAAAAAAACAAAAAAGAAAGATTCCCATTTTATCTATAGGGATTTTCCACTGGATGAATGTTCATCAAAGATTAGCAACCTGCTCCTTGTTAATCCTTTTGTAGGTATCAATATGTCTTTTGTCGCTTCTAGTGAAGATTATCTCAGTACAGAGGTGAGCGATACTGTGCGTAAAAAAAAAAGAAAAATCCATATTCCACATAAAAAAAAAGAAGATATTTAGGAGATATCTCTTTATCTTGGTCCTAGAGGACTCCCATAACAGACTGAATTCTCCAGAAGTTTTCATATCAGGGAAAACATGTTCTGGCTCATTCTTCCCCCCCCATAAAACATAGTCAGCAATGTAACTCTGTTGGAAACCTGGAATAGCAGAGAGGTGGCTGAGATATGGATACATTTTGTTCTGAACACAATAACTAAGTTGAGATATTCATAGCTCCCTTCCTTTCCTTGTCGTCTTTAACTTCTCTACTCATTTAATTTCTCCTTGTTTTAGTTGATCCTTTCCCTGTCTTTTTCAATTTGGATACCAGGGTGACAGGGGTAGCTAAAAGACTGAGGCACTTGGTCCTTTTCCTGATATTGTTGCTGCATTAATGAGGAGTGAGGGAGCCTCTGAGTTCTGCAGTCAGTTAGGCTTTCAGATTTTTGAAGACATTACTAAATTCGATGTAGAAAACCCTGCACCAATGAGAAATGGAAGGTGCAAGAAGCTTTGAGACTGAAGATTAAGTTTAAAATACTTTTTTTTCCCTTTCAAAGTTATTCTTTGAACTGCAGATTATGGAAATTCTACATTTTCTCTCTTCCTTTTCTCGTGTCATTCAGTGGATTTCCCCAAACAGATTTCTCAAAAACAAAAGCAGAAGTGATGAGTTAGAATTTATGCTGAATCCTCACATAAATATGAAGAATAATAATTAGTTATATATTTACAAAAAAAAAAAAAAAATCTTCCTTTTCTCGTGTCATTCAGTGGATTTCCCCAAACAGATTTCTCAAAAACAAAAGCAGAAGTGATGAGTTAGAATTTATGCTGAATCCTCACATAAATATGAAGAATAATAATTAGTTATATATTTACCAAAAAAAAAAAAAAAGCAGTTGTCTATTTCTCTGCTTGTGTTCCCCTACAGTAAATTTGGACTTAGTTAGATACATATTAAATACATAGTAATTGCTTCCCAGTTAGTAACAGTGGATATACACACAGTCATGTCACTCATTTTAATCCCAGTTTTGTTCTTTGTTCCATGGGAGTAGATTCTGTTTCTATAGACTTAAACAGATCTTATGAAATGGTATGGACTTGATGTCATTTCCATGCAAGTGTAATGAATATGCTCAGGCAAGTCATAACTTGTCTATGATAAAGTGCTCAGCTCCTCAAACAACAATATCTACTCTCACTGGAAATATATTCTGTTTTTCTTGGCTACTTTTTGTTGGTCCAAAAGATCTCCTCGGTCAAACTTGGGCATGACTTGGCAGCTACCATTCCAGAAACCAGAAACAATTTTAGTAAGTGTTTGGATGATACCACTGTGTTTTGATGGGTAAATAAGTTTCACACTATGGGTACATCCTGTTCAATGATATTTGACCTCAATGCTGGAAGATAGTCCTTTGCTCTCTAATTAATTTACTAATATAGATATAACCAAAGTCTACTACTGCAAAGACAATCACCAAATATTTTGGACAATATGACACAATATGAGTGAACCACCTCCAAAGCATGTTAAAAACATATCTTCCTACCCAGGGTGACTTGTTTTTAGCATTTCATGACAGCAGCCACACCTAAGATGTGAAAAATTTGTTGATTCAATTGGACCGATATAGTCATAGATTTGGTGGAAGTGAAACCATTGCTGATTACAAATACCTCTATTTTGGTTGAAAGATATGTCATTTTCCTTTATCGGAGAGCTATTTTTTATTGCAAGCATCTGGCTAAATTAATTGTAAATAAATTGTAAATTAACTTGGTTACATATTTATATCCTATATTTGAGCCCTTATTTCTTCAAATGGAATTAGGCTGGTACCAAGTCATGCTAATTTGTCTATCTCTATAGGTTTAATAAGGACTGAAAGCAGACAAAGTGACTGCTAGCTTTTCTTGTTTAAAGATGCTGTATACATCCTTAATTGTATATATATGTCTTCTCTTACAGCCTGGGTCTAGAGAAGCCCATGTTATTGTTAGTTCAGTTTCTGCCTAACTAGTGAAAGTTTAAAAATAAGAAATAGAAAACGCACTGCATCACTGTCAAATGTGGCAAAATCACATAATCTATAATCAGTACAAGACTCTGCACCAAAAATGCAGCTGTTCATTCATACCTCAAAATTCTCTGTGCAAAGCTCAGATAGCAGCTACAAAATTAAGAGAAATCAAACATCGGCTTGGAGGATGTTGTCCTGTGGAAGACATAACTTGTCTTCTGCAATGTGTGGGAAGCATAAGGCAGAGAAGAAAATGAAAAGATCCTTTTCATTTATTGAGGTGTTAATGGAGTTAATGGGTGTCCAATCCATTCCTTATTTTCTTTCAGGTGATCTGCAAATGTACAAAATGTAGCTTCTTTGTGATAATAAAGACCCGTGTATTAAACTCTGTTCTTTTATTCAGGTTAATAACCATCTCTTTCTGTCCTACTGATAAAAGTAAAGATTTTCAATCAGTAAGTAGAACACCCTGCAGCAAAATGATACTATCAATCAGGATTGGGCCCAGTTGCATCCTTATCCCCACCAGAAAAACTAGCAGCAAAAGAAAAATTAACTCTGAGTTTTAGAAGGTCAATAATTATATTAAAACATGTTAAAGATTCTGGCAAAATGCCAAAAATGTTGCATTTAGAGACACCTACTTTTTTCCACAGAAAACCATAAAACAGCAAAACCATAAAACAATGCACCAGCTTGGTCTTACAAACTCCTTTTCCCAGGCTAGCTGAACTTTTATCTCTGACCCTTTTTTTTTTTTTTTCTCACAGAAGTTGTCTCTTGATTCTAACTTTTCTCCTTTAGATGTTTAGCACTCAGTCCATACCAGTGTATATTAAAAATATTGTTACAGTGCAGCTGATGGGAAGAACAGCATAATCCCTAAAATGGAAGATGCCCTCCTTAATTGCATTCAAAAAGAAATATTGATGGATTAAAGGGAAGAGAAAAAAATATGTGATGGGTAGAGAGCAAGGAAAATCCAGAAGAAAATAACAAAAATGAGAAGCATTCCTTTTCAGCAAGCAGTGATAAAAAATAATAATGAAAAAAAGAGAAGTAAAAATATTCTCTTCACATGTTAACTTATGTTATTTTCTGTCTGCTTTATGAGAGAGATTGGCATTCTGTTAAATAGGGGAAGCTGGAATACTAACGAAAAAGAAATCAAATCCTCAGACAGCAGCAGCAGTGCATGGAAGGAAAAATCCACTCTCATCATACCAGAAGCTGATGCTGACTTGATTCAAAGATATAGTGTTCATAAAGATATGAATAAATGAATATGATCTTCATACAATAATATAATCTTAAATATACACCAAATTAACATAAAAATAATGAAAAAAAAATCCTGAAAACAGAACACCTGATGAACTGGATGTGGCATATTAAAGCATGTCTTCTGCCTTGCTGTGAAAACAGCAACACCATACCTCCATGCCCAGGTAAAAGGTATAGAGTGAGAAAGATACTGATGCGTGCTCTGGGTATGACTGCTAAGGGCCAAAAACATTTTGGCTTTGAAATCTTTTCTGAGCGTTATCTGAGCTCCTGCATGTCAATATACCTTGAATACCAGGGCAGGCTGCAAAGAAGCAGAACATCATAAAAATACATTATAATCTTTTTTACAAAAACATGACTGAGAATGCTATCCTAATGATCTTTCTTTAATGAAATCTAGATAGCCCAAATGTGTCTACTGACCTAGAAAAGCTTGTTTGAAAGACTTAAAAAAAAATCAAAGAAAAAATCCACACAACTATAAGTTAATTGTACTTTCTAGATAATCAAAATAAAAATATATTCACTTCATCTCCTTTGGCCTCTAGACTTCTACTCTATTTATCAAATGTACCATGTCTGTGTGTGTCTTGAACCGTTATTCAGAATTCTGATCAGTAAAAGCAGCTGTTTTGGCAGGATTTATTGGTCAGATGGATTCCTCTTCTTCCTTTCCCAACACTCAGATGGAGAAACAAGCTGAAAGCTGTATGCCCATGTCCATTCTGTGCATCCATGCATCTAACTTTCATGATATAATATTCTGTGGAACAGCAGCCTATTACAAAGGCAGGAGGAGGGGAAAAACAGTAGTTGAAAATCAAAACTGTGTGTCCAAAGATAGAGCCTATCTGTGTTTTCACAGGACTAGATGTTCTGTTCATACGGCACTTGATATAACAAAAACCTTGACATGTGCTTAGCTTTAGGCATGTAAATAATCCTCTTCAGGTAGGAATTTTGAACCACTCAAGTTTAAGCATGTGTAAAAATGCTCTACTGGATGGGTGCCATCATGATGTTTTCTTGAAAGCAGTTTTCTGCACTGACTTAATGTGGGAGGCCTTATTCCAGAAAACAGGAATGCAGAAATTTGATCGCACCTCAATTGATGGTGCCTTTTTCTTCAGTGAATCTATGGCCTAGTGAAAACAGTGGTCAAATCTCCTACTAACTTCATTGTTTCCACTTTTTACGCCAAGAAGTAGATGAGTGAAAAAGCAAAGTTGAGAAAATATAAAATTGCACTGCTCTGTTTTAGACCAGTTCTCTATACTAATGAATTCAATTTAATTCTGTAATAGAAATAAATATAAGTAGCATTCATGAATTTTTGCATGGCCTTAGCATATTTCACCATTACAACATATTTTCATCAGCTTACTATCAGTAAATAAAAAGAATTGTATCTTCTTGACAAAACTCAGAATGATCTGCCATCAGTATTATGAGACATTTCGAAACAAGTACGTAGATGCCTTTTTTCTTATCTTGTGCACTGCCAAAACTGCTGAGTTGCTATCATTTATTACCATTATGTAATAATGTTATAGAAGATAACAATAAGTATCAGAAAGGACCCAATTTAAATTTCAGATCTCTACATGAGTTTGCAGGGCTAAAAAAATCCTTTGTCAACTACTATGGTATGCCTGCTGTTGAGATGGGATTCTATAAAATTAACTCTCACTCCTCAAAAAAAAATATTACAAGACTGATATTGTTCACAGAGCATGTGAGATAAAATACATTTCCTGAGAAAGTTCATGCAATTAGAGTGTCTGGGAAGAGAGGCATGAACTTAAAGAAACCAATTGATTTTTAAATTCATATGAATATTTGTGAACCCTTTTTATCCAGCATTTTCACAACTCTGAATAACACCATTCTAATGACAAGGTTTCACATTTTTATAATCTTGTAATTGATCTCTCCAGTACACATGTTGCAACAGAAGAGTTTCCTGTGGATTATTTCCTACCTGTTATATCTATTTCTGGAACCTGAAAAACACAGCTATTTCTTTTCTCTTTTAGAAATATAAGCTTTGATTTTTTTTTTTTTAGTACCTTTTAGTAATTTGTCCTTTAGGCTTTGGGAGAGGGCTGTAATAAAACTGATACTGTACCAGATAGTTCTACAGATTGAAATGAGGGACTTTTTTTAAGAAGAAACCCGTTGACAATTGTTACTGATTATCTGTTTTAACATATATTGACATCTTTTCACAGTCCCTGGCATGGAAACTGTCATCTCGGCAATGCAGGAGCAAATACATATGTGAGGTAATCACAGAATCACAGAATGTTTGAGGTTGCAAGGGACCCTAAGAGATCATCTTGTCCAAATGACCCTGTTCAAGTAGGGACACCTAGAGCACGTGGCACAGGGTGGCATCCAGACAAATTTTGAAGATCTCCAGAGAAGAAGACTCCACAACCTCTCTGGGCAGCCTGTTCCAGTGCTCTGTCACCCTCATGAAAAGAAATTCTTCCTCATATGGAGATGAACATTCCTATGTTTTAATTTGTACTTGCTACCCCTTGTCTTATCACTGGCCATCACCAAAAAGAGTTTAGCCCTATCCTCTTTACATTCTCTCCTCAGGTATTTGTATATGTTGATTAGATCCTCTCTCAATTCTCTTTTCTCCAGGCTAAACAGGATCAGCTCGTTTAGTCTTTCCTCATATGATAGATGCTCTAGTCCCTTAACCATCTTTGTCACTCTACACTGCACCCTCTCTAGAAGCTCAATGTCCTTCTTGTACCGGGGGAGCTCAGAACTGCACCCAATACTCCAGGTGCGGCCTCACCAGAGCTGAGTAGAGGGGGAGGATCCCCTCGACCTACTGGCCACTCCTCCTTATGCAGGCCAGGATCCCATTGGCCTTCTTGGCCATGAGGGCCCACTGCTGACTCATGGTTAACTTATCAACCAGAACTCCAAAATCCCTCTCCATGGAAATGTTTTCCAGCAAATCAATCCCTAATCTGTACTGCATCCTGGGATTATTCCTTCCCAGGTGCAAGACCCTGCACTCATCCTTTTTGAACCTCATGATGTTCCTCTCTGCCCAGCTCTCCAACTTGTCTAGGTCTCTCTGAATGGCAGCACAGCACTCAGGAGTGTTGACCACTCCACCCAGTTTGGTATCATCCGCAAACTTGTTCAGGGTGCCCTCTGTGCCATCCTCCAAGTCATTGATGAACAAGCTGAACAGTACTTGACCCAGTAATGACCGTAGGGGGACCACTGGCCACAAGCCTACAATTAGACTCAGCCCTGTTTATCACCACCCTCTGAGCTCTGCCATCCAGGCAGTTCTCAATGCACCTCACTGTCCACTCATCTAACCCACACTTCCTGAGCTTCCCAGTGAGGATGTTATGAGAGACTGTGTCAAAAGTCTTATTGAAGCCAAGGTAGACAACATCCTCTGCTCTCCCCTCATCCATCCACCCTGTCATCCCATCATAGAAAGTTATCATGTTGGTCAAACATGATTTCCCCTCGGTGAATCCACGCTGACTACTCCTGATCACCTTCTTTTCCTTCACATGCCTAGCGATGGTCTCTAGGATGAGCTGCTCCATCACCTTTCCAGAGAAAAAGGTGAGACTGACCAGCCTGTAGTTTCCTGGGTCCTCCCTCTTGCCCTTGTTGAAGACTGGAGTGAGGCTGGTTTCTGCCAGCCCTCTGGCACCTCCCTTTCCCTCCATGACCTCTCGAAGATGATGGAGAGTGGCTGAGCAATAACTTCTCCCAGTCACTGCACAAGAAGCTCTGTGGAGACTGGCAACTAATTCATAGCACCAAAGCTAAAGAAGAGAGGAAAGCAGATGAGAGGAGAGGAGAGGAGAAGCAAGCAGAAGAAAGGAAAAATATATTCTGAAGAAAGTGAAGAAATAACTATAAAAAATAATCATACCTAACTCAGCTTCTCCTGAAGTCAGCAGATAGCTTTTCATCAGTTTTAAAGGGATTTGAACTTGAAAGCAGAGTGAATTCTGTATGAGAAAGAACTCTGAATGAAGGTTATATGGTATATCTGGTCATTTAATAAATATCTGTATTTAGGGGTCATATCCAATTAGTGCAGTAGAAAATGGAATTCTGAAAGAAAGAAAGGGTCCAGTACATTCTGCCCAACTTCTGGACACACAAGAAAATCTTCAGCTCCAGAGTACAGGTGATGATTTATTGAAAGTTTGCCTGGATGATACAGGAGACTTACTCTCACTTCACTTATATGTACGCTGATCAGAAATGGAAAGATATTACTATAAGTGGATGAAAATCATTAAAACTTTGAGAAGATAACATTTTTGCCTCTTCTTACTCAATGAAATTTGATACTGAACATATTTTTAAGCACTTCATCTTAGGGACTTTCCGTTTACCAGGAAGGGTATTGCCCAGTAATGGGGAACACTGACTGCTGTGTTTCTTAACGTCACATGTGCCCTGCCAGAATATAAATATTAATAGTGAGTGTAGAATATAAACATATGTAGCACAAACCCTATTGCAATAAGTTGCTTCTGTGACTTGTTTAGTTCCCATGAATGGGAAGGCAGATCTTTATTAAGCCCCCTGAAAATTCCCATTCAATTTTTCCCAGAGCATCTCTTTTTATCTTCTTGTAACCTTATACCTCTAGGGACTGGTTTCTCTAAACATCAAGGTCAGCTATAATCAACCAGTTGTAATCCAATAATCACAACATAGGTGCTCTGTGCTAAATTTCATGCCTTTTGAAGTTATTTACCATCAGACACTTCTCAAGTACCTGTCAGTTGATTTACATTGATAGTTATAACATACAGAAAAACATTTTCCCAATTAAATGTTTTAAAGTATATTTTTCCATGTCAGATTAAAGATTTAGTCAGCATTTAGTCAGCTATTAATGACATAATTAATGCCTACATGTGTATGTTCAAGCCTGTGTATTTACTTCAAATAACCTTGATGCATCTGGTAAAGTACCCATACAATATGGGCACATATCACTGTATAAGGAGTGATATGTGAGAGGAGTCTGGAGAAGCAGCCCTGGCAGCTGCCTCATCCCATTGTTACTCTTTGAGCAGCCTGTAAGAAGCCAGTCTCCTTTCCTGGGAAATTGGGATGACCGCTTGCCCTTTCCCCTCACAGGTGTAGCAAGATTCAGCACTTTGCTCCTCTGAGTGCCGTCAAGAGACAGTGTGCCCCTCAGAAACCATAATATGTCTCGACATTTGTTCCTTAATATAGCTCAGCCTCAAAAGATGCTGACATGTGGCTTGCTGTGCTAAATAGACTGCATTTTCCTCAAACACAGTTTCATTTCTGTAGTCTTAATAGAGTGATGTGCTACTCTAAAAGAAGCTCACCTCTCTTGTTTTCCTTCAAATTGGGCTGCTAAAGCAAAACACCTTCCAGGCGAGAGGCCTCATTTATGGCTGAGTTAAAGGATTAGGTTTGTAAAAAACCTATATTTTAAAAAGATGTACACTTAAGTTGTTCACATGCTGCTTCAGAGATGGGAAACTTTGTCAATAGTAGGGAGATCAGAAAATCATGCAGGAAGAGGTGGATGGCTAATTGGGGAATGGGATGGGAATCAACATTGCAGTAGGCAGGGTCTAAGGAAGGACTTCTGAGGCTATGGATGTCATCAGAAAGAAATAAGGGAAGAAATAAAAATCCAGATGCATTAGTCAGCTACATGATTACTGTAAAGTAGTGATGAGAAACAAGCAACAGCAATCCCAGAATGAAACCAGAAATGGCTTTTCCAGGTGATGAAGTAATGAGGTACTACTGCACTGAGCAGGACCATGGGTAGTCCCTCATTTGAATATTGTGCAAACTTGTGTCAGCCAAGTTCCCAAAAGATAAATTGAAACTGGTTGGAGTGCAGAGAAGAGACAATAAAGTTATTGGGGAAGTAGAAAATTTACAACAGAAATCTAAAATAGCATGTCTTATTCTGCTTTATTAAATGAAATCTTCCTATTATAGGTCAAAGTAGGTAAAGCAGAACCAAGAAAAGGAACAATTTAAGGTAAATAGCAGCACTGGCAAAAGACCAAACAAGTGTAAATGGGGAAGGATTTGTGCAGTGTGGTGTAGTGTCTGAATGAATCCTGACAATGCTGCTCACAGAACAGGTGGTGGGCTCAACAAAACACACCAAATGTTTCTTCATAATTCAGTTACATAATCTGTGCAGTTCCTTTGCTTAGGCTGTTGTGAATAAAACAATTCTCATGAGTTCAAAAAATAAATCTTTAGTTATGGGAATGAAAAATCCAGGGAGCTCTAAATCCCCAAAACATCATTTTTGGCTCAGGAAATTCCTGAACTAGGAATGACAGGGAGTGGTAGTTTTGTGGGGGGGTTATTGCTATACACTTACCCTTTTCTTATACTCACAAAATCACAGAATGACTGAGGTTGGAAGCGACCTCTAGAAATCTTCTAGTCCACCCTCTCTGCACAAGCAGGATCACCTGCCTGAGATTTGCTGCTGGTTATAGTTAAAGAAAGACAGAACACAGACAGACTAGTTTCCATATGAGCTTGTATGGCCAATCTTATATTCTCACATAGCTTCAAACCAACCAGTTCGGTTCCAGGAGTGTCCAAAATATGCACCAAAAGCCAGCATAGGTTTTTTCACCTGTTTTGTTGGCAAAGTATATGGAAAATGCAGAAGTTACAACATGAAAATACTAAATTTGATCCCCCCAAAATATTTTTGATATACTTTCCTTAAAGCAAAGCCAAGCAAAATAAAGAAAGAGCCAACCTAACCTCTACCATTCAGAAAGACTTGTTTCTACTAAATATAAGTGCATAGGAATTGTTTTCTGCTTGCAGTTTAGAGAAAAATGAAATATCCTTCAGCATACTAGACAGTGATTTCTGTGAAAAACAAAAGTCTATTTTATCTGTGAAGAAAAGCAGAAAGCAACAAGTTTTACCATATGAAAAAGCATAGCTTAGAGGTCATCCAAGATGCCACAGAATATGTCATGATGAAGTAGCATGTCATAAAATTTCCAGTTTTCAAGGACTGAAAATAGAAGGTTGTGACAGAAATTATTTTGGTAACTTTGCAATGGAATTGATCAGTGCAGCACAACAAATGAATACATTGCTAGATAAGACTTGCAGATGTGAAAGGATATCTAGGAATCTGTTGAGTAACATGAATAAGTGATGAATCTCTATGTAATAAATCTTCCATGTCCACTCCCTTGGGCGACACCTATCAGTTTCTGCAAAACCGGTAGTTCTTGTCTAAGCATACAAAGAACAGCAGCGAATATTTGAGGAGTTAATAGATATCTCTTTTTTTGTTGCTTTGGAAGGGAGAGACCTAGTTATTGCTATACTGCATCAAACTAGGGCACTCGCATGTCATTCTCCCAAATATTCTGCCTCCAGCTAGAACTAGTTGCATCCAAAAAAAAAAGACTCTATATAGTAACAATTAATGAATAACTTGTTTTCAGAAAAAAAGTTCCTCTACTTCCTTTATTTGGAAAGGGGTTTAGAACTAGACATATGTAAACCTTTTTCTGCAATTTCAGTTTACTGAATTGTTTTTTACTATTTACTGTTATCGTTCTTATGCAATAAATTCTTTCTGAAGCTCTTTGATTCAACACTATACAATAATGTAATGACAGTATCTGTGCTTTGCTCACTATTTGTTGGTTATGAATGTTTTATTCTGCTCAGTGTGAGTGCATGTACATGTAGAGGAGAGAAAAAAATATGATTGCCATTTTGCTCTCCACTGCCTGAGACTGTCCACTCTTATCAGGCTTTCTCTTTTTACCTCTCCTCAGAGAGTCCTGACCTTCAGATCTTCTCTTTGTGTGTTAATTTTTTTCTTTGCCCTAATTCTTATTGTAACTTTTCCTACAGCTCCAGTAATATTTCTGGAGTGAGGTGACCAGTGCTTTGCATAGTTGAGTCCAAGTGAAGTAGCACCACATCTTAAAAGGGCAATATTTTTTTTTCTTGCTGTTTTCTTTCCCTCCTATGTTTTCTAAATCTTAATACTCTGCTTGTATAGATGACTGTCAGTATTCATAGAGCAAAGATTTTCTCTGAACTGCCCACAGTCAAAGCCAAAGTCTATTTCATGACCTGGTACAATTGATTAAAAAGACCTTGGTTTCAGGTAAACTGTGAGAGCTGGACATATGCACGCGGGACATATCCTGGCTGTGTGCCAGTATGCATGTTCTCCCAGGAGGTAACCTAGCAGGCAGACACCAAGCCATGATGTCCAGTCACATGTCCCAGGTCTGGAAACATCCAGGAGAGGAGAGGAGAGGCGAGGGAACCTCGTGGAATGCCTCCACATTACAGTTCAGACACAACCTGTCCTTCAGCTCAGACTGTCTCTTGAAACTTCAGTCTTCCTACTCAGAGGCCTGTGCAAAGAGAGAGGATGGAAAGGAAGATGGAAACGAGTATAGAGCAGTCTCTGAACAGAGCTGCCCAAATGGGACTATGCCCATCAAAGGAAGTCTTAGTCCCAATAAATTGAATAAAGTTCTAAGTATTTACAACGGAGTTTTATAAATGTGTCTTAACTACACATCATTACTTGCTCCTCATGTACCTACCAAGACCACTGGACTGAAATAACATGATAATTATGAAAACTGTGGAGATAGATACACAGTTAGTCTGTGGAGACAGGTCCATGACGGTGTTTTTTTCACATCAGTTCACAGGCTAAGCAACTGTACAATATTCATACTAACAGAATGATTAAACAAAAGAGAGAGAGACAAAAGGAAAATGAGCCATAATTAGACTTATTATCAAATACCAAACATTTTTATGTATGCTGAGAAATCAATATAAGGGAGGTTTTAAATAATAAAATATTCAGAAGTCTTTTTCTCTGGCTACATTTTTTTTTTTCCGGGACGACTCTAAAATTGAGAAAAACAAATCTTAAATTCCATCACATCTTTTTCATTTTGGGTATTTTATATATATACTTTTTTTTCCCTCCATCTGTTATATTTTTATTAACAGAAGTTAGCAATATTGGTTTAGGAAGAGCTACTAAAATTGAATACAAATATGAAAAAGTCTATTATTAGACTTAAAATATAAATTGGTTCACTTAATGTCTGTGGTCTGTGATCCTTTTTCCATTAGCCTGCTGGGTTTCTCTGAATGCATTCATTTTTTTTTGGAGCAGTTAATTACCACACCATATTCTCATTTAAAATGCAAAAGCTTTAACACAAAATAAGTTCCATCTTCAGGCATCGACAACAAATAGCATCTGGATCACAGGGCCAAACTAGAGATGGGCAGTAAGAGAAATCCAGGCCACAGACTTTCAAGAAAAAAAATGATGTGATTCTGCTCTGCTATCTCCAGTCTGAGAGCCACAGCTGTATTGTGCCTTGCGCTGCGGATGTGTGACACAGTGCAAAGGTTGACACAATGCTGGGAAAGCAGAGGAAAAGTGAATGGGACTGCAAAACTCCCTCTTTTTAGCCCAGCAGGGAGTCCTCAAAGTTTACTTCAGCAGAGAGGAACTCTCCTTAAACAAAGCAACACAGTAAGAGAAGCAAAACTGCCTCCTCCTCTTTTGTTTGTCTCTCTCTTTTTTTGCTTTAATCACTCTGTTATCATGAATATCATACAGTGGCTCAGCCTGTGAATATAAACAAAGCTACTGCTCTCCTTTCTTCCTACAGGGCAATTCTGTGGAAGATTTCTAGCAGCTCTCTAATAATTTTCTATTAATGATTGTGTCTTTCAGTCAATTATTCAACTGCTCCTACGAACCACACGCACACTCACACACACACACACTTTCAGAAAGGAATTTATCTGTTGCAAACCATAGAAGTAATTAAAAGCTACATGAATTTCAGTTGCTCTGTCCAAATAGCTGTAGGCACAATCATAATTTGTACCTACTTGCTTTTATGTCAGTGATATTTTATTTCACCATCACACATTTCTAGTATATAGGGTCTTAAATTGTCCTCCTATTAATCTTCAGTCCCAATTAATACAGATAAGAAATCTGTGTTTAGAGTGACATATATAGTGATGATAGTGCCTATGGGGGTAGGATTTTTTAACATCTCATTATGTTAGTCTTCTAAAATACTTTCTGCAGTTACAAAATGTGACGTCTTATGTCTTGAAAATAAATAAGTTTAGCTTGGAAAACTATGGAAAATACTGTTTGAATTGTCATGCTACTATCTTTTAAAAGAAAATCAATACATAAGTCACTTTTAAAGTATCAAGCCCCGTTTGCTCCTTGCTGATTTAGTCATTTGGAGCAGTCTCCTCAGTACTACAGAAGATGATCATCTATTGACTTGTCTAGTATCGGTTGCGATCCCAGCTCTAAAATCATTGGAACTAAGGTAGAAAGTAACTCAAGGCCCACAAAGTTTTAATAGTCTTTCCTTAGACAGTGAGGAGTGCATAGCACTACAAGGTGTTGGATGCTCCAAATGTGTATTCATTGGCTACTTATACTGTATCTACCTAATTCACCATAAGTAGGAAGTCATCCCAGTAGCAATGTTGTTAGCAGAAATGCATCGTATCAGTTTATGCACTGGTGATCTCAATAGATTATATTTCTGTTTTAAAAAACAAACAAACAAACAAAAACAGTAAAAATAAAATTTGGGAGAAATCAAGTGCATATAACAGGTTTCAGGTAAAATTATTTATATCAACACAAGAGGTGTCCTATACATATCACCAGCAGTGCCATCAGCCTTATCATTGGCTCATGCTACCATTATCATTGCCCTCCCACTTCATTTTCGCTCTTTGTTTGATTCTTATCTCGTATGACCAGTACGACTGTATTCTGGTAAGTCTAATAAGTCTATTCTGACAATTCTGATAAGTCTATTTGGTGTTGTTATTAGAACATAAATAATTCTTTTCCTTTCCTTTCCTTTTTCCTTTTCCCTTTTTCCTTTTTCCTTTTTTCTTAACATATATTCAGTAGTTTCTCAAATTCATAACAGCTTTATTCTGAGCTATAGCAGCACATTAAACCGAGCTTATTAACAGGAAAACAGCATAAAAGAAAACTGGCATTTTGACTTGGTTAAAAATGGGTGGAATGATTCCTCAGAGAGAAAATACATTGAAAGAAGAGAGATCTTTCTAAAATGGCTGCAGTTTGTAAACAATAGATAAAGGAATTGGAAAGTGAAGATGAATCTCTTCCTGGCTTGGAAAGCCCACTTTTTTCCTAGGGAATGATGCCCTTCTCTCTCTTTTATGCAGACTCTTTCTTTCTCTCTGTACATTCTGTGTTTCTGAGGCATAGCGTTCAGAGCTCAGTCTGAGGAGATGAACATTTTATGATGTCCTTGCTGTCCGGAAGTGATACCATATCAAAAATAAGGAAAGGAAAGGCAAGACAAAAGGAAAGGAAAAAGCAAAGGCAAGGCAAAAGGCAAGGCAAAAGGCAATGCAAGAGGCAAGGCAAGGTGAGAAGCAAGGCAAGCCAAAAGGCAAGGCAAGGCAAGGCAAGGCAAGCTCTTGAAGTATAGTTTTTAACCCAGTCGTATAACAGATATCCTTATATTCTTCGTAGTTAACACTCATATATTAATTATATAATCAGAAATCAGGTTAAGAATTGACCTAACGCATGAAAGCTTTAATTTTTCCTGACAACGTTCATGATTTTGTTCATCCTCCTGGCTACATTCTTCAGGTATCTAATGCGTATTGGATAAAAGTGTTATTTTTCCTGATCTGCTATTGATAAAACTAAATTTTTAAATCTATTATGAAAAAAAAAGATGCTGTACATAGCTGAGTCCTACTAAATACGTATCTTGCAATTAAGTAGACTCTGCCTCATATGTACAATGAAAGTGCAACTTTATTGCAGCAGAAAAAAACACAGTAAAACTCATCCTCTGACTTGGTTTTTGAGCATACTATGCCTTCTCTCTGTGAAAAATAAATAGCAAAAAAGGTAACACTTTAATGTCTCACCATTTGTCATGCTTGAATAACAGAAATATTGCTTTCCTTCCATTAAGTGATGATTCATTCACTTCATTCACCCATTTCACACTATGAGTATGCCAAAATCTAGAAATTTAGTATGTTCTTCTTTATAAGAATTGATTTGCCTATCAGTATAAGTGTAAAATATCCTGTCTATCTATCCAAGCATGCAAGCATCCATCTATTACACTTTCTTTCTTTTATGCTTGCTCTTTGCTGTATTTTGTGTGACTCTCAAAAACACAAAGATGCAAAAGAATGATTTTGTCCTCTTTCTAAAAGGTGTCTAAAAAGGCCTTGCAGCAGAATTAAATTTCCACTGTAAATCTAAGAATTAAAAAAACTCAGATGTTCATAGGAATTATACTTCTTATTATATTATTGATGGGTCTTGGGGCTTCAGCTAATCCTAAGGGTTTCCTGCTCCTGGAAATGATCTTCTTAAATCATTTAGCCTCCTTTCCCGACTAATGACTACTTTTATGAGCGAGTGCTGCATTATCTAGCTCTGAAGTTTCGGGCCGATGATGTTGAAATGATATGATGCACTCAGGCCTTGTAAATAACAGTGTTAACCTGCTAAATTCACTGATTACCCCGAGATTGGTGTAAGCTATAAGGAAAGCTGGCAATTTGACTCAAAGGCAACTGATAAAGACTGAATGGGTAGAGAAATTTTGGCCTCAGTTACTTAGTTTCTTGCCAATCTTTTATGGGTGCGATACTGCTGCTCTATCCCGGAAGCATTGCTGTAGGCTGGTGTGAGAACAGTCAAGTAACTTTTTAACCTCATTTGAGAAGTGGAGGAATGGATAAGTTGAGGAATGGAAATGAAAAGCAATGTTTAACCATTTTGAGAGAGCAATGGGAATGCTGTTAAAAATATCAAGTTGCCCAAAATCAATAGCTCTTTGCTTACTAGATTTTTTGAAAGAGTAATATAAATATTCAGACTTTTCTTAGGGCAAACATTACCAGGAAAGTAAAATATAAAAGGAAGGGGGTGTACACCCAAATATTAGTGTGGAAAACTGAAAATAAACAAATGCTTTGTATGTTCCACAGGAATTTACTTGTTTAAGTAGAAAAGGGTCACAATATTATGTTTACTCCTGCTGGGAGAAAGGTTTAAGAAATGAGTAAAAGTAAACTTTTTTTTTTTTTTTTACATGCCTTTATGTCCCCAAGACCTAAATGAATGGAGATGGAAATACAAAATGAGAAAACAAAAAAAGAAAGTAATCATAAAATTTATTTTTAAAAGCAAATCTTTATTATTCAGAAACCAGGAGCCCAGAATATTTCATTTAATGCTGATTTTAGGAGATTTCTGATCAAATCCAAGAAATACAGATACAATTCTAAATCAGAATACAGAGGGTTTCCCTGTATTTTTGTTATCTGACTAGATATTCAAACAGTTTATGATGAAAATGCACTAACCATAGGGATGAGTGAAACAGAGGAAATTAATTCATCATTAAATAAGATTAATTCCTTTGAGACATCCTACCAATCAAGAGAGGTTAGAATATGCTGTTGTTGCCAAAAAGGAAATATGCACAACTAGGCATGGGAAAAATGCCCATTTTCTGCTGTCTCTAGAAACTTATTGCAGAAGAGCTAACCTTACCTTTGTTCTGAGCATTTCAGGGGCAGTCTGTAGGGAATGACAATACAAATACAAACTGTTCTTCATGATTGAAGCCTAAAATTCAAACAGAATTAATTTCTGGAAATCCCTTAACTTTTTACATCTCTTTCTATATTTATTTTAAAATATATTTTGTATAGTGGGTATAGAAATAAACTGCCAGGGTGCTCAGGCTATAAAAATATGTGCTAGTGGGTCACGAAGGTGAAGTTTAACTTTCTTCTGTAACATTCAGCCATACCATCCTTGGCTTTTTGCTCCTGGTTGATAGCTGTAAAACATACATTCTTTGTTACATTCTGCAGTATTTCAGAGGAGAGGTATACCCCATGAAGCATTACAGCATGCAATCTCCTCAGCTAACTAGCGTAACAGAGCCTTGCCATTTCAGTCATTTCTCATAAGCTCTGCATGTCCTTTGCCCTGCCATATCCCAGCTCTCCATCTGTCCCCATTTGAACTTCTCTTGACCATGGGTGACAGGAACTGTATACAGTGTCCCACATGAAAGCTCAGGAAAGCTTTACATAAGAACAGGAATACTTTCCAGTCTCCACTGGATACATTTCTCCTGTTACCTCCTCAGATCACAGTTGCCTTTTCATGGTTGTACTACACTAGTGACTGTGAGGGACTGGAATGCCCAGATTTTTCTCTTCCTTTGTATTCATGCAACATTGAAGTTCATGAACAATGATGTTCATTCCATGCATCTAAAGCTCTCGAAATTCACTCAGCACAGCAAAGGGAGAATACTGTACCATTTAAAGACATGCCTTGTTACTCTCCAGTGGTCCTTTGGCACTGAGTTTAACTCTTGAGTTAGTGCAACTTCAAACTGATTGAAGAGACTATAGAATCATAGAATGCTTAAGGTTGGAAGGGATCTCTAGAGATCATCTAGTCCAACCTCCCTGCACACGCAGGCTCACCTAGAGCACGTGGCACAGGACTGCATCCAAGTGGGTTTTGAAGATCTCCAGAGAAGGAGACTCCACAACCTCTCTGGGCAGCCTGTTCCAGTGCTCTGTCACCCTTACTGTTAAGAAATTTTTCCTTAAGTTCATGTGGAACTTTTGTTTTTTTTGGTCTTTTTTTGGAGATTGTGACGTAGAGCCACACATGAACTGTAAGTGCACATATTTGCAAAAAGGTGACCAACCAAATGTATGCATTTGGCCTTCTGTCCCCTCCTTTTCACACACAAAAAAGATGATAAACTATTTGGAAACTATTTGGCCTGATAGGTAGTGTTTCCAATTCAATTGTGTTAAGAGTCAACACTTAGACAGGAGTGACTACTAACTCTCAACAAATCATCTTAAACATTTTTTTTAAGTGACTTTCTTATTACTTTCCAATGTGTGGGCTCACAATAGAATGCCTTTTATTATGTGTGTATGCCTGTACTTGGCACCATCAAATAGTGCTGAACTTCAAGGTCCAGTGATGTCTCTGGTCTCCAGGCAGACCAGCTTACTCAGGATCCTCTGAATTATCCTGAGGCAATATGTGTGATCACTAGGTTGTCATGCCCTGCACTATAAGGTGAAGAATGGCTTGGGAGAATGCAAAGAGAAAAACAAGATCAATGCATTTCAGTTGTCTCCTCTCCATAATATGTAGCCTACTCAACAGCATAGCTTAGCATTTAATTCTGAAAAGCACTTTAAACTACCTTGTTTTCACATATATATGTTTAAAAAACAGAAGTCAGACCTTGAATTTAGTTTTCCTGTCCATACTGGAGCAATCTGCAACGTCAGCCCTCAATGGGCATAAAAAGGAGCTGTGGTTAAAGGTCTGAGCAAGTCCATTTCTTTTTAATATTGTGCCTGCATGATTACAAAAAAGTTCTGCAATGCGTTTTCTGCAAACAATTGCTTTTCAAATACTTTATTAGCACAGATTTACAGAAAATTATTGTATTTGTCTGAGTTGTGACATTAAGTTTTTTCAGATAAACAGAAAGATTTTTTGTTATTATTGCTTTTCTTGATTATTAAGGCAGGAAGGGTGAACATTAAGTTGTATGAACACCTAGATGGTAAGGAAATATTCATAGCTTTTACATGCCTCCACACATATTCAATGAAAGTATGTTCCCAATGGGAAATAGAGAAAGAAGTTACTCCTGGGATTTCTCACATCTATTTTGCTCATAGACACATACACAGAAAAACATATTCACGCGCACAGAGTCAGATTATTTCTTCCACCAAATACCATGAAATAAATGTTAATTCATATTTCCTAATGATATGTGAATGAGTGTAAATCATTTTTAAAATATCCCTTAAGCAAAAACATTAAGAAGTATCTCAAAGAAAATGTGCTTAAGTTCCATGAAGAAAGATGTTACATTATTGTCCTTTGGCAAGATTAAAGAAAGTGGATGCAAGGACAGGGGACATTAATGCTGGCAATGTTTAGCAGTATTATCTTCATTTGATTTTTCCATAAGTAAAAGACTCTTATGAATACCTTGAACTATGTTCCCCTTGAAAAGACGTTTGGAAGAAGTTTTGTGGCCACACAAACTCCCCAGGCAGGAAGTACTGCCAAACTCGTGTAGCTGCTCTGGGACCTTGGGGTTCCCTGTTCGCTGGACTCTGAGGGATGGCTTCTTCCACCTCTTGTCCTGTTTGGCAAACAAAAACACTGTCTGGAGAAGAGTGGGCTCTTGCGCACCCCCTTTGCTCTGAGCTTTGGAGTGGTGGTTGGATGGGACAAGGAAAGAAAAGAAAATTTCTACTAGAGTGAAGGGTAGCTCAGTCTTTCTTATGCTATGTTGGACCAGTGCAACTTCATAACAAGAAAGGAGGCTAAACAAACTTTATAATGCTTTATTTTTTTTCTCTCTCTCTCTCTTTTTTTTTTTTTTCCCCAAGCAATGGAAAGGCCACACAAGGAATTTCAGCCTTTTAATAGAGGTCTTTAGAAACACCTTGCTTCTCATGAGAATATAGCACAGTCCTCCTAAACTCTATGTTGTCCAAATAAACTTGCAAGGGAATATTCTTTACATTCCCTGTCAAACACGTATAGAATAGATTGCTTCTGTACAGCCTGCTCACTGTTGACAACAGCGTTTCCTGTTATTGTTAAAGAGTCATGGGCTTGCCTGTATTTCAGATCTGTGTAGTGGTGGTGATATAAATGTTTTTTCAGGTGTAAAATTCCTGTCGGCCACACAGAAAGTTCACACAGGATAAAAATGGTATCTTCAGTTTGGCTTAGCTTGCCTGTTTGCTCAATACCACTCTGAAACAGCTCCTTTCCTTGCAGCAATGATGAAACTCGGGAATGTGGAAGGGAGTTTAAAACCCTTCCTGTTGCAATAGGAAATGCTCTGAAAACCTGTGATTTCACTTTTTGTATTCATTATAGGTCATTTAGGGCAACCGGAGAGGGACGGGGATCTGTGAGTTCAAGGACTGCATGATAGAAAAGACTTCCCTTTTGCTGAAAGACCGTAGTTGAACTTTCTCCCCGAAGAAGATTTATCCTGTTCTGATTTCAAGGACCCTTAAAAAGCCAACATTAGAGAGCCACCCACACAAGATAGGAGCATAACAGCTGCACAAAAACACTAACATGGTTAATGGCTGTAAATACAGTGTAGCATTATGAAAAGGTCACTGTGAGAGGGTATCCTGCTGTGCTAGAGCTTATGCAGGTGCTGCGGGTGTATCCATTATAATATCATATCACTGATGGCAGGGAATTATTAGACACAAGCCTTCTCTGTATCAGCCAGAAAATAATTCTGCATTCCATAAACTTATTTAACCCCAACATAAGTGCTTTTACAGCCCAGGAGCTACTTTACTGAGCAAAAAAATCATCTCACTGTCAGTTTGATATGCCATTAGAAATAAGCTTTTCTTTTTCTTTACAAGACAACATTATTCTTCTTTCATAACAATAATAATTTGTTTGTACTTTTTCCTGGCATACAATGTGAAGACACTAGACTTTCTAGCGTTATTGTATGAGAGGATATTTGCAAGCATGTTAATTATATTACTCCTTCCAAACAAAGTTTTGAGAATGACTTTGACTGGAGTGAACATAACAGATACATACATATTTTTAATTGTGGCAGCCAAATATTGTCATAATTTGCTGATGCTTATACTTTTGGATTTGTAATAGATTTTGGAACTCTAAAAATATCCAAAAATATTAGGATACGGGCACAGGAAAGAGGAGAGGTTCTAGTAGAAACAACAATTTTGCAGCTTACGTAGTATCATCTTGCTCTTGTCTGCTGTTAATTAGATATGATAATATCATTGCCTTGCACTCCTGGAATAATAAAGTATATAAGGTGGGAACAATGATTACAAATAATCAAAATAAGCACACTGAGTTTTAATCCTGTACATTTGTGTGTCTGTTAACCATTCAGCTTTTTGTGTAAGGAGAAGAAATGCTCTGACTGAAAAAGGAAGAAATAGAATAAAAGATTTGAATTGAATCAAATTGAATAAACAGGGATGTCCACACTCTGAAGGAATGGGTGGGGACCTACTGGTTAATGACTACATTAACTACTGGACCAACTTAGAATAATCACTGAAGTAATTCGCTTTAGCATACTAACAGTTCTATGTGCCCTGACTCCTGATCCTCATTTCACAAGGAAGAACTTTGACAGGCAATGATTTTACAGTCCTTTTTCATATTCCTTCATGTGCTTGAAGTCTTCTATATATCAGTTAATTGCCTCTGTCTGCAAAACATTTCCGTCTTTCGAGAAATAAGAGATTGTATCTGCAACTTAACTTTGGCTTGATTTGTGACCTAGCTTAACTTATTCCAGCTTCTATGATGTACTTTATTCACTTCATGCTATCATGCACAATTCAACCAAAACTTCGACACTGGTGTATAGATAAGACTACTCCATCTTCTTAAGATAACATTTGAGTAAAGTATATACTGTTTGATACTACTTTTCCTGTAAAATGTGAACGGGAAAATTGGTCTGCTGTAAAAGTCAAAAAAAGCATTATTGAAATATGTTTGTTTCAAAGGCGTGCTGCCCTACTATTGAAGTGCAGACAATCTAAGAGTTCTGATTATCTGTTTCTTCATTCTTTAACTTGATTTTTAAAAAAATAGTAAAGAGATTCCTCCCTCCACTCCCCCATGGTTGTTGGAGACATTCCTGTAACTGACAGAACAGTCAATATTTTGTATTAAAAGCCATTGTTAAATACTGTGCATGGGAAATGAAGTGGTTATTTATTGTGTTTCTAAAATGTTATCAACTTTTCTCTGCTATTCACTGTTCTTCGGTGAACAGAAGTCTAAGCAGGCCCCCAAAAATATGAAGGAATACTGAAGAGAATCATGGCATTTTCCAAATATTACCCTTGTTGATCTCCCATTTTGGAATTTCAACACATTTTGAGCAGCTGTATTCTGTGGAAAGTGGTGGCTATGGAAGTATAGTTGTACTTATCCCTTCTTTTTACACATTTTTTTTCTTTCTTTCCAAGAGAAAAGAATGTCATTGGAGGACCAAAGTCTTGAGTTTTCTGTATGATTTATTAGGAAAGCTATCAGTATATTATTCAGATACAGTAATTATCAGCTCACACATGTCCACACAAACATATACATAGAAGTATATATAAGTTTGTACACATATATGTATACATATATTTATGAAAAACAATATTTTTCACTAGTAGGAGATTTTGTCTCCTCTAGAGATAATGAGTCAAGAGGCTAGATCAGATTGGATTGGTCACATGATGGAACTCTTTATTTTTATGCAATGTCTTTCATAAAAACACATCATGAAATTCTTCAAAGACAGTTTGTCTACAAATGCTTGAATGGCACAATTAAACTGTTCAGCTTTACAGGAAGCATCTGTAGATGTTGTAGGGCAGGGGTGAAGATGGAAACAATGGCCAAGTTTTAGGAGAATGATTGAATACTGGAAAGCTGGGAAGTTCAGGCAATGGGATATGCACTTTTTTAGGCAGTTGATGAGGCACTGCCCACCAAGCAGATTACTCCTCAATGGAATTTCAAGAGAATTAGTAGGAATGGCTATTTCAGATGGCAGAAGGAACCAAAATAGAAAGCCTGTTCCCTAGGCCTGGATTGTCTCCTTTCAAGTTTAAAATATATTTCCTTTCTCTCTGGGCTCTTTTGTATACAAGAGCTCTTTATCCTGCTCTGATAATAACAGTCCAGAAGGAATGCTCCAAGGGGCAGAAACTAGGATGTACTCCAATCACAACCCCTCCATCCCTCTGGCTTAGATGGACATGTCTTGCACGTTTTCTAGCTACTGTGGATTTTATATTGCAGCCTAGCAGAATTCTCATCAACTCCCTCGCAGCAGTCTTCTGACTGCTTTTGTATTGTCTGACTTGCAAACAGATCAGACCTAAAGCATTTGTCTTTAGCAGCAGAAAGATCAAAATTCAGCACTTCTAACAAATTTAAGGTGATAAATACTAGATCTGAATGGACTTTGGACACTCACCAACTGACTTTATTTCTGTTTTTCCAGTTCACTAGGCACTTGATGAATATAAAAAAGTAATATAATAATAATAAAAAAAGACAAAAGGTATTATTTGGAATGAGTGAAAATCAAATTAGTATAAGCTTGTATCTTATTTATTTTTCACTGTAACACTGCTTGCTAGTACAAGGAAAAACTGCATGTATTTGTTTTCTAGAAGTTATGAAAATCTGCAGTTTCCACTTCAAACAAATACTACAGTTTAACAGCAAATGTTTAAGGTATATACTTTAAGACTGCCCTGTGAAGCTTAACCCTTACATATAAGACTCAGGTACGAATAACATGGTGTAAATCTCACAGGATGAATTCTGGCAAAATTAATATCATGATCCTGTTATCTTTCTCTTCCATAAATGTAATCTCTTATTGGCTATGCTTTCTTTTATTTCTCTAGTCTTTTGTACATTTTTCTTTAGCTTCAATTTATTTTCTGATTCAGAGGAATGTACTGTTGTTTGTAATTCCTCCACAGTTCATGAGACACGGTCACAAATAATCACTTAAATATACATTTATGAAGATTCATTTCCTGTTTTTATAAACTTGTGAATATTATAATGAAATTCATGAGTTTTGTAGGAGTTCAGAGTCACCAAAAATTAGCACATCTGATTAGAGTCTTAAATGTAGAAATGGATCTCTCAGCCTATGTCATCAGTGGTCATAATATCCAGCTGTGGGTCAAAAATGAAAGGAAAGAAGAGGAAACTTGAACCAACCACTACAGGAATCTTTGATCTCTCTGTGCTTCCTTGTTAAATGTGCTACATGTTAAGAAATGTTGGCAGCAGCTGGGACATTCTTCTGCTATCAGGGGCTATGCTTAGCTACAGGCAATAAAGAAGGGGCAACATTGTATAGGTAGGTGTATAGTTTATGGTTTTAAAGGGGGTAAGTAATCACTTAGTTGGTGCTTAATAAGTTGAGGAGCTTCAGAATGATAAATTGTATTTCCAGTTATCTGCCCCCAAACAGATGGCCACATTTCAAAACACTTTATTATCAACATGCTATCTTGAAAGGTCACATAGTGCTCTCAGCTGAAGTTTTCCTTGTTTGCGATTTCTGCTTGCAGGTTAAGAGCAATAGCCTGCACATTTTTTAGCCTGTGGTACAATAGTCACTTTAATCTGACATAACTATGTCTTGCCACTCCCAATTGGATGTTCTTCTTCCTCCTTTGGGTAGGCATTAACAAAACTCTACCTGGTTCTCATGGCAAAGACTGTTTACTCTAATGAAAGATCAAATGTTAAACAGAAGTATTTGGAGATGCTTCAGGTTTATTGTTCTCCTTGATTTGCTTGCAAATGCAGCAATGCAAATAACGTTTCAGTCACATCTAAAAGGAAGTGGAAAGGAAGAAAAACAATGGGTTTTGCAAATGCATCAATGCAAATAATTAACGTTTCAGTCACATCTAAAACGAAGTGGAAAGGAAGAAAAACAATGGGTTATAAAGATTTTTCTATTTCCTGTCTGGTTTTAACCTCGTACTCACACACTTACAATATATTAAAATTAAGATTTATATAGCAATAAAAACATTAATGATGAAGAGACTATTTTGTAGACATTTATTTCCATGAACATTTATTACTGCTTGTTTTTACTACATTATGTCAATTTTACCTATTCAGGTCTCCCTAGATAATTCTTCCTGTCTCTTTTCATTTTTATGTATAACTACTGTATATAACATATAACATTTGGTCATTCAATTCCTTGAGCTCTCCCCATATGGTTACAGGTTCACTCTTTTAACCAACTTCTAAGTGTTGCTATATGCAGTCTTTCAGTTAATGAAGCTCGAGTGAACAGAAGATGAATCTCTCAGCACGACTAAGCTCCAGCTACAGATACCACTTTCTTTTACCAGCCTTTATTCTCATTCTCTCTGATGGATATGCCTGCACAGATTGCAGAGGAGAAGCCATTTACACTGCAACTTCCAAAGAACTAAGCTGACTGACTATGGACTAAAAAGATTAGCTCCTGTGCTCTCTGAAAAGTTTCAAATGAGAGGAATTCCTGTTGCATAGTCAGTAGCATCGCTTTTTCTCTTTAACAAACAACCTTGGTGAATTCTGTTTATTAGGTGTTACGCACAAGTGGTTGAGATTGCCAGAAAAACCATCTGCAGGAAGACACATTGCTCCATTTTTTCCCTTGCCTTTTAATAGGGTTTTTTTTGTTGTTGTTGTTGTTGTTCTTTCCTTTTTTTTCCTCTTTGTCTTTTCAACCAACTCTTCTAACCACAATATCATTTTGTTCTATCTGAAATAACATTGGCTCTAAACAGAAGTGCTAGAAGTAACTGTTCAGCCATGCTGAACCCTTCTGTGACTCTACTTACTCTCTCTCACAAGAAGCCAATGACCCCAGAGCTACTCACAGGTAGTAGGGAAGGCTCTGCCCTGTGGTAGCATGGACAAGTTCCAGCTCAGGTTTTCTTTGTCTGTGTTTGTTTGGTGGCAACAAAGACATGACTGTTACATCTTTTTTTCTGTAGCTAAGGAGCTTCCTTACCTATCTGTCTATCCAAAAGGGATTCGCCTGTGTATATTTATGTATGTGCATACATATATATAATACAGGATAAACCTGAGGATGCCTAAGAGGTTGCTGAATAGAATGGAGAAAGTGACCCATTTCTCCAATTTTCTTCCCTGCAGTATATCTCAGAATCATTGAAGAAAATTTGAAGGGATGATGTTTCTTGACATAGAAGTAGATGAAACCTCAGAGATGGTTGATTCTTTTTATTCTCCATAAGGCTATATTCAAAGTAAACACACCAAGCCCTCTGAAAGACTTCAAAAGTCTTTCCCATTACTTGAGGGGGTAGTTCTGATTTCTGATAAGCCCAATATTTGTGCTGTGCATCCCAGATCTGAGAGCTCTTACTTTTTAAAAAATATTGTGGTGAATTTTTTATATCTTTTTTTTTAGATTTTCAAGTCTCCTGATAAACTTAGTGGAAGTATTCAGATTTATATTCAGATATATTCAGATTTTTTTAAAATTTAGATCCTTCTGGTATTTTTTTTCCAGTAGTAGACCTGGATGCATTTTCTACGGCCAAGACTTACTATCTGTTTTTTCACTTTGTTTGCATATTTTTATCTTGTTGTCACAAAGGAGAAACAGGTTTGCTCTCCCCTAGAACTGCTTTTTCTGTATAAACTTTGTGATAACAGCTTCTTTTTATGAAGTTACTCTTGCACTATTTAAGCAAACAATGCAAAGTGGTAGACTTTTTTTTTTCCTTCTTTCAGGTGTCTACTCATTAATCACTGGTTAAGAAATATGTCTCAGGGTTTATGTCAGAAGTCAGCTGTAGTCAAGTAAGGATCTTGATTAACTTCCTTTGTTTTCTTAGTTTGAACAATACATTCTGTTATCCTATTTGGGTTTTGCAGTGCTTGGGGTTGTAAACTACTATTGAATGGACTATTATTATCTGAGAAAACATCAGAAGCATGATTACATCTTGTGGAGTTGTTCTTATTTTGGTATTGTAAGTGAAAAATGGGTTTTTAATGTAAATAACTGGAGGATGATATTGCCTAATTGTACTATCTTCCATTCTGCCCAGTTTTCATAATGAAAACCGGAGCCTGGGGTGCAAAGAAAAATCATACGTCTGATTAAGAATTCTATGATTGTATGATCAAAATAAAATAGCTTCAGTTATATTACTCTCTAGCTATTGAAATTTAAAGTAGACTGATTTGAGTGAGAAATATTAGGAATTATAACTTTTACCTCATATACTTTTCCAGTAGTTTTCTAGTTGCTTGCTTTGCTCTACTATATGCAAGCAATACATTTAACAGCCTAATTATTTTGGACATACATGAAGAAATTGCCTTTTTATTCCAGACATTTGAAATGGCAATCATTTTGCATGACTTGGTTTACAGATATTTTTCCCTGACTAAAACATTTCTCTTACAATTTCCTGAATCTGTATTTTTTTCACTCTTTTATCTCATGTGAAGAGTGTCAACAGCAGAGATGTTATTGAGCTTGTTTAGAGCTTGCAATATGCTCAGCTTTGTACAATACTCAACATCAGACAGTCACTGCCCTGGAGAGCTTAAAATCTAAAAATACCTTGGTTAATGCCTCAGCTTTTTTTTTTTTTTTCTCATCCTTTAGCAATCTAAAGATTCTCTTACTCTATCATCTTATCTCAATACCCTTCAATTTTAAACTATCAACAAAAGTAAATCAAATGAAGCTTGATTTCAACCTATGAAAATAATTTGACAGCAAGTAACAAACTTTTTTTTTCCAATTTGAGATTTATGAGCTTAATCCAGCATTCACTGAAGAATAGAGAAATAAGTATTTCTCACCTCCTTCCCCAGCCCCCAAGTGACTTTAACCTTGTTTACCTACACCTAGATTGCTAGTGAAGCAGCATCTGCCAGTACACCAGCTGCATTACCTGTCTTATCCACAGCTGCAGAGAACAGGCTAGTTTTAGCAGATTGCTAGAGTCCTAGCTGTGAATGAGGCCTTCTGGGTAAGACATGTCCATCTGTCTGTTATTTTGGTGAGTACCTGTAGGTATTTTGAAGCAGAGAAGGACATGTCTCTTCAACAAGCCTATTTTTAAAGCTGTGATGTATCTTGCGGGCTGTCAGCAACAAGGTGATGATAATAAGCAAATGGAAGGATAGTAAGAGATGACATCATGTGCAAATGGCAAAGGGACTGTAAAAAAGGACTGAGGGGAAAAAAGCAAGCTTTAGCAAGGAAGCTTTGGACACTGTCTTCTTTTGGTTGTGAATGCTTTTGTGTTTCTGCCTCTGTGGTTTCTCCTTTCTAAGGACAACATCAGTCAGAACTGAGCTGTGGTGTCTCAGATTCTTTCTAGGGATTAAGCCTCAGGTTTAACTTTTGAGCGGACATTGGGACCATCTGTTCAGTGTAGTTTGCAGGCAGAGTGAAGATATTTGTATTGTGAGCATACAGAACTCATTGCAGGAAAAGAAGGCAGATTTCAGGTTGCATATCTTAATTTTTGTGTTTGTGTTGTTAGACGTTTTAGTTGTTTGGAGTCAGCTTTCTGGAAGGGCAAGAGTGATTTTGCCTGTGCAAAGCTAAGTTTGAGGTTTCTTTTTTTCCTGTTTACCTGTGTGGTAGGTAATTCTGTAATTGCTCAAAATATATATTTTTTTTTCATAAAGCAGGAAGTGATCATCTGCTGGCCCACACCTGGTATCCTCATGGAGGACAAGTTCTGGTTATTCTCCATACTTCTTGGATTATGTAATGACTTATAAGGTGAATAAGAAACGGAGACATTCTCTGTGTTCCCAAAACTAGTTATCTGTTTTTAGATAAAAAAATCTACCGTGAAGTACTGGTGGCTGGATAAACTACTGGTTGTTAGGTATATAAATCTATTATTAACTATTGGTATTTACAGTATCTTGATGCTTTTGAGACAGGGAGCATTTCACTCTGTATTTTTGCCTTTACATTTCCCATCTCACACTATATATACTGTACTGCCACTGTATGCTTTTCAGCTCCAATCTCATCCCAATAAACCACTGTATATAAAAGTTACTCTTTTCTGTCTCCTACTCTAAAAACCTTTGTCACAAGTAACTGCAGGAGCCCTGCACATTTTTCCTGTATATCAAACTAAGACCTACACCCCAATTACTCCCACTTGTTAAGGACTCTATCCATTGCATAAACCATAGCCACTTTTCCTGCTCGACATGCTCCTGGACTATCCATCTGGCTCCTGCACCTTCTCCTGCACTTTCATGTCTGTCTCTCTCATTATACATAGTGATTACCTTCACCATAGGCTTACAACTTTTATTGCTTTCAGTTTGTTTATCTGTTTAAAAAAGTGAAGATTCTGGCTCACTGGAGTAAGACAACATGATCCTTAGGATTGTCTTAAAGGACTCAAAACCCACATAAGGGTTAAGGGTTAAAAGAGGAGGAAAAAAAAAAAAAGGAGGATAGAAATGATTCCCCAGATACATTGCCATATAGAGGTAACCTCTATTTCCATTCCTTTGCCATATAGAGGTAACCTCTATTCCCATTCCTGTCCAGCTCAGGTTAACATCAAAGCAAGAATGGCAGAGATGCACAAGTCACAGAGATCCCTAAAGACATTAAGATACACCTCAGATTCCTCAGATTCTGATCTTCCTGATCGGAAGTCCTTCTGATCCTGCAGTCCTTCACTCTTCCTTGTGATCCTTGTTCAGTATTATTTCTATAAATGGGTAGGGGACAACAGTAACTACCTGGAATGAATATGTAGGCCTTGCAATACTGTGGAATGCAGTAAGAAAGAAAAAAAAAGTTGGAGGAAAAAAAAGGCATATTTAAAGAAGGGATGTTTCAACCTTGATTGGCTTGTTCTGGAGCACATGTTAGAATTCTTGATCTGAAACAAACATGCATTGAACTTCCAAGAGATCTGATCCATAAACACAACCAGATTAAAATGAGACATCTGTAAATCTGTGAAACTTTGCATACCTGTTTGTCATTCTCTACTTTAATGTACCCTTCTCTGACTGCAGATTTGAAATATCTTTTACTATTCACTGATTAATGAACCACAAATATATCCGTGTGTGCTGCTGGTGCTAGTGAGGGTGGGAACACATGAGCAAAGGAGATATTGACAAACGAGGTTTCAGAGCTATCCCAAATCTTGACTATAATTCATGAGTCAGAGTCCTGCCTACACCAAGAACATCAAATTTCGAAAAATAGGAAGAAGCAGATGTATTTAAGAGTATTTCAGCTGTAGACAAGTGGGAAAACAATATTTTACTCACCCACTCTTCCCCACTACCCTTGTGAGGTTTTCTCTCTATAAAGTTTTCCAGTCAAATGGAACAATCCATCCTTGCTAATACAGCTCACCAGATTGTGCAGATTTAATCTGGATCAGGCAGGGACACATGACCTTAACTCTGTAAAGTTAGCTGGAAAATGTGATATACATGCTGGCATTATTCTTTTAGGCTGGTTTCTGCTGGCTGCAGGAGAGCAGAAGATTCCTGACCCAGCATAAAGCTAGAGCAGCACAGACAGACAAGACCTGAGGCAACATCAGGTCTACTAGGACAAAATTACCTACTCGGGGTTGTCTGAACCAATTTGAAGTGGCAGAGTGAGTTTCTTCTATTCTGATGCTCTGCACTATGCAGCCATGCAGTTTTGTACTAGACATTAGTTTTATAAATGCCTTAAAACAAGTGCTAGATGCTTTCATACTTGATTTACCATCTCATTGCACCACAGGTTTCAAAAGTACAGAAAGCAGGTCTATTCTAATGTAATTTTGACTGAAGCAGGTTAAGAAACTGTCCTTGCTCTACTGTCAGTATAACCAGATGTGCCTGTTGAGAGATTTAAAAGTCATTAAGTAAACAAAGGGGCTTATTAATCTCGCTACCTACATCTACATACAGTATTTTTTAGGGAGATGCCTAGCCCATGTGCTTAGCTGGCTGGATTCAGCAAATGTTGAAGAAGTGTGAAATGTAGCATTCCTTTACACTCATACTAGTTTAGGAACACTATGCCTGTTTTATTTTAGTCATCGTATGATTCAAATTTAGGCTTTTATTTATTTTTATTGTTATTTTTTTTATTCACGAGTTACAGAAAGAATGACAGGAAGGGAAACAGGCTCCAATTCTATATTTTTGGAACGTTTTATTTGACAGAACCCTCTTTTCCTCCCGTCTTCCCATTTTGACAGGTGTCAGTAAAGTTATAATCCAGACATAAGAACATTTGTACTCTCCACCTCTTTTCTGTACTACTTTTACATGAAAGGAGGAAAACATGCAATACTTCAGGATCGTGACTGCCTAATGAATTGTGAGAGGCTTTTTACTTATAATAATTCATTATGAGCATTCTGCAGTAACAAAATGCATTCAGTAGACAAAGCTGTGCAAAAATAGTGTTTAGTTCTTAACATTACCATTGCAACAAAAACATTTTATTATAATGTAGCTTATATTCACTGACCTTTTATCTTGTGAGTATTTCTCAACTTCACCTTCAATCATTCAGTGTAAGAGAACCCCAAGGTGAATCCAGAATAACACATAGACAAGCAAAACTCAGGCTAGATAAAATATAGGCACTTAAATAAAATATAACAATCCAAACTACCTGCCTAATTCCTCCTCAAATTGCTTTGAGTTGAGGAAAAACTCCTTTATGTTCTTCAAGTTTGGTTAATCTGCATGCCAAGAAAGACTGTTTCATTGTCTGACTTAACCATCTAGATGCCTATCCTGCTGCACATACCTTCTGCCCTGGGGGACCCAGACGTGAGCATACATCTGTGCTACTAATACAGACTAAATACTGTTTGCACTATGCAGCACTCAATCCTAGGCCATGTGCTTGCAGCAGAGAAGGAGCCAAGCTGGCATGTCATTCTGATATCTGCTTTCTCCTGGGTAATATTTGGGCATAATTTTGCCCAAATAATTATATAATAGTAATCAGACGTGATTTTGTTGTACTTCTTGAGTCAGTGAAAGCACAATAATATTAGAAATGAACACTGGTTGCTCAGCTGAGAAAGTTTAGGTAGATTGTGTTGGACTGCTCTTCAAACTTTTCTCTTTCAATAGTGCAAAGAATGTTTTAAAGAATGTTATTTCAGTGATATTCCCATGCACAGCCACTAAAGCATTTCATGATAGTTAGAGTCATGTTGCAATTGAGTTTGTTTGTATTTTGTAAATGTGTGAGTGGAACAATCCGGAGAAGCTCAGCAAACTGTAGCTTGCTGTTTCTCTGCAAAATAGGTACACTTTGGACAATGACAATTTTAGCTATCTGATATTGGTGCATAACTGCCTCATCCTTGTGTATCTATCTCCCGTATGTTTGTAGGTAGGGCTACCAATACCCCAGTTACTTCATTTCCCAGGGAACTTTGTTCCATTCTTTTTATCTCTTCCCTCCCTAATTGCAGATTCTTCCAGCCCTGCTATTAAGTAAATCTTTTTTTTTTTTTTTTTCTCCCAGACATAGTGTTTTTGCTTCACAACATTTTTTCCTAATCCTCCAGTGATATGCAGTGAGGAGCAAAGATTGGGACTGGCTCTTTGTAGACATTCCCAAAGAGGCCAACATGGTTATAGAAGAAAAAGACCAAAATTTGCTTACACGGGAATCAGTTTCTAAGGTTGTCTTTTGCAGTACATCACCCAGAGCTCAATGAAATCAATCCCGAAGAGGTGAAGAAGAGCTGGGATGAATCTTCTGATTCTCTAACAAGGCCTGTGCACAGCTTCCCTTCTCCTAACAAGTCTTTGCATTTGACACCTTCTCACCCATACACTAATGCTTTCGGGAGCTGGGTATGAAACCAGGAGGAGAAATACACCTCTTTGCACAATACATTTTTTAATGTTAATAGTGGCAAGGATTATATAACATGACTATTGCAAACAACTGAAGGTTTAGCTTGGCAAGTGGCAAGCAGCCTCTGCACAATATTGTTCACTGCATATGGAAATTCCTAGCATGAGAGATTCAGAAGTTTAACATAACTGACACCTTGCTGGGGAAAAAAAAAAAAAAAAAAAGGGAAACAGCCTGGGCAAAATGAAACGGTGTTCTGCAAAAAATAGATGCTTAGATATCTAATCTAACAAGATTAACAACGGGAGTTGAAGTTGTTTGTCCAAAAAGGAAGAGAGTAAGAGAATGCTTGCCTTTTCATATTTTCAACATCTTCAGTTCATGAGAAAGCTGCAGCGGTGAGTTTGGCTTTTTTTATACATCAAAGGGTAGCTGCAACCAGTTCTGGAAGTGGGTTAACATGTGATAATTAAGTGGCTTTAAATATTAATCATCCTATTGAAAAGTAACGTTGGCAAAGAAAGAGATCCCTAACGAGAAGTAAAATTACATTATAAACACTATGCTGTAAAAAGGGGACCTATTCAAGTGTTTTCTTTGAAGCCAGATGAGAACTAATCCAGTGTCTGAGCACATTCCCAGGATGATATGAGGAAGCTGAATTCTTTTCATAATTGTTTGACAAACTTCTTCCAAGACACACAACGCACAGACTTAAACTGCATTTTTCCTGTCGTGTGTCTGTGTTTATGGGTGAATACCATATGGACTTTAGTCCAAGCTTTGCTCATCTGAAAAATGCTGGGAGAGGGCTCCATGTTTCAGTTAACTGTTTCCTGTCAAGCAGGCAAAACACACTCATGCTGAGGAAGCAAAAATGACAAAGCTGTTTTAAGGTGAAAAAGCCAATGGTTGAATATTTTTTTTCCTCGGGGTTATTTTTGTTGTTGTTATTCACATCTAGATGCCAAGGACAGATTAGGCATCACAACTGTTAACTTGGGCTTTTCTCAGGGAAATAAAGACAGGCTTTGAATAGGTGCTATTAACATAAGGTGATGGCTAAGCTGGGCCTGAAGGCAGTGATCAACTTAAAGATTTGCCATACAGTAGCATATTGATGTTAATGTTGAAATGGGGCAGATGTGCCAGGCTGACAGAGTCAAGCAAGGCTCCATTCTGGGGAGTGATTCTGAGAACTGATAAAAATAATAGAAAGCTTTTACAAAGTTGCTCTCTCACACAGCTTAAATTTTCAGTGGTTAAGGGAAAAATAAATAAAAAATAAAGGAACATTCATGGATAGATGGGACTTTGTACAGCATCCCTTCCCAAGCAGAGAGTTGATTGCAAACTTTCTCATAGGAAATAAAGTCAGAAAAAAATACATTGTGAAATTAATATAGGAAATTTATGAATTCTGCCTTGTGGGTTCTTTTGTTTTTGTTTTGTTTTGTTTTGTTTTCTGATGTTGCCTTCTGTGGAATAAGAAAGTTGGTCCAATTCTGAAGCCCTTGCTCAAGGCCAAATCCTGCTGTTATTGTGCCAAAAGACATTAAATCAACTGAATGTTGAATATGGTTCTCTGTCTTTATTCAATTGTTTCTTCAATCAAATGCTCATTGACTTCAACAAGAGTTTTGTTTGACTAAAGTTGAATTAAACTAAGCAGAAACATCAGGATCCAGCAGATACTGACTTCTCCCACATCCTTAGAGCCTAGGACACTGGAGTTCATTAACTTTATGAAATGCAAAGCTGAAAGCTGATGTATGATTAAGTAATGTTAAATGGAAAGTGACATAGACTCATTTAGCTCTCTTACCTTTAATTTGCTAAATAAGATACGGTTTATTTGCATAACTTTTGGACATCTGGTTATAATTGCAGAATCAGATTAATTTAAACTACTGACAGGAAATTTGTAAAACTTTCAGTACTCGGACAGTGTCCAGTGCAAGGCAGGTGGCAGAGGAACAAGAAACTGGCTAACCAGCATGATTCCCAGGACAGTGTTCATCTTGTTGATGCGATCTGTAGATAAACAAGGGGTTAGGAGGAGGAAATCGGGAAAAGCTACTGAAGGCTGTGTTTTAACTTCATTAGGCTGTGTGTGGAATAGAAACAAAATTCTACCACTAGGAATATTGTCCTATTTCTATACAGAGAGGAACTTAGCATGAGGATAATAAAAAGTATGTAAAAAAGGACCAAACAAAAATGAACAAACAAACAAACAAAAATTTGAATGTCAGACTTCCCTGAAGTTTAAAGAAATGTGATTTCAAGAACATTCTCCTCCCTCCACATGAGCAGAGTCCTGCCTGGGAAGTCGGCTGCTGTCTCTAGCATGCCCCAGAAAAGCGCAGGGTAGCAGTGAAAGCTCTGACAGCATCACTTCACATCAAGCAGTGGCTACTTGCATGTGGAAGTGCTTAGCTGTCTCACAGAATTATTTCCCATTATGTCCCTGTTATATTTTACTTTTGATTATGGGTAATGCAAAGTCTTCGTTTCCCAAGGAGAGCAGCGTTAGAGCATGCACTGCCCCCTTGTCAGTTTTTCTGCTAGTCTGTGTATCATTTACTGCTCCCTGTTTATACCAGTGTTTACATATGCAGAAAATGTTGCTTCTTCTCATAGAAAAAGTCATCTGAATATCTTTCCACTTGATTTGAAAAGTTTCAGAGATTTGGCTTCTCTCTAAACACAGATCATTAAGTCTACATTATTTGTAAGAGTGTTTGGCTCTATTCCATGACTGGATTTTAATTATCAAATATGATTTTTTTTCCTTATGCTTCCTTAATTACAGTTTTGAATATGTTTTATGGATGCCTTGTGTGATACTTTTAACAGATAGAGACCATAAACATAAAATTGTATATTGTCCTAAGCAGATTCACTCATAAACAAACTGTTCCTGAAAGATTTCCAGAAGGCATCAGCAGCTCTTTAAGAAATAACAGCCTACAAAAATGTTATTTTTCACAGTTAAGCAGACTTGGTTTAAAGCTGTGCAAACAAGCCTCTGAATCCTTGTCACTTTCAGAGACTGGTTTTGGGTGTGTGCTGATCTATAAATCAAAATCATTTGAAACAATGTAAAAGAAAATGTTTAAAGAAAATAAATACAAAAGGAATTTTTCTCTGTTCTCCCTCCTGCAGATCAGGATGCCTTCCAGAAAAGCCAAAGGCACTAGGAGATGCAAACTGAAGTATGAGAGAAAAGATTCAAGAGTGCCTGATCCAAATCCCTACTACATTAGTGGCAAGCTTCTCCTTGACCACAGCGAATATTGGATGAGATCCCATGCTCTGATTTGTCAGTCAGCTTGGCTACCACATCACAGACCACTTCAGCTTGAAAAAAGCTGACCTAAACCAGAGAAAAAAAGTAGGTTAAAAATAAAAACAGTATCAAATCTATGAAGACTTTGCCAGACTCTTTTATAAATAATATGTGACTCCTTATGGAACCATATGTAGCACTGGCACGATATAAACAGTCAGTCTTTGATGCAACATTGATGTGAGCGGCACTAAAGCAAGTTACAGAACAGGTAAAGACAATTATTACTGCTGTGTCAGTGTTGCAAGATAAGATGGCCAATGGTCTTTTAAAACAGGCAGTTTTTATTGGATCTTATTCTTTTTGCTGATCTCAATGGCAAAACTCCTGGAGATCTCAATGGAGAGAAGACCTAGGCAGTGGTGAGGAGAGTAATTCATTGTTTTGAAGAAGGCAGAGCTAGAAGGCAGAGCTAACAGTTCCATTACCTGATCCTGACTGACATCATCCATCCTGTGGATGGCTCCTGATGGTTGACTTCAGTATATAGAAATAAAAGGAATACACTGCCAGGGGACCTAAACATAGGAGCACTGGAAGTGAAGCACAAGCTGAAAGTGAAATCTGTATGTGAGAATACCATCCCTGAATAAAATTGTTCCTGCCAGGAGGCACTTAGAAGGATAAATAAATGAATAGCCAACTTGCTCTGGTTGTTCTTTTAAAATCAAAAGAAGATGATTATTTTCAAAAATATTCGTTACTGTCATGTAAGCAGCTGTAGGTTTTTTAGAGGTGGATTTTTTTTTGTTCATTTGTTTTAGCTATAACAACACAAAGAGACAAAAGATTGCCTTGGATGATATGATGTTATTCATTGTTTTTATTTTTCATTTTTCCTACAATGCACGCAAGTACAGATACTCAAAGTATTAGCTAAAAGCAGTGCAAGAACCTTCTCACTCAAATGATCAGAAATTAATTATTGAATAGCCTGTCTATGAGGAAAGCTGCTTTTTTTTTTTTTTTTTAATTGGCTTGCGCTTAGGCTTTGCATTCAAGTCAATGAGAGTGTTGTTCATAGAAAAGCAAGCACAGTGTAGCCTCCCAGTATCCCTGCAGTCTTGGAGGAGCAGGGTTTTTTTCCAATGCTTCCCAGTGCTTTCTTTTGTAACTTTTTGATTAGCACTCCACAGAAGAAACAACAAATGGCTTGGATGAGTGTTAAAAAGTCCAGCCAGTGTCAGAGCTATAATGTGTGTGTGTAATTGTCAGGTAGTGCTGAGGTCTCCAACTCGCTCTTTGGTCCTGGTCACTTGACCACCCACACTGCGGAAATCTTTTTCACTCTTGGGCTCTTATTTGGAGTGAATGGATCACATCTCTTTTAAACCAAAACAGAGGTACAGTTCTGGAGTGCTGCTCACTCCAGAGTCTGCTACAAATAAGCAGTGTGTTTCAGACTGCACTCACAGTTCTCCAGGAGACTTCGTACTCTACCACCTCCAGGGCATGCAGAGCATCCACTTTGTTTCCTGATGTAAAAGCATCATGCTTATATGCTCCAACACAGTCATCACACTATTATATGAGATGTTCTGAACTGAATAAAATACACAGGAAATAATAGCAGTGTCTTATGGCCTGAGGATACCACACCAAGAGAGACCCAGGACCAAAAACAACAGAGCGTGGATGCAGTTAGTATTCATCTTTTGGGGAAAATGCATTTATCAGGATAAATATTTACCTATCCAAAGTGCATGTCAAGCATGGCTAAAATGAATTTCTGTATGAAAGATCATAATTAAATTGATCAAGTGCTCAGTATATTTCTCAGGGTTTTGTTCCCATCCCTGGCTGCAAGCAACTAAAAGAGCACTGGCCTGAAGTTTAGCAGGCCCAGATATCTTGGAAATTCCATATGCTTATCCCCCCGTTACTAAGAAGGAAGTGTAAGGTCATTCTCAGATGACGCATAAGAAACATAATGTCATTATTTTTTAAAAAATGCATCTCATAGAAATTTTATATTTTATATCTCAAGACTAAAAGTGTGGTAGAGTAAATACAGAAAGCATAGGAGAGAGATCTTTTTAAGTGAAAAATGGTCTTTTTATAACTATACCTGGAAGTAAAGAGGCCATGTGCCCTGATCATCAGATCTTCTTAAACCCTATGTGTCACAATACATGCTACCTGATTAGTGGGTTATTTTCTAAGTATATTCCAGTACAATATAAATTATATTCAAGCTAGGAAGGAACAAAATTGTCATGATTCTAAGGAACATTTCCAACAATATTGGGGAAAATGTATGCTAGGTATTTTGTGAAGTTATTAAAAATCACAAAGGACATTGTGATAAATCCCAGTGGGATGTTATCTCTAGACACTGGAAAAGGCGTGGAAATTATCTCAGTCCTTTAATATGATAGTGGTGTCTTCATAAGGAATTCTTAGGCTCCCCTAGGGTCTCATCCACCACATCAGTGGTATAGTTCAACTGCACCTGCATCCCATTAGGATGGCTTTTTCTATTCCAGATGGCACATCACCAAAGTTAAATTTGATCCAAGGATTCTTACTGATGCAGGACTCCATATATTTTGCAAGCTGAATAGTTTTACACGATAGTCAATGAATAGGAAAAACAAAGCTAAAAGACAATTATTAGCTAAATATTACTATTCTCAAGTTAGGCATTCTTTTAAAAATAAGTGCTGTTTTTTTTTTTTCTTGTTTTTTGTGTATGATTTCAAGAAAAACTTTCCCCTTGGTAAATGTGCATAATGAAAGGCTGAAGCAATCCACAAGTTATAGGCTGAAATATGTATGTCTCTTTCAGAAGAGAAAAGTTAAACCAGTGATTTTCTCAAACTGTGAAAACTAAATCCTATATCTCCAAAAGTTGTTTACGTGCTTCATATCTGCGAGCCTGAAAACATAACCCACAAAGCTGGACTTGTCCTCATGACCCACTGACTTTTTGACATCTTGAGGTCATGCATCCAAAGCATGCACAAGCAGGAAACACAAGGCTTCTTCCAACCACATCCTGATGTGACTGTAGTGTAAATTAGAGCTGTGAGAGTTCTGGGAAAATTCATCTGGCAGGCATGCTATGTTTCTTTTCTTTTTCCTTTTTCTTATAAACTGTGTTAAAGGGCTTGGGTTTAGCATGAGTCTAATTAAAATTAATGAGAGTTAAATGCAAAGGGAAAAAAAATCAGTCAAAAATGGTTAGTGGGAGGAGGGAAACCTGTATATTAAGGCTTCTAGCAGGAATCTTCCACATCTGAGGAAGGATATGAGTGATAAGATATGAGACAAAGATGAAGGAATATTTTTTTAGAGTTGCATTGCAGTGATGTAAGACTGACGCGCACTAGTCAAACAGCAGATTCTGATCATTCAAGATAGCATAAGTATGCATTGTTGCTTACGGGATGAGTTTTGACAAGATTACAGGGATTTCAATTTCTAGACCTAAAAGAACCCATCTTCTCTTCTTTTACTTATCTAGCAATTTATTTATCTGGCAACCAAACTGTTTCTCTGCCAGTCATAACCCTGTCATGTCAGGCAAAGCCGCAAGGAGTTACTCGGGTGCCACTGATCCCTGATAAGTGTCTCACATCATTGCTCTTAAAAATAATCACCTATATATTAGGTTTGTGTGAACAAGAAACAAACAAACAAACAAACAAAAAGTCCTAAAGGGCAAAGCAGAAAGAATAAGGGCAGTATACAATCACCTGGCTGCCAAATAGTATGCTGAGATCTAAAGCAGATAAGTTATCCTATGTGGTTCTTATCCCAGGTATAGCTGAAAAATGAAGGTGAAGTTTCAAGGTACTCATCTGAAGACAAAAACACTGAGGACGTGACAAGCCACAGTGTTAAATAAGATCACGGAAATATGGTGACTATACTAAAAAAATACTTAAATAACAAAAGGAAATAATTAAAAATTTAAATATTCATATTTTCCGAACCACAAAAAAGAGGTGTTGATACAGCTAAGATACCAATCATTTGGGTTAGAAAAGTAGTTAGCCTATTTATCCCAAACAGGAAAGGAAATAATACACAGTGATTGTAAACACAATCATCATCCCAAGAAACACCTTGGGAAGAAGGATCTGTGTAATAGCATTTTTATTTTTTATACTTAAGAACAAGAACCTATGTAATTTCAAGAAAATATGTAATTTCAGCTTGACAAAGAAAAGGAAAATTCTGCATGTTTGGAAGTTCTACGTGCTGCATATCTTGAAGACTCAGTTGGGTAGGCCATGACGTTTACGATCTGCTGATGGGACAGCAAAATGAGACAGCAAAAGGAGAGACCAATATCAGTTTTCAATGCAGAATAAAATCTCAAATGGACCAGAGCAAAATCTCAAGTTGATTGAGATCAAGCATGAAGAATGTGGATTCAGAAATAAAGAAGAGGTTGATCTGTGGGATAAGAAAAATAAAGACGATTTTGTATCTATTTGTTGTCAAATTGTCCAATTCATACAAGATTTCTTCTGGCCACGTGGAAGTTTAGCAAATATTATTGAAACCCATGTATATCCTTCTGACAAGCCCAGAATCAAGGATTGACATATGTAATAAAATAATGCTGGAAGCTGACTTTCTGAGTTCATTGGCTGATTTAATGTAGTATATAAAGCTTCCATCAGCAATGCTGTAACTATTCCAAGATGTTACTTTATGACTCTTAGCTTTGTTTTAGTTTGCAAAAGATTGATGAGAGAGAGCTGACTGACGTCATTCAAGAGATCCTGTAAACATTGCTCATTTCAATATTGGAATTCCATAATGTATCGCTGTCCAGATGTTATTTATTAGATAGCCTGTTGCTTTCTTTGATTTTGCATTTTCCTTTGGCATTCTTAATAGCCTTTTCTGTAAGTAAAAAGAAAAAAAATACACACCTTTAAATCAGACATGTCTGGTATAACTTGATTCAGTTTAGTGCAAAGGGATTATATCACGAATGAACAGCGCCTCTAAGTATGAACTGAGCCATAAGTCCTCTATGTACAAAACTGCCTAAGAAGGACAGCCACTGTATGAGTGACAGTACAGAAGAAAAACCTTTTCCTAGCTATGTCCGAAGTGTGCACAAGCCTAACACGACAGTACGTGCAGATTACAGGATTCAATAAATTTGGAGACAATGAAGAGGACAAGTAAATGGAAATATATTTATAAACTTCTGAATAAGATTTCTATTTCTTTTTGACAGATTGCTTAAGACGACTTCATAGAAAGGCAGAAAGTCTTTTCCTGAGCAAAGTCACCATAAAGAATTTTTGCTAGTGATAAATATACACATAATGAGAAGGGTTTGTCAGGTAAATTATTTAATCATCAGAGGCTAAAAGTTGTTTTGAAGGAAAAAATTAACTTTACAGTGTTCACTTTTTTTTTTTTTCTGACTTGTTTGTGATAGACAAAAAAAATCAGGAAACTAATTCTTTCAAGGCACATTTGAACAGCCAAAATGAATCAGTATTGATAGTAGTTTGGCTAGCCTGTGATTTTCATGAAATGCAGAGCTATGAAGGGTTTTTTTTTTTTTTTCTAAGTCACTCGAAGCAGCTGAGTCTGAGATTTTTTTAAATGACACTGAAGAGACATATACATCATACACAGGGCTGGCAAATGCCAGGAAATATGAACTGAAGACTGACTGCCAGTAAAACCTAAACAAATATATCCATCAATAAAACCAGCAAAACACTTCAGAAAACATGATGTGATTAACAGTTGTATTTGAACATACAATGGCTTACAAGAGATACACTGTAAGCAAGATAAATCACTAGTCTGAATTTGTGATTTTGGAAGTCTGGTCACATATCTTCTGACAGATAGTGTGTGAGTGTCTTAGCAGTGACTGCATTTCCTGGAGTATGCCTCCACTTTCACTGCCAAGTAGTGCAAATGTGAAAGAGAATTATTATCAGGGAGGTTCAAGATAGTAACTCCTGTGAATGGAACTATTACAAAAATGAGTCATTTAAAACGCCCAAAACAATGACTGGGAATACACCAAAAACTTTTCTGTTTAGGTATGCTGAACTGCAATGTTCAGCCTTGTTATCCGGTCATTTTCCCCATTTCCATCATCTGTTATTGTCGATTTGGACAGAAATAGCAGTGAGCCAAAGCTGCACCGAGCTTTCAGTTGAACATGACATTGGAGACCCGTAGCCTTTTGCTGGTTCTCTGTTGGTAGCACTAGAGGTGGATGAAGCCTGAGGTAATCTGGATGTGTGCCCTGGGTCTAGTTACTTCTCTCTGGTGTGAATAAAGCCAAGTTTTGCTATTCTGTGCTAGGTCATGGCTTGCTTAGCATATGCCTACCTTGCCCATAGGAACTGATTAGAGATATCATGCTTACTCACTTATATATGGTGAACAAATACAAAATCACCTCATTTCCAAAGGAAAAATGGATGATCTGCTCCCTTCTTCAGCTGCTACAACTTGTGGAGCTGCTTGTGGAGCTGCACTATGAATGTGATTGTTGGAATGAGCCAGATTAGAAATAACCTTCTCTCCTAAATGATTAGTGATCTCAGGCCAAAGCAGAATATATTTTTAAAACCTACCATAGCTGTTTTATGGCTCTTCACAGGATCATCAGATTTTCTTTAGTACCTTATTTCCACTATGGATGAATACTTATAATTGATGCCACTGTTTTCTGACTTAAAGGTAGTTGTGTGACTTTTTGAAATTTATTTTTCTTGGACTGATATTTCTGTTTTGTGTCTCCCCACAGCTCATTAGCCTGCATTTTCCTTCCTTTGCCTTTTCCTTTGAAGGTATAGTTCTGCTTTCTACTCCTTTACTAGCAGTTCCTCCAGGACTCAAATTCTCAGATTTGATGCCAAAAATATATGTGCTGTGTTTAAGTGGGTTTATGACCCATTCTTCCTTTTGATTGCGACATGTACTGCTGATTATGGCTAAGAACGTAATCCTTACAACTCTGACCACAGGAGCAATGCTTAATGGTCTGTACCCCTGTTTATGCCAGTCTTCCTCCAGTGATTTAATTCACATATTGACCCAAGAATGGAATTGATCTCAGTATCAGTAAAACTGTTTTTTACCATGAAGATACATTTTCTCTTATCCTAAATGTTTTTATTTTATTTTATTTTATTTTATTTTATTTTATTGAGGTTCACAGATTTGTTTTGCTCTTCCTGTGTCATGCTAGGATAATATAAAAAAGAAAAAGTCTAGCAGTAGGGCCAGTCAGTGAGCCATACGAATTGCCTACAAAGGAAAATATGATATTTGATCCACTGTTTTCATCTTGGAAAGTATGAAAGAATAGCTGCTGCAGAGATGTTATTCCCTGGTTCATCAGAGGCAAATGGGGAATGAATAAAATGGAGAGGAGAGGAAAGAAAAGAGAGACTATATCCTCACAGTATGCCAGCTAGTGCAGGTAAGGATCTGCTTCAGAAGACAAACTTTGAAACAGAGATCATGTTGAAGTGACACTAGTTCTCCTTATCAAGTTGAAATAGTTTCTTAAATTCCCACCTCCTGGAACCATGTGCTTAGCAAAGACCTTACAGACTTATTATGTAACACAAGCATGAATAAGGCTGGGATAAAACTTGATGACCACTTAATCACTACAACCATTAAATTCATATTGTCTCCAGTATCTCTGAAATCTTTGGGGAAAGAAAGTTTGCCTCTCTACTCAGGGGAATTTCAGCTGCAGTGTGACAGTGAGTCACAAGAATTTACCTACCTCTCCCACCCTTCAGCTTACAGGGAACTGAGTGCTGCTTCTCATCTCCAGTCACACAGAGATGTTGCTCTTTAAGAATAAGAGGAGATGGCTTCAGCTGCAATACACCACTCCTCTCTAAGTTTTTCACTTGAACAGGAGAGGTGAATATCCCAGCAGGATCCTAGCTGAGAGATGTAGCTACCAGCATAAGCACTTCCCAGATAGTACATCCAGTGTCTGTGTCTGGTCCCAGCACTGCAGCAGTGGGGAGGACTCCTGGGCTGCGTCCCTGTTCTTGGTGCAGGGCCAGTCACAGTGTACTAAGTTTCTGATTGAGAATTTCAAACTACATCAGAAAACAAAGAATTTCAAATTTCATTTTAAGAAATCCTACCTTTAATGACTGAGAATATGAATGCTTTGCAAATTCAAGGTGACTGAACTGAACTGTTTGTCTGAAAAAAAAGGAGATTGAAAATTTCAAAAACATGAGGAATTCTGGCCTTTTGAAATGAAAATGAAATAGTTTATAAATGTACCTACAGATTTTGAAATAGAAGCAGGCGAATAATTGAAATAGTCTTTCTCAAACTACAGCATTTATTCAAGTATTTGTTTGCTGGTTTGTTTTGGTAAACCAAAGCCATTACTTGCAGAGCTCTGCATGGAATACATTCCTAACTTTCTTTTCCAATCCAGGTTTTTTCACTAGTCATTTCACAAAGTCTGACTGACATGCGATTGTGAAATCTTTTTGCATAACTTCACCAGGTGGGCAATATTGCAGTAGTATGTGTTATCTCCTAGACCATTCCCCTATTTTTTAGAATCCCCTCTTCCCCCATGACCCTTTTGCTCTTTCCTGGACAACACCCAAAATAATTCTCTTCTGTTTTCTTTTTTGCTGACAGCTTCCATTTAAAAGACCTTGCTTTCTGCCCCTTTGTATTCATTACAGAATATAAATCAGGAGATCTCCGATTAGCTTGCTTCCTTGTTTTTTGTTACCCAGGATGATGTCAGTGTGGCTCAGGGAATGAGGTTTATTGGTTAAACTGTGGACTCTTTGCTGGACAAATCGAGAAAAACCCCTGTTCAAAACAGTGCAAGTTTGATGTAAACAATGGTAATTTATATTGCTTTGAGTTATGTTAAAAAAAATACATGCCTAGACACAAATCTCTTCTGCGATTAGCCCAAAGGAAGAAGTAAAACTTAACTAAAATGTCACAGCTCTGCTTTTGTTCTTCAGGAACGGGTCACAGGTATACTTGTAGTGACTCATTTTATTTGAATATGTTTATTTATAGCTGTTTTGCAGAGCTATTATGATATTTCTTAAGACACTCCATGGCAAAGGTGCATTATGTTTTCTAATAAAACAAATGGTCAACCTACTCGAGAATCACAAGACTCACAAACCCTCCCAAGGGTTTAATGTTAACACGCAAATTGAACAGTAGTTTCCATGTCACAGTAGAATGCTTGCTGGTGTTTTGGTACCTACAAAAATGAAATGATAAGCTTGAGTGCATTCTCAAAGCTTTTTGATCTGTGCTATTTGGTTTATTTTATGCAGCACATATATTTATAATTAACTGAAATAGTTATAGTATTTAATGGCAGGACTAACCTTTGTCATCTGGCAAGTTAAATTTGCCATTAGGAGTCAAAATCATATTCTGTTAGGAAAAGTCACATCAAGTCACATCAAGTCACATCCTCGCTGATCTATTTATTTTTTGAGAAAGCACATTTTCACCTTATTTCGCAATCTATTCTAATCTGTTTATTTTAAAATGAAATATTCTCACTCTGAAAAAGCCCAAATACAAAATTAAATTTCTGCCTCTCATAGCAATCCCAATTACTGACACTTAAAATCAGCTTTAATCAGTGAATTTTAGTCTTGTTTACATCTTGACTGAGACCCTGAAAAGACAAGCTGCTCTATCTGCTCTCTATTAAACATTACCTCAGTCCTGTTCAGAAGTGCTCATGCTGAGAGAAGGTCTCATATTTGCATTTAGGAAAGCCCCTTTATTGAAGAGTGGAACAATTTCAGGTAAGGCAGATCTCTGAATCAAAATGTGTTAAGGCCTAAAGGCTACCTGCCAGTGAAGATTTGGCACCTTGAAAATTGCATTTCAGCTTCACAGTACCAGGATGATGTCAATATTTTAGTAAAGAGGAAACCATGAAATAACATTCAGTGACCTTTTACTTTGCTAGCAGTTCTGAGAACTGTTATAAAAAGCAATCAGAATTAAAAGAAATGCATATACTTTTTTTCCTGTTTGAGACAGGACAAATTTAAAGCTCATACTTTGTATCTGATGAAAATTACCGTCTATATACCGTCTATAATGTTTGAAGATTCCTGAAAATGGCTTAGCCTTGCTGAGCCAAAATATCCCTGAGAAATGAAGTCTAATGTGAGTGATATCTGCCTTGAATTTGGAGGTACAAGAAACACCTGATATTCCAGTTCAGCGAGGTATGAAGTATTTTCCTTCTGGTGTAGAAGCACAAGGAATGAGAAGACTGTTCTTAGAAGAACCACTCACATAATATGTACTGGCTGGCTTCTCATTTTGAAATCTCAAGTGGATGGACCTCCATTTTTAGAAGAATGTCACAAATTTCCTTTGACTTGTATTTTGTTAAAGGATATACATACTCGATTTAGCAAGTATAATTTTTTCATTAACTGCAGACAAAATAGGAGTACACTACTAAATAGCTAAGGATAGAAAAGATTTGAATGTATAGAGATATGCATGGTTATTCCTAGCTATGCACACTCAAACATTGGTTGAGCCCTTCAGCCCTACATGTATTACTCAGATTTTAATTTTATGATTTTAGCACACAATGTAAGAGATAGCAGGTGAACTAAATCTTAAATTATGGTGAAGACATACTAAATATCCTATCACAAACCTAAGAACTTTGACACAGAAATAATCAGTGATAAGAAAGAGAAATCAACTCCCTTATTCAAGCTCTTAGATGTAATGCAAGCCTGAAGAACAGTAGAGAAAAAATGACATACTGTGTATGTCTAAGTAGTCTTTCTGGTGAGCAAACTACAGGTCAGTAGTTTTGCTTTCTTGACCTCTTGTCTAATCTCCTCAGCTGAAAGGTGCAATTGAGAATTTCCTCAAGTGCCTCTAGCAGCTGGTAGGCATTGGCCTATGTTTGCGTGGAAATGGAAACGCCCAGTATACGGTGGAAATTAATTATACTGTCTAAAACCACAAACAGAAAGACTACTTTCACTGCTGGCTTTGCTGGCAACCTGAATTACACCAGTAGCTAGAGGTCTGATCTCCACGGGGCCAAGACATAGCACAGAGGTGGCTGAGTGACGGTAAATAAACCCTTGCTCTGTGCTGGACTATTCTTTTGAAACCTTCCTTTTCCTCTGCGGTCAGTCTGACACCTCCCCAGGCATGTGGAAATCCATGCAAAGAACTTCATGGTTCTGCAATGTGTAAACAATCACGAAGGCTCTTAACACCCACAATTTCTAAGTTAGCCTGTTTAAAGTATACTTTTTGTAGATTAAAGACTTAAATTACCTGTGTTGCCAGGAGTATTCTAAATGAAACATAAATTCTACCTCACTGTAATTATTGTGGCCAATTATACCAAATCCGGCAAATAGCTTTTCTGTAAACAAACATTCTGCCAGTGGGATTAGAGGCCATCACTGCTGATTTGCAGGGAATAGATCATTAGTTCTGATAAAACAAGAGTTTAGGCAGAAATTTCATTCTCTTTAGATAAATCTATCTTGTTTTTTTAATTAAAAAAGAGCGAGTGCTTGTGCAAACTGAAGTAACACTTTTAATTTCATTTGAGTTCTGCCTGTTGCTAGGATTTCTCCAAATTCAGTATCCCAGAATGGGTTGTTTAAGCAAAACGATGAGCAGAAAATAAGAAGGAGAGCCCAATGCCAGATCAGTAAATCAAAAACAAACTTTAAAGAATGCATGATCACTAACTGGAGTGAGGCTGTTTATTTTTTCCACTTTTCAATCAATAATTTCTTTCAAAAGTGGAACAGAAAAAAATGTCTGCAGAAAGTAGCAATAATTATTATTATATACAATCACGCTGATCAGAAATTATCAACAAAACAAGACTCAACAAAAAACCAAGACTTTCTGACTGAAAGATCTTAAGATATGTACTAGAAATTACACATCAGAATTTGCCATCCAGCAAAGCATCAGCCAAGACAGTGAATTAAGCTGATTTTAGGTTAATAGCTAAGGTGTAAAAAGCTGCTAAAAAGGTAAACAGGAGGGTTAATTTCACTGGTTAACTCTAAAGTTCAGAGAAAAATGACCTCCATTTTCAAGTCACTGGCTATTAAATAAAGCATACTGATACCTATATCATATTGTACAGACTGGCACATTAGAATTTAAACCAGTATTTACATTCCATTGACAAGCTCACTGTCATGTCTCAAGGATGAATATGCCAGTAAGCAGCATAATTCAAAATAATAAAGTTGCCCATGTCTTTTTAGCTGTTTAAAATATTTTATTCTTGAACTCTGTGAATTCTTACGGAAACAAGAATGCACAATTGTCTATGTTATGCTCTGTTTTCTGATTCACATTATAGTTCTCTACAGTAACAATTTTGCATTTATCTTGACCAATGAATACACACTTGAGCGTGTTTTAATAGTACTGTTGTTTCTGAACTCACGATTTAAAAGACCTGAAATAATATAATTGAGGAAATACACATTTATGGCAATAGGTAACATTAAATTAGTCTGCAGTCTGAACTGTGCACACCCTGGCCAGGCTTTTCAAATGAAATTCTGAAGGGAAATTTTGCTGCTCCCTTCTTTGTGGTGGTGCTTGTTTTACTGTTTAAGAAAACAAATACTTTCAGGTTGCTACTCTGCTCTCTGTTACTACATTTGCTGAAGCCCTGTCCTGTGCATCATCCGCTGGCGAAGAGATTGGCATTCCAAGTTAATCCAAAGAGCTGGAGCACAAAAAATAGTTAACATTGTCGCCAGCTTCTTGATGATCCTTTGGCATGCTTTGAATAGTTTACTTTGGCCATGTAGATAAGAAATTTATCAGATAGTGCATAGAGTATAAGTGCATAATAAATACATTGCAAGAATAATTGATTACAACTGATAAAAAGGCAGTGAGACAATAGAGTTTTGAAAGGAGAGATCATGAGTGCATTCATCCAAGATCATGAGTGCATTTGAAAAAAGAAGAAGGAAGAATGGGTATGCTTTGTGGTGCAGTTTCATACTTTGGCCACGAAAATGTTAAATTTGCTTTGTGTACTTGCTATAGTGTTGTCTATGGCATGTTGCCATTGCAAAACCAAACAGCATAGCAATAAAATATCTTTCCATGCTGGAAAAGGAAGTAGGAGATTAGTTTATACAAAATAAATTGCATAAAAATATAGGGGGAAATCCCAAGGGTCTCAAGTGTGTAACACACTGGGGAGAGCTTGTTTTATGAAGCTTTTAGCTTGAACTAAACAATATGAATGTACATCATGTGTTTGCTTAAGGAGGCTTTTGTACCATATTTTATTTTTTATTTATTTTTTTTTTCATGAATTGAATAGCACGTTTCTATTGTTATATATTATCACCTATATAGATTTTATTGCTTCGTGCTTTCTCTGCCTAGCCTATTTAATTTTTGCAGATTTCTTGACAGAAATCTCTCCTCTCTTAAAAGATTCTTCCTAATGTCAAGATTTTGATTATTTTAGTTATGGCTTTATAGGCTGTGCCCAGTCTTCTTTGCAAAGATTTCATCTTTAATCACAGAACACCACTCGGTGTATTTTAACAGAAGAAGGGGAAGATATGTTATAATTCAGGTTTGTATTTGGAAACCAGGTCCTAAGGACTGCATATATTCCACTATTACTAATCTCAAAAACATAGTAGAAGCTAAAGGGACACATACTAGGCTAAGCAGTGACCAGAGCTACTGTTTAGGGACATTTCTTCATTTAACTTAAGCTGTGTAACCCAAGAGCTGTCTGTCATTTGAGCAGAGCTCCATGAAAGTTTCTTTCACTGAACTTTTGTGTGTGTATGTGAGTGTAAAGAGGCAGATTTAGCGAACCCAAATCATTTCAAGAATGTGTTTTGCCAAATCTTTCCTGAACAAATGTAAACATTCCAAAAATTCCCCGTGACTGACATATTTTTAGAATGATATGTTGTCATCTGTGGGTTGAAATGATTTCTCATTTCAGCAAAACTTTTACCTTTATTTATGGCCACTAAAAAGAAAAAGTACCTCAAAATCAAACCAAAATGCCCCAATTTTCTTGACTCCAAGGAATTAGTCAGGATGTTTTATTTGGAGTGGTGGCATGTGTGTAGGGGGTGAAATTGACTAAATTAAAAATGAAAACAAAATTAGGATTTCCTATGTGAGAACAACTAGTGAGCAAAAAGAATGATGTTTTCATCCAGCTTGACAGCCAATTAACAGTTTCACTTCCCCTTCCTCCCACACGGGTAGGCATGAAATGTAAGTGTCAGACCGGAGGGGTTGCTTTGGAGCTCTCTGTGACATGACCATGGGCTAATTGACCTTGAAAGCAAGAGATTTCCACAAAATGGTGACATAGCTGTGGAAATCTTCTCAAGCTGGTGAGACAATTGCTTACTAGGATGGGTAAATGCTAAATACTGTTGTCTTTTTTTTTTTTTTTTGTTCCTGGAGAGCAAGTTATTAAGGTGTTAATTGGCAACTATAGATTAGTCAAATTTCAGAATTTGATCTTTATGTTTTTTTTTTCTTCGTTTTGCTTTTGCTATCTGCTTTTCTCCCCACCTTCTCGCATCCCCCATCTGGAAAAAAAATAAAATAAGTCTAAAGTTATGTTAGGATTCTGTGCTATGGATAAAATCCAGGCCCCTCCTTTGCAACTTCAAAGGGGCCATTTGCAGTGGAATGAGTGTCATTTGGTGGTGGAAGCAGGAAGCTATTTAGGCAAGAGGCACGACAGACACGAGCCAAAGGGGGAGTAAAGCCCGAGGTCTGACTGGTGGAAAAGTCTTTTTACATATTGAAACATAAAATTCAGCTGCTGGGATGCACACACTGCACTACTACGTGGCTTTAGGGGCAGAACCAGGGGAGATACTTGCTTCACTCTATGCTGTTCTGCCTTGTAACTAGCACTAGATGTGGGCACAGGGCTTGATATTTGGCTTTCAGGAGTGGACTGGGGTCCATCTCACTGAAACCAGGAACAACCCCAAGCCCTCTTCTCTCCTGAAAATCTTATTTCATGTCCTGCTGTAACTCAGGTGATTCTGAATAAGGCACAGAGCTTAGCTTGCTCACTGTATATTTTAATAAATAGAAAAAAAAATCCTCTTCTCTTTCTTGGTCTGAAACAAGAGTTTACTTTTATAAAGGCAGACAGATATAGCCATGCTGCATTTACTCCCATGTGGGAAAAAAAACAAACAAACAAACAAAAAAAAACTAATGTTATTCTTTTCCTTGGTCTTCACTGTTGTCTTTATGTGCAGTTTTTTTGGGTGTAACTTATTAAACTCTGCTTGTCTTGGATTCCTGCAGGCCTCATTTGGATACAATGCATATTTGCCTCACCAGTTCCTGTAGACAGCAATGTATTTGATCTGTTGGCCTGAGATATGCATTTCTTTCAGAAATCCTAATGTAAACACTGAAAGGAGTTTATAGTCACAAATCAGCATTGAATGGCAAAGTCGATTTAAGGCAGTGGAATGACATGAAAAAAACCTCCATGCCAACTCAGTTCTTTTTTATTTCTGTTTCGGTCAAGCACAAGGAAGTATTTTTCTGCTGTGCTGACTTGGAGCTGAAACAGAGTCTTGCTGACAGGACTTAAGATGAGGAAGTTTTGCAACATAATTTACAGCTGGTGTAAAACTTGTCGGTGAATGTCAGAAGGCAACTGCTTCAATAAACTCATTTGGTATTGTCGGGTATATTATCTGAGAAAGATTCTTACTTTTCCAGCAAATATTTCATTTGACATACATAGAAATCTTTCAAAGTAACTCAGTTGTTCGGATCCATCATTTGGTGTGTGCAGCTAGTTGATGTTCATACCAAAAGAGTATTAGAGAGACAATTGTGTTCCATTTCCAGAGACCAACTTCATATGGAAATCAATGACTCTCTTCTTTTTGCCATCCAAATAAATTGGTCTAGCATCATAAAAATGTAGAGTATTTAACAGAGCCACACTGAGCAGTAGGAAAAATGTGTTTTTCTTTTTTCTTTTTTTTTTCTTTCCTCTCTCTCTAAGATTTGAAGAGTGAAATAGATGAAAAAAAAAAGTGATGTTTGTTTTAGCTGATCAGGCTGCTTTGCCGAGTGGGCTGGGCAGTGCTCTGATCATCTGAGCACCTGGAGTTTACTCCTGGCTCTGTTATCGCTCTGCTCAGTAACTCCAAGAAAGTATTTTACCTCTTTGCCTTCTGCTTCCCTAGCACAGAGGGTATCTCTTGCCTGTTTTTTCTAGCCAATACAAATGCTTTCTCCAGATTTCTGCCTGCACAGTGCCTAGCACTTCAGAGCCCTTTTCCCACTGGGGGTTGGTGCGTGTTTCAGCCACACAAAGAGCAGCAATGACCAGAGCTCCCCTCCGTACACTCAGGAGGATTTACACATAAAGCAAAGGGTCTGGACTACAGTCTTGTGTCACTGTGTTTATAGAAAAGGATAATGAAATAAGAGCGCAATGCACATTTTTATTTTTTTCCTTTCATCCCCCTTTCTGTGTGTCCTCAGCGTTGCTCAAAGGCCGGAAAAAGCACTTCTCTGGTTAGTTAGGATGCAGTCAGGATAGTTAAGATGCAGTCGCTACGTTCCCTTTCTTGTGCCTTCCCCTATTTTCCCATAATCAGTAGTGTCAAGGAAAAGGAAAGTACTGATGTTATATTTTTCACCTTCCCAGAGATAAAAGGAGCGGAGTGGAGCCAGATACATGATAGAGGATAAAACAGGAATAATACAGGAGTAAATACCTAGTGACTATTTCAGTGTCTCTGTCATGGTCAGCACACTTACTTATATGAAGGTGTGACTGAGATTTCTACAGCTTTTCCTGGAGGTAAAAGACTAAACAGAGCTCCCAGTGCACTTAAGAGTGAGGGTTGGAAAGGATTAATTGTTACTAGTACAGAAAAGATAACAAAACAAAACTATGAAATATTGGCTAATATTCAGATGATCAAATATGGCCAATGCTAGCGATAGTCAAAAAAATCACTATTTTTTTTCCTTAACCCTTTTGAGTCTCCCTTCACACTTGCTGCTTTGTCAACAGTTTAGCTATGTTGATTGAAGCTGAATTATTCATTTACCTGGGTGTGAGGGAAAAGCAAACTCAGCCCACATCTGAACTCGTGGCTTGCTTTAACACAGATATAACCAGCAGCAGTGTTTTCTGAATCTGTGTTTCCTTGTACTTTTGAAAGTTAAGTGAAGTGCATGTGTTTGGTGTATGTGTTTATGTCCCTGCAGCAGCATTAAGCCCATATTAGCATGTTTTCTAAGGCATGTTAACTTTGCTGGCAGGCAATTTTATACTTTTGCAATTCAATGAGGGGAGTGTGAGAAGAATGAATGACACTTCAAGAAAGTAAAAAATGTACACTGATCTGAGCTAAATCCTGAGGGCTTGAAAGGATATATCCTCAATTCAACCTGAGAAGGACCAGACACAAGCCTGAATGGACCAGCATATTTTTCTTGAACTGTAGACTTAACACAGACACCTAAATAAGCAATTAGAGTTTCAAAAGTCTTGTGTTTCCAATGATTTCAGTAGGATTTCTTGGTTCAGTATTTTCAATTAACTGATAAGGACCTGGAAATCTAACTCTATGCAATTATTGCAGAAAACTTTGGGTAATATCCTGTAACAATATTAATTATTCAGAATTAACAGTTCAGTATTCAGTGCAGACTCGGATGGAATGAGTACCAAAATGTAGTATTTCTAAAAAATTATAGCCTTATCAAACTCCGAAAAATATATTAACAGAAACCAATTAAATTTAGACAGGTAAACTTTTTTATTAATTCATAAGTTTTATCTTCTTTATTTTGCAGTTTTTATATTCTTTCACTGTAGGCTTCTTTTCAATAAAATATGCATTGTATATTCATTATACCATGCCATGCATTAATTGGCAACTTAAAAAATGTATTTTCAAATAATTGAAGTTAAAATGCAGTGGTCAAATTAACGAATTGTTGTTCTCCATAACTTGTTAACCTTGTTTCTTAGGTGCTTGATTACTTGCAGCGTATTTTACTAATTCAAAGAATTCACAAAACATCTCCCAGTTATTTTCAGGAATCTGAAAGAACTCAATTGTGTACTCTTAAATATAAAAGGCATCTCAATAAAATATTTTAAAGTATACCAAAGACTTGTT
>NW_010586466.1:523451-571564 GCF_000705375.1 Tinamus guttatus
AGTCCTTTTTTTCTTATTGGCTAATTAGTGCATCAAATTATTGCTCAGGCCCTTTATCTGGGACTCTGGGTAAAATCCAAATGGAAATGAGCTTGGCTGGTGCTTTTTAACCCACATTTGTCAGTGCCACAAAGTCATCGTGCGATTTAGCCCAGTTGGCAGATCTGATTAGGAGACACACAGGACTGGCATAGCTGAGATGCTTTGAGCCGGGACGACTGCCACACTTGGACAGAACTGTGAACACCCATTTTAGCTATGTTTCTACTCTGTGCAGCGCTCCAGTCAAGGTTATTGCTCCCCACTCTCACAGGAACATTAGCAGTGGTTTCTGCAAGTATAAAATGAAGCTGCTTTTCAGAAAAGCAAAGAAACCCTCCTGAGGATGACAAGCGCCAGGATCTCTTGCCCTGCAGACACTGGTGGGAGTGCCTGGTGCAGGACCTCAGCCTTGGAGAAACAACATAGTGTGCCAGGGCTGTATGATTGTGGGCAAGATGGAGTGAAAGGAACCATGGAATTTCCTATGACGACCCCGAGTCCTTTGCGATAGACAGATCAAGCCTGCAGACTCCCTTACGAGGGGGCAAAAGCAAACTCAGCTAGTGGCATCTGTCCTGAAATAAGATCAACAAGTGTATAGACCACCAGTGATCATATGCAGATATGGCCCATGGGGACCTCTCAGTGAGGACTGTTTTGTTGTGTTGAGCTAGTTTTTGCAGGGATGCTCATAGAAGGTGGATTCTTTCAAATCACTCTCTTATTAATCTCATATGTTTGCCCTCACCTGAAGTGCTACTTGAAGGTGAAAGACACAACAGAAGGATGACTAAGTGAGCAGAGTCACAGATTTTTCTAGTTTAAACTTCACTTTCTTAGGATAAATTCGTTGTTGAGTTAGGCAGGCTCTGTGCACAACTCAGGAACATCTCGTGCATGACTTTTGTGAACTTTATGGAAGCTCTTTGTTAGTAAGCACAGAAATGCAGCAACTGTTTGATTGTTTTGGCTGCTCCTCAGGACAGCCCTGACATGGAGATAGAGAATCTCAAAGATCCATCCTGTTGCAAAACTGTAAAATAAATAAACAAACAACTATGATATTTTAGGTTCTTCAGGCATTGCATCACAGGATTGCTTGAATAAAGGTTGTGCCTTCTGCCAGTCATGGAAAAGAGAGTTTAGGTGAACAGTATAAACTTTTACAAATGCTACCTTAAGCTACAATTGCATAAACTCAATGAAACATCCAAGACACTAGAGAAATTTCCCTCTACATTACAAATCAACTCATTCTCTTCATTTTTCTAGACACCTGATTGCAAGACCCTTTGTATGCTATGGATTTCACTGACAGCACAGTCTTTGGTAAGCCTGATATCACAATAAAATCAATGGGAAAAAAATAACTGACAAGCTAGTAAGGCCAGGGTAAATGTCAGTGAAGAAAGAGATGATGATGAGGGTAAGCTGGGAAGGGTAAGCTTGGGGAGAGATAAAATTCTGCACAGCTTTAAAAGCAGCTTAATTGTTTTTAAGATTTGAAGATGAACAAAAGCAAAATCTAACATTACTAATAAATGATGTCCCATTTCTCAAGGAATAAAACACATATGGTGCAATGATACTTTCTCAGAAGAGATCTGAAGCTAATTATTGGGCATTTTATGGCTTCTAAAATATGTAGAAGAAAAACAATATTGAAAATTTGTGCCTTATTTGTCACTGAAAACTTGTAGTAAGTGAATACAAAATTCTCATTTAAAAAAATACCCAACCCCTACAAATATTGTAACATTTAAAAATGTCTTATTAATGTTAATTTAGTAACGTGGCCACTTTCATCAACAAAAAATCACCAATGCTTCTTGCTTATATTTAATACATCCACTTTTTCCCCTTTAGCAATATATTTCTTATTTAGCAATAAGAAATGTTCAGTCCAATGCACACGATAATGAATTAATCATCCCCAAAACTGAAGGAAAAGTACTTAGCTTATTATATTATTTATATTAGATAATATATGTAATATATATAATTATATTACATATTATTTATTTACATTATTATATTGAAGTATTATTGAGGGAATGGACCAAGTTTTTTTTTTACTATTTTCTGTTAAAAACGATAAAAATCCTACTAGATTTTGATACGATAGTGGTTGTGTTTTTATATTTAATGCTGAAATATCCAGATAGCTTGTTTAAGCTGAAACAGAAGAATAATACTGACGGCTGTATTTCTTTTAATAGCTATCAAGAACCTGCACGTTAAGTAGACTTGCCATAGTAATGGGAGGAAAAAGAGAAAAAAAATAAAGTAAAATAGATTTTTAAAGATTTGTAATATTTATTACTTTGTCTCAGTTCAGTGAGGACACGAGACACATCGTTTTGAAAGGAAATATTTTCATTACTGTTTCACTTTTCTATTAAATTCCTTTTAGAAAAGAACCCAGAAAATAACTTTTCTGTTTTAGCATATTACATCTTTCATAATCAGAAGTCTTGCATTTGGTAAGAAAAAAATATTTCTCTCTCATTTATACTAACTACTGTTTTTCTCACATGTAACATAAGCCAAGAGAGCTTGGATTGATTTCCTTGTTCATTTTTCAGCTTCATTGAAAATGTCAGTGCAGGTTGTGCAGGGTTTACTTAGTATAACCTTCCTAAGGCCAGCTATCTTTAAAAAGTTTTTGTCAGCAACATGCTTGAAAGAACTGCCTTAAGAAAAACTAGATGTCACTGCTGAAATGGTTGGTAGTTGTGGCATAAGCGTGCAAACATTTATTGAGGCCATGCTCTTATTTATGTTTTTTCATCATCCACCCCTCCTTATAATCAACTATCAGTCAGGACAGTGCAACCTGGGTCAGAGTCTCCCTGTTCAGGGAAAAACAAGTTTTATAGGACAAATATCAGCTCACAGTGAATGAGATGTAGTGAAGCTGCCTCGTGGCAGCTACAGCTCCTATTTTCTGTCCTTCTCTGAATGCATGTTTAACTCAGGTATTGTGCGTATGTACAAGCGCTCACGTGTATCCTACACAATTTTGTTATGAATGAGAGGATTGTTATCAAAACTCAGTTGATGTCTGGAGGCACAGCGTCAGACTGCACACCCAGAATTGACAGAATAGGTAATATTCTCCACCAGACTTGAGCAATGCAAGAGAAAATCACTTAGGTCTAAGTTACTTCAGCCTTTTAATATCCAGTGGCAAAGTAAATATGAAACCTCAGGTGGCTGAGCAGTGCTAACTGCACATACTAAAAGGAGAGTATCTGGTATATCTAACCAAAAAAGAAAAAAAAAAAAAAGACAAGGCTGTTTAGAGCAGCCTGATGTGCTGTATGGAAAGCCAATATTCCTAGTGCTGTGAGAGTGCTGTGAAATGATTTGTTAAATCTTCTGAATTATGGATGATGACAGTTACCTGTACTTTAGGAAGAGGTTACAGGAGTCCCAATATGACAAAGACTGCATTGTAATGAATATGGAGAAAGGAGAAAGATTAATTTTATTGTTATCATTGCGTCAATCTCTGAGAATGTTAAGCTCTAAGTAAAAAGTAAACTGTTTACATAACAAACATGTTTAGAAAGGGACAACATGAGAACTCAAGAAACAAGAAATTACTGATCTCCTGGGAATAGCAGGAAGTCTTGTGAATGAGTCCTCTAACATTTGAACAGTTATTTTCTCATTAATTCAAAAATCAGTCTCAAAACAGCTTGCACGAAGTATTTGAAGTTTGTAGTTAAGGGATTTGTTTTGAATATTCAGTATAAATACCATTTTATTTATATTTTTCAGTGTTAAATGAAGTTGTTTATTTGGCAAAAAAGGGACCAATTGAAGCCTGAGTAAAATGCATCAGTAGGGAACAGGAATGCATTTTTGCAGAAATCTACCATTAATAGAAAGTAGAGAATATTCTATTGTTAGTTCTATTACTGTAACACAGATGACATCTTGCAGTAAACTATTGAAGTTATGTACAAAAATATTACTCTGAGAGAGGCAAAACTAAAAGATCACGATATGGGAGAGAAATCTCTGGAAAGCTGTATATATAGGTGAAAATATGTATTACTAAACTCTTTAATTTATCCATAATATGTAACATGAGCTTGGGGTGAGGAGTGATTGCATTTTATCTGTGTCCGCCTCTAATCATAGCAATAACAGCCAAAATAACACATAGGATAGTAAACAGTAAAGCATTAATGTTATTAATAAGATTATGATTGTGTGAAAATATGCACAGAGATTTACAAAGAGTTCTGCCCGTTATACTGATTCAACACAAACAGAGTCAGTAGATTGTTTCTGTCTCAAAGAGCTCTTCATTTAAATACATTTAAATAAGTAGATAGTGTTTCTTTCCTTACTAGATGTTTTGTGAGTTTGCTTTTTTTTTTTTTTTTTTAGGGCTTCTGCATGGACCTTCCTTCTTGGTTAAGTCAGTGCTTAATAAAGATATAGTCCTCCTGTACCAGAGAAATGGTGGTCAATAAATCCAACTGTATACAATACAACCTTTTTTTGCAAGCAGAAAAGTATTTTCGTAGGAAAATACTAAAGTAGAATTTTTCAAATCTTATCTGAAATTAAGATAAACCTCCACTTTGTTTATTAATTTTAATTTTATTTTTATGCCGGACTCACTTGTGTATCAGGCTGCTCTTGATCTGGGCAGGAAAAGCAGACCACAGCGTTACTAGCAAATCCTGCTTCATAAGATGCTTTGACCACAAGGCAATCATATTTACACCGCCTATTTTCTGCCAAAGGCATGTACAATCATTTTCTACTTCTACTTGAAATAAAATTAAAACTGAAGTCAAATTGGGTGGTTGGATATAGTGTCTCCTTATCACCATCTCACTCCCTTAATGTTTAAATTCAAAGTGAATTTTATTTTAGCCACACTAAGTGCTCTTTAATATCTAAATTCTCTGAATACACCAGTGTTCTTCATGCTACTTTTCAAATTTTAATGAGCTCTTTCACCTGGGTTTATTCAAAAGTGAATTTGTGAATGTCACAAACAACTCTATTTCATGTCCTTCATGATTATCATCCTGAAAGTCATGTTCTATCATCTGTGCTTGCTGCCTGAAGATGCCACACAGCTATCCATCATTTCAGGAACTTCACACTGTGGGGTGCAGATGCTCAGGTGACATCCACTGGTGTCATGACTGATTTGAATATAATTTCAGTGATTGATTTGAAAATAATTTCAGTGATCAGCTGAGGATCCTGCCCTAGTCTTAAAAAGTATTTTGCATATTTTCCTTTATTGGTTACTTACCTGACTCGAATTTCCAAGAAAAGGAGCCATAAGCACATGACTTTGGTAAATAACCAGTCAGAACAAATTTAAGCAGAAAAATTAGCACTTTGGAAATGAGCTGTTTCACAAAGAGCGTGGCGACCAAGAGCTGTCTGTTGACATGTAAATAAGTGGGTCTGGATGTGAGTCAGGGGCTACTAGGGGAGGCTCTGTGGCCTCTATTAAGCAGACTGCATGACCAAAACGGTCCCTTGTGTCCTCTGAGTCTGTTCAGCTGCAGTCTGTGAATTAATGATAATTGTGAATAATTTCTGTAAAAGCATTCATGCAAGAAAACAAAAGCAATGAGGAACTCCTTCTGAAAACCTTAGCTGTACACAGGGGTACTGTACACTGGGCATGCCTACCTCCTGCATAACTTCTGCTAAAATTGATGCTAGTGGAAAATATTTATATCTTTGTGCAGGCTACAGTTTGAGCCAGCGATATGCTAGCGATGTGCCTTGTCCAGGGGAGGCTATACTTTCATCTGTGATAATAGCAATATTACCTGGAAATGAAATAACTGCTCATAAAATCTGTCCACAGCCACAGCACTGGAGCAGGAGCTGTGAGAAAGGGTGCAGAAGGACTTTAAGTAGTTCTGTAATGTAAGAGGTAAAATATCCTGTCATTTCCACCTCTGAGCTGAAATTCCATTTTCCAGTGCAAACTGAGTTACTGAGGCTCATTGAAAGAGGTTAGAATTTATAGTGAACATTATGATTTTCTCACTACATTTGGATGATATCTGTGTCGTTTTCACTGGCACAGTATTTTCTTACTTGCATTCCAGACAGCTTGATACATGTTTTTTGTTAAGAGAGATGGAAGATTAGAGGAAAAGCAAACTTTCTCATTTTTGCTTCCCATCCTGCGTTACTGAAAGTTAGAAAATTTGTTATTTTAAGTTTTATTGGCATGCATCTCACTCATACTAAAATCTAACACAGTGGTCTTGATGATATCATTAACGGTGATTTTATGTCAGATCAGTATCTCAATTTTTGATTCTGTTGCTTTCCAGTCACACTTGAGTGGCAGCTGGTTACCTAATCCATCCAACCCTTCTAAGCGACTTAAATAAAATAAATAGTCTTGTTGATTTTGCTGCAAGTTTATAGGCCAAATTAATTTATTAGGCCAGACAAATCTAGTTTGTTTTTATCAAAGGTGATGGTGGGGAAAAGACAGCAAGTACAGATGTCTGAAAGACCATGCAGAGGCCTTTAACCTTTTATAAGACTTTTCTAAATATATGTAAGCCTGACTTTAGATCAGACCCTATAATCTACAGTTTAAAAATAACCTTCCTCCCATTAAAGCTGGCATTTAATCTCATTAGCAAACAGAGGGAAGAAAGATTGAAAATGACAGATTGCAAGTTTATAACTGGCAAACACTGTTTACTTATCCTGTTTATTAAGAATGCAGTAAGAATTCCCTCTGCAGCTACTTTCACCTCATCTATCTGCATCATATGTTGCTGGTTTCATTATGGCACACCATGGATTTCTGGGGACTGCAACAGGCAGTTCAATTCATTTCCTTGAAAACAGGAACTGAAATTCCTAATCAAAGGGGAAAGAAAATCATAAAAATTCTTGTGCTGCTTTGCGTGCTGAAGGGCCATATCCTGGTCTCACCGAAGCTGGTGATCCTTGAACTGCTGGGAGAGGTCCAGGATCCAACCCCTCCACCCTGTCTCATGCTGCAACTGAATCAAAGCAGCGGCAGAAATTGGAGAGGAAGGCGCTTGCCTGAGCTCCAGGAGGCCCAGCCTTCCTCCTGCACTGTGGGAAGGAAGATCACAAGAGAGATAGAAAAGAAGATGGAGTTATTTTGTGGAGAGGGAGATGTGGATTCAGTGCATACCTCAGCAACCTTTTTCTACAGGAAATGAAAGCTACCCAGATAAGGTGCTGATTGCCTCACTGACACAGCCCTGGGCGGCAGTTGTGCTACGTGCAGACTTGGAAAGGACTTTTGACAAAACAAAGCTAAACAATAAAAACGCCCCCAAAATACACACACATGGAAATCAATCCTTCTTGACAGTTCCTGCCAGGACTTGAATCAAGAGTTCGCTGTTTAACCTTGAAATGTTGATGGTATCAACAAATAATCCTAACAATTTTAGGAATTCAGCAATTTCACAATTTTAGCTGTTTATGAAGGGATCAGCTGCAGCAAATGTCATGCAGGTGTCTGATACTGACTGGATTCTCACTGGGAAAAAAAGCTTAATTAGCCTGTTTTGAAAACTGTGCTTTGATTTTTCAATTTTCTATTTACATATGCCTGTTTACACAGTGCTACACTGAAAGCACAGACAATTTTAATATCTTTCATTTGCTTTTGGAATTGTGGGCTTAAGGGAAAAAAAAAAGTCACCTGCCCCATAAAAGATCACAAAGGGAAAACAATCACATACAAGATTATAAAAGAAGGAAAAATATTCTTAGATGGAGCTTAGGTGGAAAAATGTAAGTAAAAAAGGTGCAAAATAAAACTGTGATTGAAAGACAGTTGAATCCCACACAAGCATATCAAACAGTGTTGAGTGATAGATGACAAAAAGATCAAGTTCATGTCCTTTTCAGTGCTGTAAGCAGAGGACTTTACATGCAGAGTCTGACAAAAATCCTCAAAGAGTGCAGAAAGTTATGGGACAGTGTGAGTCATTTGGAGAATGATCTTCAAATGTCTGCCTCTCACCCCACCTTTGAGAAAGCCCATTAGTCAAAAAAGAAATTGTTTATGGACATAATTTACAACATGGAGCTGAACACAATTAAGGCAGAATATTTTATTATAGGAAGGAGAAAAATTCATTATCCTAATTCATTATCTTAAAAGAATGCAGCCCTAGCTGGAAAGAAGATGTGTGATGATGATCAACAGCATTATTACTGTCTGGCATTGCAGTATTGTTGAGTAAATCCAAGTCTTGACCCTATTTTGTGCTGGTCATAGTCAGATAACAAGAGACAGCAGACACATCTATATTAATATTTTATCTCAGAGAAGAAGGGAACTTTTGAAGAGAATATTCACTTACTGTACTTTGGCTCTCAGCATGGCGCTCTATTAGAGTGCATAAGATTAATTAACATTTGGATGACACTAAACATAAATATGTGCTTCCCTAAAGGGAATGAAGCAGCACAGGAGGTCAGATGAGAGCTAGTCTGAAGTAAATCCCCAGCCACCTTTAGCATCGATGTTGCGCTCTCAGCAACAGCTTCACTCTAGAGGTCCTTCTGGACCATGCGGCTTGCTATTGTATGAGGCAATGAAGCCTCACTGAGGGCAATGAAAGGTGATGAATCGTAGCCGCAAAGTTCCTATTTTCAGTGTAGTCTAAGTGATTTGACTCTAATTAGGTGTTGTCACCCTAATTATGAATGGTAGCCAAAAGAAAAGACTTTTTTTTTTTCTGATACCATTTCTGCTGAACAGTTCCAGAGACAGTGTGAAACCACCTATCTCCTGTTTTCCAGTTGAACATGTTCTCTGAGTACACACAGGAACACTTCAGAACTATTTAACTGACTAGTGCAGGATGGTAACGCAATTATTATTTATGGCATATAATATTTTTTTTTCTTTAGAACTGCAAGTCAGAGCTTGCACTCACTGAGACATATTCTGTTTTGGACCAATCAGGAGCAATGGCTCAATTTTTCTCACACTGTAATATGTCGCAATTTTTTTTAAGTTTCCTGTTCTGAATTCTTTACATCACCCATCACACTATGAGCATGATATACACTGAATAGCACTGTTTGCACTTATTCTATAATATTAATGTCTGTTTGTTAGGTGGCTTAATTAGGTCTTTTATAAATAGAACAGATCCAGTGTCTACAATATAGACATCAGCCTGAGCAAGGAAAATAAAATTATACCAGCAATTCTGATATAATTTATGCTAAGTTAAATGAAAAAGATCACCTATAAATTTAGCGACCTGCTTTCTGTTTCTGTGTGTCAGAAATAGCATCAAAAAGTCATACTAAAATATTATTTCGTGTCATGTCAAGTGTGTTTTTACTACTTTTTCAAGTTGTCTGGAAACAACAGAAGTGATGCTTTTAAATCTAGACATTGTACATTTGTTTTCCATTCATAATGAGTCAGCTGTTGAGGAATCTTGTTTGATTTATACCAATTAAAGTCATCCCTGCATATTAACTGAAAGTTCTGCAAATGGTAAGAAGAATCTTTACACTTATTTCAATCAATATTCTCAAAAAGGAATTTAGACACAAGAAAAGAGTATCAAAACTTATGAAATTTACCTCACATTTTCCCCTAATCCACACCACTTGAATTCACAGAAATGAATTGCAATTTACAGTGTGACAGTTGGTGCGGCTCCTGAATAAAAATTGATCTAAAAAAATGGCACTGGATGATCAAGATGTCTTAGATTTGATCACTTTAGAATCAAAGAATCTGTGCACATTGTAGTAGTTCAGTTTTAGTAACATGCATCTCAGTGTTCGTGTAAGCTTTCTTTGGCACGGCAAAAGCAGAAAATGATTTTAAGAGGTGCAGTTTTTTATTTTATTTTTTTTTGTTTGTTTGTTTTGTTTTTTGAGGAGAATACCTGTAAATAAGTAACTGTTGGAAGGGTTGCTATGTTAAAGAAAAAGAGGGAAAACACAGCAGGTAGCCAAAAGAGGATTGCAATCATACTCAGGTTTTCTCACTTCACAACTTCCATAGAAATTTAATGCTAGAGAACTATGCATCTGGATATCCTTTTAAAATTGTTTATCTTTCTCTTTCTTACCCTTCCAGAGCTTACTTGCCTGATTCAAACAGTGTTGTAAAGCCCTAGTTGCAAATGCAGACCATTTTTCTTACTGCTTTTGCCATCACAAAGAAACTGGAGACCTGCTTTATCTGACACTTCTGTTTCTGACCAGGTAATGTACTTTACTAATTCCTTTTTTAATGATAGAACTTTATAAAGAGACTCAGAATCTTAAAATTTTCTTCTTAATTGATCAAAATTTGAAAAGAGAACATGCACTCTCTGAGTGTGACAAGTGTATCTTCAAACACCCAGTCTTTCATCTGAACTAAGTCTCCAGATAATTTTAACGAATTGTATGAGTCCAACATTTGCTGCTTCAACAGTCTTCTAATGGATTGCTCATTTCATGTTGTGTTTGCAAAGGTGTGTGCACTTCTAAAGAGGAAACAAAGTCTAACTTTCAGGACCACACAATTTAAACCTTTATGAAGGCCATGCCAGAAGATAAACAGCTGGGGAGCAGTGATATTTACATTTGATTCAAAGTATTTTCAAAATAACATTTATTCACTAAAAAAAAATTACAAAATGTCTTCAAGAAAATTGCATACACATTGCAATTTATTCTGAAAACATGAGGCTCCATATACTTCCAGCTATGCCAATGCAAGCTTTATAGATACCTGCCAACAGCAGGGATACTTGATCTCCACTGTTTCACCTGAAGTCAGCTGTATTTGCTTCTGCCTTTAATAGCTCTGCAGTTGGGAGGGTTTTGTTCTGTGACTTCCTACTTGTGTGAGATCTGTGTTGAAGGGCCCTCGGTATCAGAGAGGAGTCTTTTCTTTCTGACATTTTTCACCATTGCAGCAGATGCATATTAGTATCTGTAGCAATGTCTTTGTCTGTACGGTAATAGCATCCATTCTACAAGCCTTTTATGTACTTTAATCTGTAAGAACATTAACTTCAAAGCATGTACTTCGGCACTTGGATTTAGAGATGCACTTCAGAAGATTGCTATTTTTTTTTTTCAGAGCACAGTCCGAATCACCAGATATGTTTTTGGAAGGAGTGGAACTTTTCCAAAGAACACTTTGTGCTGACATTTACTGTGACACATGGACTACCTTCAGGGCTGGGTTTTGTTGGTTAGCTGTCACCTAACTCTTTCCTGCATATATTTCTGAAGGACTTGGAAATTTATTTTCTGTCTTTGCTGGAAATATCTTCAGATCCTAAGCCTATGTGCAATGTCTCATGAGACAAAGAGCAAAAGATAGAAAAAAAAAAAAGAGAGAGAAATGTATCTGCTAACATTAATGCTAACAACTAACTTTTGCTCTGGCCTGTAAGTCATTTCCTTTGGGTTTTGCAGCCCTCATGCTCCTGGAATGTCTAAGGATGCCACTGTTGTCAATACAGAAAAGGCATTAAAAATTAAACACAGACTTGGATGCCTTTTTATCGTAGGTATCTATAGAAGCTTTATTATTTGAATGTTTCACTATTCTATAAATACTGTTCTCTGCAAAGACATCAAAAGAAAGCAATTTTCTTTAAAACTTGTGAAAGATTTACTGTTTGTTCATTGCATTCTTGCTCATGCAGTTGGTTTCTTTTCTATCAGATTAGGTTACTTTATTCCTTCTAGCCAAGATACCCTGCAATTGCATTTTGAAACAAAAACAGAAATGTATTTTGAGTTTTGCAAAATAGAGAACAGTTTCCTAGCTAATGTGTTTACAAGATGTACTGTTAAGTATAGTTCAATAAAATCGATCCAGAAGACCTCAAGATGAGAGGGTTTTTATATATACATATTTATATTTATTTCACAGTCATCTTCTTTTTCCACAAACTTTGACAAAGATTTTTAATACATAAGAAGTATGCTTTGCCTTTGCAGGCAAAATCTAAGGCAATAATAGAGCCTAAAACACTCAACTCTACTCCAGCAGTACTTCATCCTGATTCTCCTCCTTACACTGTAGAGCTAATAGAACATAAAACCATTTCAGTAGAAGTGAGATCCAATCTTTTCATGTCAAAGTTCACAAACACATATACTTTAAATTGCTTGATATTCATATTCAATAAGAGAAACACAATTCAGTTGCATCTGGACATTCTTTCCACAAATTAAAAAACTGACTAATATTGACAAGTTGAACTGCTTACAAAATCTTGCCTTCAGGTATACTGTATATATTGAGGTGCAGCATAACTGTTTTCCTCTCATTTTCACTCCCTAGAAAGAAACTGTGATATTTGGAAGTCACAATATACTGTCCCAGCTCTTCCACAGATTCTTCTTCCCCTCCCTCAGATCCTGGCCTACAAATTCCATTTGTTTTACACGCTTGCACATTGTTGCCAACTCCTGCAATGTTGTCACAGGTCTCCCAGTATTTGAGGTGTTTTGTGACCAACTATCATCTGACAAGTAGCTTAGAAAAATAAAAAAGTGGGTTTTAGACTTTCATATTTCCAGAGATAGGTTTTAGAGTGATTCTCAATGAAAATCAAATTGAATTTTCAGAATGACTCCTCATTAAAAATATAGTTTGAGGGTGCCTTAAATCTGCTTGCAGCAGATGCAAGTAAGAAAACCTCCCATTGCGATTAAAACAATAAACAATAATTTTCTGTTCTAAATCATATTCAGGCAATTGGGAGTCTTCTGTTTGTTGAACACTTGTGAGGCCTTATAGCTCTTAGTAAGTCAGTTTGTTCTTGTGACTCCTCTTTCATTCACTCCAACTGGAAAAGGACACTGACTGCTAATTGCTGAGAAGTCCTCATTGCCAGTGCTTTGGTGACTGTGGGCACAGTGTGGCTAAGAGCTGCATTACTAGCAGGGCAGCATTCCCTATTCTAGGGCCCTCTGGTTCTCACTCAGAATAAAATTTTTTTTTAAAAAAAAATCTAGCCCATCTGTAAATTTTTTGTCAACACAGATCTTTGTGTTTTTTCCAGCAACCCAAAATACCCAGAAATGGCACTGGCATATCTCATGTGTTGTGTCAGCCAATTTTGACTATCAAGAGATTGCAAAACAGACACAAAAAATAAACCCGAAACTGCATTAGTAGGCAACTTGGAGAGAAACTCCTCTGCTGTTCCCTTTTTCATTTCTGTGCTTTGAACAGTTGTTCCAGTTAATGGCAAGATCCCACCCTCCGGCATCCCCACCAGATATCTAAAATTGGGCCTTTTTTCTTAGAACAAAACAGCCTTTATGCTTATAAAACTTTGTGTTCAGAGTACTAAATGCAAGATTGATCACTGCAGTTTCTTCTCCTGTTTGACAACATGACTTTCTTCATTCATCAAACATTTTACTTCTGAAACATTAACCACCAGTTTCCTGTCTTCTTTTGCTTCCTTTTTGGGAGTTTGGGGGAGAGGAGGTCTTTTAATTAATTAATTAATTAATTAATTAATTTTGAGAACAGAGGGAAAGTGATAGTTCTTGTACTATGACTTCAGAATCCACTTTACGACATAACCTGGTTTGAAGTAGGCAAATCAAACTCCCAACATTCCCTTTCTAGTGAGGAAAAAAGACTGTTATCCACTGTATGGATCTAGTTCTGCCCATTGACAAACTACTAAAATCTCTTTCAGGTATCACAGTCCATTATGAAAGAACTCAGGGAAGACATACTAGTATTTTATTTGTTATCTGGATTTTTTTTTTTTGAAAAAAAATAAAGAATCTCCACCTAGGTTTAGAAAAAGTAAAATAGAAGGAAAGAGAAGATGACAGAACGATGATTTATTCTCAGTAAAAAAATTGCTAAGTATTTCCTTAGATGACAGTCTATTGTTCCTAAAAAACTCAAAAGTAGCTGTGTGGATGTATCAAAAGCTGAAGGTCCATGTTAAAAATATTTATTTTTAAAATTATTATAAACTAAAATATACTCCTTTACCATTACCCTATAATTTTATTTGATTAAAAAGCTAACCATTGAATTAAAAAGCAAAGAAATATTTGCTGAAAAAAAGGTTGGATAAAAATAGATTAACACTGTTAGATCCTCTGGGGTTCAAGGTGAAGGGGTAAGACTAGACTTTAAATAGTATTTTAGCAACAGTTACTAATTATTTTCATTTCTGAGAGGCAATCAACCTTCAGCAGTCAACTTACCTCTGTGCCTGAAGAGCATGCAACATATGCAGAAGCTATTGAAATAATCGAGATTAATTTGTCGTGAGCAGAGTGCTTGAGTCTCCTTGGGTCTTATCAGAATGATGGTACTTCTGATTTATATCCAGGTATTATTTATAGAAGGAAGCTTCTCATAACAAAAATCAAAACACTACTTCTTACTTCCCCTCTTACCTGATATCCTCTAAAATATACGGATAGCCTGTTTCCTCACTGGGGCTTTTTCTCTTGATATAAATTCAGAACTATTAAATGGAATAAGTCAATATAGAAGAAAATAAATAGTAGATGCTCTTTAAAAATGGGGTTGAAATCTCCAATAAATATGAAAGAAGACATCATCTGTTCTGCTGTGAAAAATATATCTACATGACTTTTGGTCGACGGCAAAAGAATACCTGATCTTATCCTTTTAGAAAAAGAGAGGTTTTATTAGGCCAACCTCTCCTGGATCAGAACAGCAAGAGATTTCTAGTGCGTGTTCTGTATGCACATCAAATCTGTTGTATTTTTTTCTCTCTTCTTTTCCTTTGGATCCAAACAGCTCTCTCTTTTCTTAGTAATGTTGCAGAGAATTTGTGAAATATTATTGACTTGGTACATCTTTCCTCCTGCTTATAAAGGCAGATTTTTAGAAATGTCATCCGTTTCTGAATGATTGAAGACATGGCCTCAGATAACTTTAAGTCTGGTATCTTGTAGTTTAGGAGAAGAAATTGCCATGGGAAAACTATCAACCTTTCTTTTTCTTTTTTTTTTTTTTCCTGTGGGATGCATATCCTGTTTTTGTCTCTGCTAGCTAGCAGGAAATTGAAATCTAAAGAGGATACTCATTTAAAGGTGTAAAAGCTCTTTCTCTTGAATTAGGAGATACCAGATATTTATCAAAAAGGTAACAAGCAGCAAAATAGATGATATATCTGGAAAAAAAGCAAAAATATCTGTTAGAAGCTTTTGATGTATGAATGAATCTTTATTTTCAGCTGATCTAATTTGTCATCAGCAAAAGTCCAGAAGAAAACTGGATCTTCAATAAAGTCATTTAAGAATTTATTTTGGCACCACAACAGAGAAGTAGTCTGTGATTTGCAAGACTAACTGGAGGTTTTACAGGTATTTAAATCTGAGCCACAAATCTCAAAAGAACAGTTTCAATCATTCTTCTATTGAAAGAGAGTTTTCCACCAGGGTTGATCACCTTTTCCATGGTCTTCTAAAGCATGGACATGGAGAAGTTTCTCTTTTCTCAACCCTTTTCTAAGTCATGCTGGAGCAGGTGCGTACAAAAATAGCACATGGAAATCACATGTGGACAGAGGAGAAGATCTACTAAATGCACCTGGAGCTTCCATTAGACTATTGCTGGCACCTTGCTCTTTCATTAAAATATCTTTCTAAAATGGGCCATGGATCTGAATAGGAACTGTGCACAGTCTGAGTAATGAGGCTTTGCATGAGAAGGGAGCAGAGACAGAGGTGGGCTAGCACAGCAACCTGATGGTGTTGCTGTGATCATGCCCTCTATCCTTTGCACTTGAAGAAGTTGTTCAACAGAGCTCTCCTTTCCTTTCAGCACTACATGTGTGCAGCTTGTGAATTGTTTGGGCACCAGAAGAATCTGCAATTGCTGTGAAGGACTCCAAAAAGGCTTCTTCTATATTGAAGTCTTTGCCTTCTAGTATTCAAACTTAGCATTTTTAGGAAGTTCTCAATATAAACTATATTTGATGAGGAATCTCTTCTACTTCAAGAGGCAATTCCTACATCGATGTGACCAGGAGCAAGGACATTCCACAACCAGAAGTTGAAGAAATTGATGCTACTATATTTATTTTTTGTATCATCATCAGGAATGAATGACAAAAAATTCAGGAAAATGCAATATTTATCCACTTTTCTCATAAACACCTTTGAGGTTCAAAATTTTCACTTCCATATTATATTCATCTATATTTCTTCTCTCTATATATATCCTCCACATAACTCTCTTATTTCCATATTGTTTACAGTTCCCACTGCAATGTCAGATTTGTAAAGGTTTTGTTTCTGACATATTCCACGTGCATATCTAAACTTTCAAATGATGATCTGAAGTAAATTAAACATTTGATGTATTTTAGTCAGCCACCATTATCCCTTATATCCTTCTTTTTCACATGGAAATGAGATATATTTATCCAAATGAAAGGATAACATTGTTTGTCACCATGATAATAAGTCTGGCTAAATAACGATTCACAGGAGTGAGGATGAGGCATATTTCTACAACAATAGTAATATTATGTTTTTCTTTAAGTACAGTGAGGCACCAACAGAGATACATAAAAAAAAAAAAAAAGAGTCCAGCTGCTTTGACAAAAGAGAAAAAACATCACCAGACCATCAAGTACAGGATGAATAAACAAGACATATAAATAAGGGAAGAAATAAGAAGTAATTGCCAGCCCCTCGATCCTAATGCATCCTGTCTCCACAAAGTCTCATATATGGCCTGACAAATTATTTCTTCTGTCTTAGTTTGTTTTAAAATACAGGCCACATACAGAGGAATTTTCCAGCTTTCCAGCACCCAAATTAATGTATGGAATACTGCAGTAGTAAAAGAAACTATGCTAGCAATGCATGTCAATTTTATTCTGTCTTTGAAGTCTGTTTATACATGACTCTGGAACTCAGCTGCTAGTATTTAGCTCTAGTATAGTCCTTGCTTACAGAATTTAGTGCCCAGGGAAAATAATAATAATAAAAGAAAAATTTCCTTTTCTTAGCAAGAAATTTCAGTGAATGGGGAAAAAGGATTGCTGTTGCTGAACTTCCCTCATGCATAACTTTTTCACTGGCTGTGAAATGTCCATGTCTGGACATGGACACTACAAACAGAAGTGATAGATTTCAGTGATCCAAGGTGATATTATTATAATGGAAGTATCAGCAATCCTGTGATTCAGCATGCACTTGAAAGGAAAGTCAGTATGAAAACATTTCTGCATCTGAGATCTATAAAAATGCCCTACTTTTCAGAAAAATCTCATGGACTTGTCAAGAAAAGTAGTACAAAACTGCATTGCTCAAATGTCATTCCATTTTGGTGAACAACAATTTCTTCTAACACCCAGATCGGTGTAGTGTGGATTCTGCATCAATTCATACTGAAATACTTTGAAGTTCTTAGACAAAAACCAGCTGGTGGAAGTGTGTTGTAAAAAGAAATAGCTGAATTATTCATCGTGAATAATTCGTATTATGAATTTACCCTCCCACTGCCCCACCTCCCTTTCAGGAATTGTCTGCAGTGCAGTCCTCCTGTCTGTGAGTGCTTGGCAAATGGTTTATATTGATGCATATTTGTATGGCTCGAGCCAAAGAGCTGCTGGGTGTTCTGAAAACTATTATTTAAGTTAATTATATTTCCTGACTTACAGTGTAAGAATACAACACCATGTCGTAAATCATTTTAAGTATTATTTCTTTATGGTGATGGGATGAGTTATGAACAACAGAGACATCTTATGTGTTTGTCTTTTTAAAATAACTGAATTTATATACACATATATATATATATATATATTAGCTTTCATAAATGTAGACAGCGATCTGAGGTGGCTAGGTAAGAAGCATGGCCATCTTTGGTGCTTTCATTAACCGAGATATTTACTTTCCCAGAGGTTGGTTCAGGGCAATTGTAGTTCTTCAGAAGTGCCTCTTGCTCTCATTTGTGACTTTGGGAGCCTAAAGTGATTATGAATACCAGATTGAAGAGTAAAATCTCAGTCTAGATTAGATTACTTGGATGGAAGCCAGCATGAAGAAACATAGGAGAATATTCAATCAGTTAAATTTAGATAATCTTAATTCTAACCATTATACCATTGTAATCAATAATATTATTGGTATAGCAGTTAGAAGAATAATATTATAGATTAGAAGATAATCTAATCTAAGATCTAATCTAAGATAATTATAGGTTAGAAGATAATATTATTGATTATCTTCCATTATAATGAGTAAAGAAAAATCTTCTAGAGAAAAAATACATTTCATCTTGAATAGACCTATGAAATAGATAGGTGTCTTATAACTTAAAGCATTTATTTCTGAAAGGCTTTTGTGATAGGAGATTAAAATAAGCAGTGCATATGTGTGTAACTATACAAAGAATATTTGCATTCACTTAGGCTAACATAGAATCATAGAATCATAGAATTGTTAAGGTTGGGAAAGGACCTCTGGAGATCATCTAGTCCAATCCCCTCCCTGCACATGCAGGGTCACCTAGAGCACGTGGCACAGGATTGCGTCCAAGCAAGTGTGGAAGATCTCCAGAGAAGGAGATTCTACAACCTCAAATATACAACATAGTCCTGGTGGTAAGTGATGGGGTAATCTGCCTTCTTAAAACATATCTTTGTACTCTTGTCAGTGATTGCCTTGTGACCTAAAGAGTGATGGTTATAACTTGAAGGATGATGGATCAAACCACCCAGAAATACCGCCAACACAAGTTAGCACCGACGAACATTAGTGGTGCCAGCTTTTTTTGTTGCTGTTGAAAAGGCATCACCTTTTTCTTCAACAAATAAGAAATATGAGTCTTCAGTGTCACTGGTACTCATAAGGTCTATTGAAGTGTTCAATGACTCCAAATTCCTTTCCAGACTCCCTCTCCCTCAAAAAAATGTGTAACGTAGATAATATGGCATTACTTACTAGTTCTGCAGTTGGATTACATCAGGAAACCAGTTACACCGTTCTTACTAAATAAGTCTACAAAGATTAATCATCTAAAAAAATAAAGGTTAAATGGATGCTTCATAATACTATAGTAGAATAAAAAGGTCATAAAATATTTAAGTGATAAGATTTTTATATATAAACTTCCTTTTAATAATTTTACCTCAGAAATTAGTAAACAAAGAACTAAAAAAACTTGTGAAACAGTCTTCCAAGAGTTCATTAGTGATAAGAAAAAGACAGAGCTTGATAGGTTTTGGAAAAATATTATGTGATGTTGGGTCTATTTTAGTAGAAACTGAGCTTCTGATAACCTTTGCTTCTGATAACTCAGAAATTTGAGCAGATTAAAACTCTACTTTATCCATTTGAGAACTGTTCAGTATATGCTGCTTCAGCAGTGAGCCAGCTAGATAAAACTGCCTACCTCTCTGTCATGTAAAGGAGTAACTTTCATAGGAATGTATATCTGAGTCACTTATGTGTAGTGAGGTAAACAATTTACTAGAAGTGCTAATTCCAGTTTTTCAGGAATTACATATTCCTCTGGATTATCAGCATCTATTATTCCCTTGTTTCACTCTTATGTTTTCAGAGAGGCAAGAAAATGCTGGTTAATATAAAATGAAACTCAGGAAAACATGTTCACATTCTAAAAGATACCTCTATATCTACAGAGACACCTGATTAAATCTATTGATTGATGCAAGAGAAACAAGTACATATATGATTTAAAACATTAATATCATTCACTCTTTGGAGGCAAGTATGATTTTAATTGACTATAGGTGGGACTAAATTATTCCTTCCCTCCTCTACTTAGTGCAGGTACAAAGCCAGAGGTAGAGGAAGGAAGAGTAGAGGAAATGATGTGTTATTTTTATAATCTCTCTTTAATGGCATTGTCTGGAATATGGCCAATTATGTCTGGACTATCTCTTTTACCAAATACAGTAGCTATGCAGAATACAGGTCAGTAGTCTGGAATACTTGAGATCTGGAATTACTTTTGCATTGATGGTCCCATAAGAAGTTGGGGTGGTGAGCACAAGTTTTGCCATCCTAGTGTTGCGCAGGGATCCTTTGTCAACAGGCTCAGATGATAGTGTTAGACAGTCGTGATGAGAGATATTTCCTATGCAAAGCAGTCCTGGTGAGGCCTGTGTCCTCTGATAGAGATGATGTCCTACCAGCAGCAAAGGATATGCGCTACCTTTGGTTATGCCTCTTGTTTAAACTTGTCCTTGACTTCCTTGAAATAAATGGAGATATTAAAACACACTAGGAGGGGCTTGCTAAACACTGTAGCCAGTTCAGATCTGCCAAAACTTAACCTCCAACTTGGGATTCCTAGCTGTTGGGGCAATAGTGCTGCTAGAATTGGGAGATTACAAGGAGCACAGACTGTTCCATCCCAGAAATATGTTGGAAAAGATACAAAATAAGCAAGTTTCCTAATATCCTGATCTCCATCTAGCTGAATTGTAGTGGTATTTAACAACTCTGTTTTCCCTCACTGATTGCTACACCGAGGATAAATTAGTGTGTGTTAGAAGTAAAAGACACCAAAATCGGAACAGTTGAGTGTTATGTCTACTCGGAGCTAATACAGAGGAAATGGAATGCAAGTGATAGTCTGACCAGCTGTTCTTCAAAAGTCTGAGCAATACTTTTCTTTTGAAAGTTTCCTAAAAAAAAAATATCTAGTACATTTATCCTACGGTAACATTTAGACAGGGAGATAAAGAAGTGAAAAATCTGGAGATTATGCTTTACTCAGAAATGAAGCAGTCAGTCAGCATTGGTATTTGCACTTGGATTGAAAATAGGGGGTCTGTAGGTCAGCCTCATCCCTGGGGAGTCATATAGTGAAAAAGGGCCCCCAGCTTGCACACTTATGACATGTGAAGGGGATGCAGGATGAGGTTTTGCTTTCCTTTTGATCATCTGGGGTATGTTTGATGAGGACAATAGTTCTAACAGGGTCAGTCTTAATCCTGTCCAATGGAAAACATACTTTCACTAACAGGAAAAACTTCCCTATTTTTCTGCTGCAGGAGCAAGGCATCTGTGTTAGAGTCTTGTGGCTTGAGTTTTCCCTGAAAGCCTGTCTCTACCACAGATAGGTGAAGATGTAGTATGTATTATGCTGCACCAAAATCTCATCTGAGGTATATATACGTGGGAAAAGCTTTCAAATATCTGATTTATGAAATAGAATCCTTTCATTTCCTAAATATGTATTTTTGGTATCTGGTCTGACAGCTTAAACAACAGCAATTTGCTTTTATGTTTTAGAGAAATGCTACTTCTCTTGGTCACAGATACAAAACAAAGTAAAATAACCAGTAATATTATATTGTTATAAACTACTTCCTCTTTCATCGTGACTGAAAGACTTGAAGGAGATCAGCACATGCTAAGTACGTATCTGCAGTGCGGGCTGCATTGTTGTCCCTGTTGCAGCCCTGAGTGGTATAAGGCTCTCTGTAAGAGGGAACTGTGCTTGGGGTAGAAGGTCCTGCACTCAGAAAACTGTTATAAAACAGCTGTGTCTCTCTATGTAGAATTTAAGGTGACATTTTTTTTTAATCATCATCATCTTGATCTTTAATCATCATCTTTATCAGTCTGGTTGTTTTGCACAGACAGTATTGCCAAGGCCATGTGTTCTAAAATACTAGAAAAGATTGGAGAGAGAAAAAAAAGAGAGAAAAAAAAGAAAAAAAAAAGAAAAAAAAAAAGAAAAAAATGAAGAAAGGAGAGAGATTCAGTTTGAAAATATATGCACATTTGGTTCTGAAGCATTTAAACTTCAGAGTGTTTTCAAGCCCTGCTTTACCATTACAAGAACTAGTGACTTTTTAAGGTGCTTTTTTTTTTCCCCCTCTCATTGTCACTGAAGATTTTTCTTCCTCTCCCCCCACAAAATCACAGAAGATCAAGTTTAAGAAGAATGTATATATAGTGGGATGTGTGACAAACTCCAACGACTGGCAACAATGTGGTGAGAAAATGATATTCTAAAGAATGTGTGTGACCTAAATACAAGGCTTATCAGATCTCCAAATAAATACCCTGAATATCTGCATTTTGCTTCCAAATGTATCCAGATGCAAAAAGAGCCAATGCTAGTGCCTTTCTCTTTTCCCAGATAGATTATATGGTGTCTGCTGATGCATTTGTTCATTTCTTTCATTAGATTTCTGTAGTGTCTGCACCCATGCTGTATTATTCTTACTACATTTACAAAATTGTTTCATTTTTTACTCTTCTGCTCCTCTCACAATCTCTTGCACAAACAAATGAGCTCTTTGTTCAATTTCTTTTTTTTTTCCTCCTGAATAATTTATAGCTCCCTGTTCCTCTTTCATTTGTATGTTTAACACACAAGAAAATTACCTGGATTAAGTTTGTCAGTCCTACATGGAGAGTAGGAAAAATGAGAAATCCTCATCGATCTGGTTAACAATCATTTGTTGACACTATTGTTCCTAACAGGATGTGAGTAAATGAATGCAAGATAAAATTAAAAACAAAACTGGTGAGCTATTCTGAAACAGCAAAAGGAGGAAATAAAAGTGAGGTATGTCAAGACATGCACAGATAAAACACAAGACTATCCACACTCTTATTTATATTCTTTTTCTTTAAATTTAAAGAGATTAAAAATAGCACTCTAAATGTATTGTCTGTATTATTCAGTTGTTTCATTTGCTTTATAGATGTGATTTGTAAAAAGATTTAAGAAAAGAATATATTATTAGACTTTAATATGAACAGAACACTTGAGAAATCTTTACAAAATGAAGTAAAGATTTAAAAAAAAAGAAAAAGAAAGGAGTAGAGAATTACTTGGCACTGGACTGGGCTAGTAAAATATGCAGTTTCATTGATTGGCCTATGAGGTACTATGAAGGAAAAAACAAATTTAACTAAAACTCTCCCTGTGTACCCATATGCACCATTTCATCTCATGGTGGTATACTATCTACCTTATATCTTCTCTTCAATTTTAGTGAGAATATGAAGCACATGGCATCTCATAATAGTTGTAATGACTGATAGATCTCTGAAAAATTACTCAGAAACTAATTGTGTTCTTGAGCTGAGATGCCTGATCAGCTGAGATGCATGTGGGATTTGGAGAAGTGATAAAAATATGAAACAAGCCTTACATTGCATCTTTTACATTGTTCCTCTCTTTTGCAAGCCTCAGATCTTGGTAATCCACCAAGGAATACCCCATCATTTTCTGGAAGACCTTAAATTCTGCTGCACTCCTTCTGCTTTGTCCCTAATTTTCTCTCAACATGTATTCTAAAGCAACTGTGCAGTCTCTGGTAATATGTGCATAGTTTAGGCGTCAGTGTGAGACTGAGATTCACAACTGCAAGTCCTACACTAGATGTGAGTGCCTTTTGACAGATGCAGAAAGGATCCTTTTTTTTTTTTTCTCACTGTGAGTATCTTTCATGGTGGTGTCATCTTCTTACTCTGTAGCCTCATGCATGGTTTTCTTGGATACTTGCAGCAAAGCAAAGCTGTAGCAAGTCTAGGTTTTTAAGCCTGGAAAGGCAAAGGTGTATTTCCATCTTCAACAACATTTCTTTTGATGAGTTAAATGAAAAAGGAATTGTCCCCTCTATAACACTGACCTGATGGATAATCTCTGTTAGATTTAACATCAGTTTTGGTCCTTTAATTAATTAATTAATTAATTAATTTTGCTTTCATCAGAAATCTGGTTCAGTTTTCCCTTTGCTCTGTATGTGGTTCACATCTACATCTTTAATTTACTTTAATTTTACAGGAGAGAGAAAAAGAGGAAATGGAAATAAATAAGTCAATGATCTGCCACTTCAAGTCGGTTCTCAGGAAGAGATGGAGGCATTTCAGTAGCCGACTTGCCACACTGAAGACTTTAATTTTAAAGATGGTGGGATCTGAGAGAACATGTTTGTCCAGAGAACAATGACATCAGTGACTTTTCACTCAGAAAAACATATAATTAATATATTTGTAGGTATTGCCCTCCTGATAGTATTTGCTGTGACTTCTTCTCTTTATTTGTGCCTTTTTTTGTGTGTGAGATAACAAACTAAAAAAAAAAAATCCTAGTGAAAATACCAAGAACTCATAGTTAAATACTAGCTGTACCAAAAAATTTTTGATGATCACTCTGTGTAACAGCATTCCAGGGATTAAAGAAAAATGAGAGGAAGATGGCATAAGAATTCAAATATGTTTGTTCAATAAAGGCAAATGTTAATACTCTCAGTATGAAAAAAAAAAAAAAACTCTCACTTAAACCAAAGATATTTGCAGTGCCTTCTAATTCAGTTAAAGGCTAATCTCTTTTAAATCCTCATTCTTGTCCATTCTTTGCTGAAGCAGTAAAATCTGATTATTAACAAAGGTGATGGAGTGCTCTGGCAACCAGCTGCTGCAGCTTCATGTCGACTGTGAGGAACTGATTGGGATGGCTCTGAGGAATACGCAGAGAAGCTCTGCTAGCACGAACACCTGACAGCATTCAAAGACAGATGGTTAAAGGAAAACTCTACTGTAGTCGTGTAAGAACAAAGAGGAGGCCTAATAAGAAAATGTCTGAAGTCATCCAGATGGGTGGAGAAAATGAACTGCATTCAAATGGAAATATTAGGAGCAAGAGATTTTCTAACAAACAACCTTGTTTGGGCTAATGCAGCTGGAGTCAGCTGGGCTCTCTTGAGGAGAATGGGGAATGAGTCCCCTTGGTGAGGTGGGGCAAAACAGGAAAGTTCAAGTGGAGGTCATGGTAACTCTTTGACTCCCTGGCCCCGGCTGTGGCCTGCATTTGAGAAGAGCACAACTCAGCACAGAGAGCAGAGATGTGAAGGTCGCCCTGCGCTGCTTTGATCTTCAGCTGGCTGAGTGACCCCATTCTGTCCTTCAGCTCCAACTCTCTGAGATCAGATCCCACAGGTTGTTCGTACTGGCTGCTGGGACAAACTGAAACCAGAAGTTAGTGTTGTCTATGAGTAGATGCTTCCAGCTACCCCTCTGAACTTGTATTCCCTCTGTCACAGCAGAGCTCTGCTCCTGGGTTCTGAGGAACTGGTGGTGGCAATAAGGATAACAATGTCATGTTAGACACCTGGTGACAATAAAACACTGCAGTCTGGGTGGAGGGGAGAACAATAGCTGCATGATGTTTCCGCCTTGGTGAGCAGTGGCAAGGACAAAAATTCAAGTGAAGGCTTTGCTTCAGCAGGCCAGGTTAGAGTTAGCGTAAACTACAAAATCCTCCAAGTAATGGTTTGATCCCATCTCTACAGGCCCCAGACCGATGGGGCTGAACTAGGGGATAAAATTTCCTTTAGCTCATAGATCCTTTGAGAGTTTTACTTGCCAAAGAATGAGAAACTCCAGTTATTCTTTCACAGGGATCTGCACCATTATGCTGTTTTGATATGAAACAGGTTTTAAGTATATAAGACTGCCAAAACTTTGCTATAGAAATACTCTTGATTTCTCTCAATGGAGCTTGCTTTCCTAAATGAGAGTCTTGCAGTCACTATAGTATGAACAGAAAAGATCAAACTCTGACACTGCTACATAGCATAGAATGACACTGTAGAGGTAAACAACTTTGCAGTGTAAGTAGCTATTAATTTTCACATTACATTAACTATAATATTTTATATGTTACATCAAATTTGCACAAATGCTGCTGAAAATTTTAATCCAAAATCTAACAGGATAAGCCTACCATATTTTTTTCTCTCTGCAACTTTTGGAGCTTGGAGGTTGCTAATTCAGTGTTGCATGTATTTTCATCACATAGAGGCTCATTCATGCCTGTCTTTAATTTAAATTTAGGTTGCTTATATATGTTCATATTTTTAATTTATATTAATATATTCATTCCTGCTGTATTCTTTGTTCATTAGGGACCTCTGAACACCAGCTCGAAGAATTTCTTTTAAATGAATCACATGCCCTTTGCAAGAGCTCTTTGAATTACATATGTAATTATCAATAATTAACAAGATAGTAATTATACCTTCAAATTATAATCCTACTGAGCAAAATAAAAATCCGTTATGGAAGAAAAAATTGTTAAAGACACAACACTATATTAAACCAAATGAAAAAAGTTTGGCAACTTCCAACACTATAAATCAAACAAACTGCTGAACACTTTACACAGCTTGCCAGAATGGCTCTCTGCCAGATAGCTTTCCATTGCATATTCAATAAGCTTGGTGGGGAGGAAAAGTGATGGAGGAAGTGCATATAACTGACATGTCACTGCTCAATCAACAAACAAAAGTCAGAAAAGTTGTAATTGTTTAAAGTTCACGAAGTGTGTTATCCTACAGTCAAGTTAAATTCACAGAGAAGGGAAACTGTCTGAAAGATTTTTACTACCTTAAAAAAAATAACTTTAGGAAATTCTGATTTTACAAGAGAAACATTGGGTAAAATTCACCTTGCCAAGATAACGACTTGGAACTGATATTGTAAATGCCCACCACGGAAAAAAATCTTTTTTTTTTTTTTTTCTCTCCAATAAGTTGCATTAATCTTTTTGGCTTTTTATATGCACTCAGAGATGGAAATCTTCATAAAACTACAGCAACTCTGGTAGCAGAAGCAAAACTCTACCTTCATGTACTCTCAAATTTTGCAGATTTTCTTCACTCATGGTATAATTTAGCCTAAGTATGTTGTTTAATATGTCAGCACATTCTGTACAAATATTTTCCCTAAAGATATTTTTAGTTCTGATATTAAAGTGATCCTTCTCATAGTACAAATTTTGTTAAAATAGGTACTAACAAAACATGGCCCCAAAAGTGCTAAAAACCTTTTCTATGTGTACATACATACATACACGCACACACACACACGCTGTTGGGTAAAACAGAGCTTTCAGATATCATGATAGTTCTGTGAAGGTCTTTGTACTACTTGATCGGTGAAAGTCAAGAACAAAAAGGGGACAGACATTTCTCCAAATGAGGTAGAATTATCAGTGCTCAACTCAGAAATAATGTCTAGAATTTGTTTTCCTTGTAACTTGGGGAGGAGAAAATAAGGGCTAAAGAAATATATGCTGGAATGTGATGATATCAACCTTCTCTTGTTCGAATCATAATTTCTGCTGCAAGCATGCAGTAAAAGATAGGGGGGTTTTTATGTTGATAAATTATGAAAAGTTTATAAACTTTAGTAGAACTGGTTTGCATTCACTCATTTAGGTGTTTTAGGTGCTCTGGTTGGCCAAAGTAGTGGTTGGGATGCATGCCATATGGTTTCTGGAACTCTTTTCAGGTCATGAAGAGTGATCTGCAAATGCTCCAAGTAAATCCTTTGCAAGCATTTGACAGCTTGGAATTCACACATAGCTGATTTGCCAACCTCTACAAAAGGCTCATTAGCAAGGTAATTTGTTTCTAATGAGTACCTGAACCAGCTGAAGTTTTGAAATCTAGAAATCCTTGGAAGTTCTTACTCGAGTCTTCATTGTACAAAGATGACTTTCAGAGACAACGGAGAAATTCATTAATTTTTATCTCCTTAAAAATAAAGCCTCTTCTGTACCGTGAAAAGTATGCATTAAAATTTGTTTATTATTATTATTATCATTATTATTATTTTATGTAATAGGAGAAAGTACTGAAGTGGAAACTACTTGGAATTGACTTAAGAAGACTTGCATCATCAGTAAAGCAGTGGGAAATTTGATGACTGCATTTGTCATATGCCATCTTTATTTAGCTATTCTCCATATCCATCTTATCTAAAGTAGGAAAGGGAAAACATTGTTTAATGGAGACCTGATTCTGCAGTCCTTTGATAGTCATTAATTACTTGCTTGTCTATGAGAATGTAGAGAAAAGCAGACCCATAATTAATCTAGATTTACATTTCCAAGAAAAGAGACCTACCTACCAAGATTGCATACAGCACTGTAAAAAAGCATCCTACTTCCCTGTAATCTTTAGTGGGACTTGAAGAGGATGATGACTGATCATTGGCAAACAGACTCTTTTCTACATGACTCCATACATCAGTTTCTCTTTCTCTAAGACATCCTTAAATTCCAGACTCCTCAGATCACTGTGCAGGCCCATGTAGTTCTCCAAAGCATTTCAACTTTATTTCTTTACTGCTTTGACACAACGTTTTATTTTATTTTATTTTATTTTATTTTATTTTATTTTATTTTATTTTATTTTAAGAATCAATCTATTTTGTTGTGGTATGTCCAGACAGACAAAATAAGACACTAGATGATTGCTACTTCTAGTCAGACCTGTATTTTTTGAGTTTTCCAGAATGCATTTTCAAATACGTTGAGCAGACACCCCCCTCCCTCCATAATTCTTATACATTCTAGTAAGCAAAGGAAATGTCCCATGTTAACTTGCTGGAACCTGCATTTAGGCATGTTAGAAAGACCAAATACAGAACAGTGCAGAGTAAGAGCAATAGCATCCTCTTTGCGGAGCAGGACATGAAATACCAAGTAGCAGGAAGCTTCTACATCCTCAGACGTGGTAGGAAGAGAATGATTTTATGTTCTAGGCAGAAAAGGTTAACATATGAGGATTTTGAGGTTTTCTTAAGAAGAAGAAGAAAAATATACTTTCCATAAGAGGAATTAATTCCGGGTTTTCTAATGGTAAGGAAGTGCTCTCAGCTCCTTACTCTCTGCTTAAAGAGTTACTCCAAGAAGTGCTGTTAAAAACAGGATATCAGAAGTAGCACATTCACTATACAGAAGGATATAAGCAACCCTTTCAGGAGGAACATGAGTTATATAGAAGAAAAAATACAAATTATCTAAAAGATCAACTAATAAAGACATAAAAATAAAACACGCAGAAAAACTCTATCTGCTAACAGAAATAAAAAGTATCAGGAAGATTCAATGAGATATTGTGAAGTAATACTAGGGGCTGACACAGCACTAGTTATATTGTATGAAACCGCAGGCCACAATGCAACAAAGCGCTTAAACATGTGCTATGCAGTTTCCTATAATGATGTGTGGTAAGCTGAAGACATTTTTTCTCCTTAACTTGCTGTTTAAAATACCTTGTTCTTTGCATTACCAATAGCTTTTCTCATAAACTTAGTGCTGGGCCTACTGTGGATGTGTGTCCTTTCATATATTTAATTTTTTAACGTGTGACCATGACTCAATGAAGAAAGGGAAAGAAACTTAGGAAAGGAAAAAAAAAAAAAAAAAAACAACCAACCAACCAACCAAAAAACTTTTCCTTACGTAAGGAGTCCAATAGTTCAGATGAATGATAGAAAGAACCATGCTGCTCTTTTTGACTCAGAGTAAACCTCTATGCTGGCTAGAAAAAGACAGGAGAAGGACTGAGTTTGTGATACTTGAAAGCCCTTACAAAATGGCTACCTAATTCACCTACCAGCCTTATCAAGACAGTAAATTAAGTGCACCTTCTTTAATGTCCTTACTTCTAGTTGAACCAGGAAAATGTGTTGACCACTTTGGAGTCTGATTTCTATGATGTCCATAAGTAAATAATACATGTAACATTCTTCTTTCTAAATGTCTTTTTCTCTCCCTTGAGAAACAATATTTAGACTTGCTACTTATTAATGTCCTTATGCATGTAAATACTAACATAAAAACATAGCTTTCTATTAGGATGTATGTATAGCATTATTTAGACATGCTAGAACTTACATGCTAGGACTTCTAGTTCAGTGGTGCCACCCTCACTTTACGAGATTTACTGTGTTATCAATGTGTACCGTTTTGGCATGATATATAGATAACAGAGTCATAAGAAAACATGAAAACTTATTCCACTTAAAACTCCAGATCAAATGATATAAGGAGGAGAGAGGTATTATATGATCTCCTTGCAGAAAGAAATTTTAAGTCTAGCAGTAGCTGAAGAGCTGATTTTTTTGAAAAAGTATAGAAAGTTTGGAAAATTAGTATTATAAAGAATAACAAAGAAGAAAGGGAAGACATAAATAACGTAGTTAAGGGTAATACATATCTTAGCTGTATAATACTGCTTATACTCTATTGGCATCAATTTAAATTATTTATGAAAAGTCCAGCATGATAAAGGAATTTTAATATACTGGAATACTGGAAGAAAATAGAAGCAGACAGTCAAATAAACTTTGTAATATACATATACACTCATAGGCTCATCTGCTCTACTAAGAAACATCCTTTCATCTCTAACATAACATACCTATGTAGTTCCTCAGATTTCTCAAAATACTATCCAAAGACTACTTTTTTCTTTTTTCTTTTTCCTTTTTTTTTTTTTTTTTTAGAATTGGATATGAATCTTGCACGGAGCTCTATGTTGAAATTAAAGAGATTTTAATATCAAACTGAGCATGTTGAAAATAGGTATGGGTACTGCAATGTTTAGGTGGTAAGATGTGTAAACTGCTTGGTTAACCATTAACCAACTGGTTGGTTAATGCTGGCTCCACCAGCGGCTTCCTTGATTTGAAATGATTTTTTCTGATGGGAAGTGCACTTGAGCAATCTAACTGTAAATGAAGACTTTTGGGAGTTTGGGAATTTCCTTAGCTTATTTTTCCACTTTTAAGGCTAAAGAAAAATTTCTCATCTCTCAACATTTAAACTCCTTACCACATGAAGTCCTCCTCTATGCTCACTATGTTCCTTCCCTTTCTACTTCAAGTTACATCCATTTCCCTTCTTTGCCTTTAGTAGCATTCCTTCACTATGAACTACACCTCAGTTATCTCAAGAGATACCATCCCTCTCTATTGGTATCTTCTCCATGCAATTTCTAACTGCTAAAAGCACACAAAGCTCCCCATCACCTTTTGCTGCTGTCTCCGCCCTCCACTAAATAGGCAACAACATCCAGATTTATATGTAAAATTGGAGTACTGGAGAGCCATAGTCAGGATGAAAAAGAAGTCTGAAAGAAGGAGGAGTATGGAAAGTGGGGAAAGTGGAAGATGTTAATGGACACTGACCAGACAAAAGGCTGTAGGAAAAGTTTCTTCTGTGTGGGAAATGGCACTGATACTTTCTGGAAAAAATATATATACATATATATAATATATATATAAAACACACAGGAAAACAAAAGAATAAATATACACACAGGAAAACAAAAGAATAAATATTTAATATTAATTTAACATTATTTACTATTTCATTTTACTATAACACCATCCAGTGGAGAGCACCAGCTAGGATGAATAAATCCTAAGCAGAATATTATTAGAATATTGACCACAAAGCATCTCTTCAAATCTTCAGAGTCAGTATTTCTCTCATCAAAGTTATTTTGAATCAATACTTTATTGCTTTTACTTCATTACAATTCAACCTAGTACCCTCAGTCTATCAAGGCTTGATATTCAATTATGTAAATATTGTTTATGTTCTTAAAATGTCTATTGTTATATTAACTCAAAAACAGAACTTTTTTTGGTGGGAGTGTTATTTTAGTCTGTCATGTAATTGCACGTCATTTGCAATGTAAGATATTTCAAAGCTGTTTATACTTAATATGAGCTTTGGTATCAGAGAGTTGTCTTCCTTCAGGTTTTTGAGTGAGGTTTATACTATAATTCAGAGGACTTTAACAATATGCTAGTAGAAGTAAGCTGGCAGTCTGTAAAATCATCTACTATGAAAATACAATGTTAATCAGAATATTTTTTATTCTTAGCAAAATGTCTGGAGAAGGTTTATTTATGTTAGGGGCTAGAAACATCATTAACATATATTCACAGGTATACACCAAAGCTATTATTTGAGTTCAAAGACTTAACCAGTTCTTGCTGAGTAAATCATTTCTGGAAAGGAGGCTGATCCTGAAAACATATCCAAATTTAAATAAAGCTGTGCCAGCAGGTACCTCTGTGAATTAAAGTCTCTTCATTCTTCAGTTAGTATTCCTGTCTCTCTAAATTCTGCTGCTGCAATTGTAAACAAGCAAAAATAAGTGGTTTGTTTATTTTTATTCTTTTATTTTTCCTCTAAACAATACAAGCAGAACAAACCTGATCTAAAGTTGATGATACCACCTCTTGGAATGTGAGATAGACTTAGTGTATATTTTCTCCACTTTTGTAGAGGAACAGTTATAGAAATAGGTCAAAATAATTTAAAAATGTGCTGTAAGCCTCACAGAAAAATAGATATCTTTGTGCTCTATACATGCTCCTCATGATTTAATTACTATTTTATTTCATTTCATATATTTTATTTTATTTTATTTTATTTTATTTTATTTTATTTTATTTTATTTTATTTTATTTTATTTTTTATGAGGAGAATGTATATTAGCCTCAGCACTTGCAGACATACCATTGATCAAAGATTTATATATGTACAGAGATCAGGAATGCTTGAATTATTTCTTTTGGAGACCCCAGGGATAATATGACTGGACAGGACATTTGCATTCCTAGCCAAACATACCAGAGCCATAAAACAGCCTGCTAAGCAATAATTGAGTGGGCGAGGAGATGGTAGGGTGGAGAGAGTGTCTAATATAATCCTATATTATTATTAAATAAAATAAAATATATATTTTAAAAAACCCTGAAAAGTCCCTGTGTTTAAATAATGTTTAGGCTGTGACATGAACTGATGAAAAACAAAATTCAACATTACTCTGACACCGCATGTCTTGCTCATGCCTTAGTGAAGAGAAGAGGAATTACATATCACAGCATGTACTGAAGACAGTATCAGCATCGATTTTTGAATTTTGTGTCTTTCAGTTTTCATCACAGTGCTAATGTTATTCAAACATAAGTTTCCTTACAGTTTACTTTTAGGGAAAAATAGACATTATGAAGAAAACAACACATCTATTCTGCCCAAGAGACAAGAATCATTTTTTACAACTACTTTTGCAGATAAAATGGCATTTAAGTGATTTTTAAAGTGCATTATTTTCTAGTAAACACTTTTTTTTCTGTAAAAATTGCTTTTTTATTAGTACATATAGAATTTAATTCTTACAATCACTTACAGTTTTTCAGCTAAATACACAATTTGGTGCAAGTTCAAATTTTCTGTATTTGAATTATTAATGTAGCAGTTTATAACTGTTCCTGAAGAAGTGATATTTCCCATCTAAATAAATCTTTATTAGTTCTTACTGTTCTTGAATTTATAGATCTTTATTGACTCCAACCTCTTGTGCTTATCCAGCTGTCACACATACCTGTTAAGCCACAGTGAAGCCATGTAACAAAAATTTCAAAGAATATTAAAAATAAAACAACTTCTTAATTCCCATTTTGCTCTTCAGCCAGTTTCCACCCACCAAATGCCTACACTTGCTATTCTAAGCTATAAATGAAATGTTTGTAACAAGCATGAGCTTTATTTAGTCATATGGGAAAAAATATTCACATAACCTACATGATGTTTTATCACCTTCCAGAATTTAAAACACTTTCCCTCTCTTTCAAAGCATCAAGTAGAAAGTCACACACAGTTTGTAGGCTGGCTATATTATACACAGATGCAAGTGGTTTTTTTCCATCTTCCTTCCTAGCAAAGCTCCTGCATGCTACCATCATACCTCTCTGCTGCATTTTAATTCCCTTGCTCCAGTAACTCTTTAGTAAGGTCTGTATGAACAACCTAAAAAAGGGCAGGATATTTGCTCAAGCAGTGACCTAGAGTTTTATCACAATCCCAATGTGTTTTTTTTTTTTTTTTTTAGGTTCATCTAGCACTGTCTCAGACATGTCCGGGTGCAGTTTGGAATAAAGATTGAACCTGGGACCATTCCCAGTGGGCATTTTGGAGGGAGTCAGCCTTTTTTTCTTTCTTTCTTTTCTTTTTTTTTGGGAAAACAATTTGTTTGTAAAGATGCAAGCTGTACTGCGAAATTTGGCCTGTGAAAGGTATATACTACTTAGTAGGCTGTAGCCTGTAGATTTAGCCTGTGTGTGCTCTCTCTTTGTAATTTTCCCTTCTTTACATCAAACATTTCTAGGTGAAGAACAATCCCCCAGAAAGTCTCACACAAGATTTTCTAAATTATCTTATTACTAAATCTGAATATTTTCTCTCTTTATACAAATATATGACTCATATATATACATATATATATATATATATACCTCCAAATATAATATATTGACTCATAGAATCACAGGATAATGTAAGTTGGAAGAGACCTTGGGATGTCATCTTTTCTAACCTCTGCTCCAAGAAAGCCAACCTTGAAATCATATTAGGCTGTTCAGGACCTTGACATGTTATTTTGTTTGTATGTTGATCTTATAGATAGAAATGGCTTTATGCTGTTTGGAAACATCTAGACAAATTTCACTACCAAAGAGTAAAAGCTACATGATGAAACCTTTTGCTTCAGAATAGACTAGCAAACAACTTCACAGAAAGAACTACATATGCCTGAAAATTAGAGAGAAAAGTGCAAAAACAGCCAACAGCAGATCACATAAGGAGCAGAAAATAACATGCCTGAATTTACTTGGCGTGATAGACAGCTCTATCCACACTCTTCAAAAAGCACATAGTGCCTCAAGATAGAAAGGGATGGCAGAAGTCTCAGTCTCAGTCTTTCCTTTGTACAGTCAATGTCTGTGGAGTGGGGGACCAATGGCATCCTATGATGTGATGGCACAAAAAAAAAATGTGTCCCTCTACCAAAGAGAAGCATAGAAAGTATGCCAGGAGCTCGGAAACAAAATGTTTATTGGAGATATTCCTGGGTGATTCTGCAGATATACAGATTGCCACCTTAATTTTCCTATGCAGTCCAAAATTCCATTGTGATATTAATATAAAAGATGAAATTGATCAAACAGTTTTCCTCAAAATCAAAATATGTCCATATTTGAAAACATTTATTTTAATGACCGATGCCAATTTTATAAGGGTCAATTTTTTTTAGTCACAAAAGGTAGCAAATAAAGTGGAAAGAATGTTTAATTTACTCAAATGCTTCGCATGTTACAAAAGGACAGTGTTAAAGAGAAGAAAATGGCTTTTCTCTATATGTACTTTCTCCTGGATCATCAATAGAAAAATAACATATCACTATGGAGATTTGCCTTCCTCAAAAATGTATGCCTCAGAATTCCTGAGACTTTTTATTTACAGATAAAAGTACTGAGAAGCTAATGGGAGTCATGTAAATCCAGTTGTATACAGTATCATAAAATCAGGCAAACATTAGATATTTAAATGATAATATGTATAAAATGCAGGATACTGTGAATGCCACTGAAACCAATCACATTCAACAACACAAATATTTTTTACTTTCTGACACAGCCTTCAGCATGCCAATAGCAGAATGTTTCATAATCTCTTGCTTTTTTATTTTGCAGTTGTTCCCAGGAGAAGCAGCTTGACCGATATGTAGTTTGGATATTTGTTGTTTCTTGTGAACCATTTATTGATGAGCAGCAAAATTGAAGAAAATGGCTCTTAATTTGAATCAGAAAAGAGTTTAGATTTTTAGATTCTTCTGTCTCTTAGAATAAGAGGTACTAAATCATATAAAAAAACTCATGGGGACATAATGGGCCTCAAAAAAAAAAAAATCCTGGGTGCCTCTGTACGTGTGGATGGGGGATGAATCAATTTCCCATAACCAAGGTAACCAGTTCTGAATGCTTAGATACCTGTCCCACATGACTGAAATGATGATGGGTTGGTGGTACTGGTTTGCTTGTTTTACTTGAACATCCAGAGGCAGAAATAAAATAAAATATATCAAAAAGGTATAGATGCTCATGGTCATTTCAACAGTCTGAGGACTCATTCTCTGGAGATCTTCAAAACCCGTTTGGACGCAGTCCTGTGCCACGTGCTCTAGGTGTCCCTGCGTATGCAGGGGGGTTGGACTAGATGATCTCTAGAGGTCCCTTCCAACCCTAAGCATTCTATGATTCTATGATTCTATGAAAGCCTTTCATGGCAGAGGAGACTGCAGAAGAGGCAAGCTTACCCAGCCTGCTGCTGTTCTGCTACAGTTTAGTTTGGACAAGTCTTATCCAGCTGCTCTTCAATCGGCTGCTGATATGGATAAGCCAACAAGGAAGATAGATAGGAATAATAGTATATTTAGAGTAGAATTAAGTAAAGTAAGTGACTTCTCCGGAATTGGCTGATAATTCTTGTTGACATTGCCTAAATATTCAGTGAGGCCAAAACGGGGAATATTTGATAATCTGTAGATGTTATATAACAGAAACTTGAAACGGTTGAAACATCTGCTTTGCAAATCAGTTCATCACCACTATTTTCCCTGCCTTCCAGCATTTCAGCAAGGAAGAAGAGTGATAAAAGTGTTTGTTTATTTGGGGAAATTGAATGAAAATCGAATATGGTCATTATATCTCTTCAGATAGCTGCTAGGTAGGCTGTCTTTACTTCATAGACTATACAAGTTTTTACTTCCCAGACATTTCACTGGGTAAATACAGAACCATTATAAATGTTTCTAGCAACTTCTTTAATGTAGTAAATTTCTTGATAATCTCACTGTTTTTTTGTTATTTACCACAACACCACATAATCCGTTGCCATGCTATATTACAACTGGCATTTTTTTTTCAGAGAAATTACATATTTCCAGGCTATTACCAAGTATTCTCCATGTACAGCTTGCAAAAACACTAATGGATTCATCTTAACAATGTTTAGAAAACTGAAAGTGAAGAGTTTAGTCCCACTCAGGAACATAGGCTCTCTCAATGGACAGTGAAGATTTTCCAGTTCCCATTTCTAGACTCAATTGAGACAAAAAGGCCACAGTATATTTCAAACTGGAGGCCACACACTCATTAAATTATGGAAGAATTACTGTCAAACTACTAATGCAGCAGCTCCTGTGAAAAGAATTCTCCTAGGTTCTCCAAATCTCATGTCAGGGCTACAGATCCATTGTATCTGGAAACTGTATGGGAACATTTCTTTCCCTTATTCTTTTTAAAAAATAAAAAAAGAAAGGAAGAGAGAGAACAGATAAAAGGATAGCTCTGTAATGCATGACCCTTGGAATTATCCATTCTTACCCAATCTTACCTAATGTCTTCTTCTAATGTCTCATGATTCAAAAGTCTAAAAAGTGCTAAGAATTTTAGGTAAAACTACAAAGAGCTTAAATTAATATATACAACACACTAAATAATAGAAGGAAAATGAAAACAGTTTCTAAATTGTGGTCTTAAGGAAAATCTCCTTCCACATTTAGGATAAAAGATAATCTTGCATCAGAGATATGGAAAAGACTGTAAAAGTGTCCTAGAATACATCTATGCTCTTTTGTTCTCCCTGCTGCCTCCCTCCCAGTAAGATCAAGAACAGATGAAACAAACTCCAGTCTGAAACACATCATGCCTGACTCACCCCAAAGTTATAAAAGGGATGGAAAAGGATGAGAAGACAAAGAACCATCTTCTACACTACAAGATAAAAGAGCATGAAGGAGCCAAGGAATCACATATCTGTTTGCGCTAGCTTGGGCAATCTCTTGCCCATTTTGAAGAGGGATATTTATATTGCTCTTAATCCCCAAAATACTGCCTGACTAGCTAGCAGCGTGCCCATACCCTCAACAAGGTATATGAACATTAGTTATGGAGCTGTTCAAGGAAAGTGCTTGCTGCAATTCCTTGATTCCTTGAATCAGGACCATGGCAACCTGGTTCTTGTCTGGAGCTGCTGTTCCTGATGGCATATTGTTTCAATTCCTCCTTCAAAAAGAGAGGGAGAAACAAGTGGCTCCCTGTTGGATAAGTAACAGATCTACTCTGTCAGAAAGACTGTCTTAGACCTCACAGACTGAGCCAGTCTGGGACATCCTGCAAAATTTCCTAGACACTATCCAAAATATATGGTGCCCCACTTTTCAAATATCACACCATTTATCTGTGCTTTCTGGAAACATTTCAGACAGACACACAACATACCAAGATGATTGCTACAAAATGGAATATTCCTTCCTCCCATCTAAATGAAAAATGATGGCAGCTCTTTCTTTGGAGGAAAATTAATGCTCACCAGCACACACATGCAGAAAGATCAAGTCAAAGCGCAGGTTACAAAGTGAGTGCAAACACTATGAGAGTTTTGTATAAATAGGGAAAAGAGAATGGAGTTGATGTTTGATCAATGTTCGTCTTTAGAATTAGGACTGCAATTTTACAAGTATATGTATTTTTCACGCTATTTTTTTGTGTTTCAACTGTCAAGACATTTCTGGAGGCTTCTTTTGGGACTGCAGCCTAATGAACAGTATGCATGAAATAGGGCACAGAAAGGAAAATTTCATTTATACTTAGGCTAGCTTCTAATTTCTTTACGAGATTTCACTTTCATTAGTCTACATTGAAAATTTTTACATTAATGCAGGGAACATTTCAATAATGTGCCAAAAATTTTACTTAATTGTGACAAAAAAAAAAATTACTTCCAGTAACTAAATACCAAATGCTCAAAATACTTTGTGTAGCTAGAACTTGGGAAAAGGCACTGTTATTAATAAATGCAACTACTACGAACTCCAGTTTGGAAGGAATTCACCAGCTACCCAGCCTTTGGACATACTTAGTAATGGAAAAACCTTATGTGAAAGTTCTACAAATATTTTTCCCTTATACTCTTTTTTTTTTTTTTTGATTTATGACTTTATGAAGCATAGATATCGTATTGGACCATATTACTTTATTTTACATTCAAGTGTTTTTTGTTTTGTTTTGTTTTTTAACAGACTGCTACCTTATTTTTACCTGTTACAATGAAAAATGATTAAAAATAAAATAAAACACATGGAGAGGGTGTGGATGAGCTTTCACATTTCTTAGCTCAGGTATATAAGAGGGGACTCTGGTATCCTAAAGCCTTTTAATATAGTCAGTGGAGAAAAAGAGAAACTCTCTTCAGAGAATGTTTCAGAAGAAGGAATAATTTTACTGTTCTGAATTATTCTCTGTGAAAGACCCTTAAAGAAGTTCAGAGAAGGTCATCAAGGGTGAGCAACTCTTCAGCATGGGAAGAACTGGCTGAGGCATGAGTTTACCAGAGGCCCATGAAATCCTGGGTAATATGAAAAAGCTGAAATGAGATTAATTTTTATTTGACTTCTCTACCATATGAGCTAGTGATCGTCACATAACTGAACTAGCTGTTTGTAAGCTCAAAACACAGATAAAAAGGTGATTCCTCACGCTGTACGAAGGAGCAGTGGAACTCCCTGCTGCCAGAGGGGAAGTTGCAAGGTGTTTACACGTGCTTGAAAGTAAAGTGGACAAGCAAGTGAACAAGTTGAGAATGACTTTGTGACTTATGAAGCTGACTACTGTCCCTGACTCAAAAGGTCTGTAAACCACAATTTACCAGATGGGATGACATTCCAAGAAAAATATAAAATCTGTCCATGTTCTGGATTAATACTCTTCCCTCAGTGTCTATACCTGGCCATTGCTAAAGCAGGCCGAAGAGAACGTGGCCTAATTCAGCATGACCACCCTCTTTTTACACCTTGTATTATGTCCTTCATAGGCTAACCCTCTGATGTAGGCACCTGTGATAAAAGCTGAAAGTTGAAGTCAGGGTAAATCCTCTGCATGGGGATGGGTGAAACTTCTACACCTGAAGACAGAGAATAATAGTAATAAATGAAACAATTAAATCCTAAATTTTAATCAGGCTGCATGCACTCTGTTGAGCTTCCCTGACCTTGCAGGCCAGTTGGCATCCTCTTAGTGACCTCTTTGCTTTTACTGGGGAAATACCCGATGCCAGTTCTGTATTTGGAACATCTCTTCTTTGCTGAATCAGCCTGCATGTGTTGGCTGAATCTGTTTTGAAGGAAGTCGGAGAGGGAATGGGATTATTAATCTCATCAGTCTCAGTCCTGTCAAATATGCAGAGAGGAAGTAGTTACCCTCTGGAAACTATTACTCTTGAGCTTAAACTTGAGATGCCTAGGGAGTAAGGGGACAGTTTAGGGCTCTCTACTTTCCTGCATGGCTGCAAGCCAGGCTATGATCCAGAAATAAGTTTTAAGGCTGCCTTTTTTTCAGATAAACTGCAAACTTCTGCATTAAGAATTTAACTGAGTAAAAAACATATCAAAATGAAACATTTTACATCCTTGGATTTAAAAGCAGGATTAATTTGAAATTAAATAACACTTTTTTGTTGCTGGTTTATTTTGCCTTGTTTTCTCCCTCAAAGGATAATGTTAGTACATTTTACTACTCCTGAGGTACTTCATTGATCAAATAATTTCTGGTGGCTTCCTTCTGTGTAGCAAATAGGATTTGAGAGACCCCATAGCACTAGGTCATATTTCTAACTTTGTAAGAGCATAGCTAGAACTTTCGTGAGTTAAAAAGATGTAGTGGTTGATGTGAGTCTAGGAACCTAGTTTCACAGCTAAGTGTTAAAATCCATCTCCAGTGGAAACAGTTTTGACTACTGACTAGCAAATTTCCTCCTAATTTCTTGAAGAAAGTATGATAATGATTATTTTTCTCTTGGTCAGCCATGACGTTGTAGGATATATGTTTATGAGGCAGAAGTCTTTCATTCTGAAATTTTGGGACCACCTATACTCTCCAACTATTCCGGGATTTAACATTTGCACAGAGGCATAGACAGCATTGCAGCCAAAAGAGGAAAAACTCATTAATCTTTAATAATAAAGTTATATAAAAGAAACAGGAACCCTGACAGCTAAAATAGTGAAAAATTGCCTTTTTAATGAACAGTTGTATGTCCTCAAGCAGTTACAACTCGGTCCTTTCTAAAATCGTCTATCTTTCAAACCGGTCAGTTCAGAGGCAGAGAAACATTTCACATGTGCATCTATAATGTAATTTATCCCGTTATGAAATGGAGGTCTAAAATGGATGGGATGATCTTCTCCAGAAGTGCCTTATTGACTGCAGAGAGACCTTGACTAATTTAGGCCCCAAATCAAGCTTATAGATGGCTGAAACTACGAGAGCTCCATTTTTGTTATCTCGCTATTCAGTTTCATTTTCAATTTCAGTCTTTCTGTTCCCTCAATCTGCCAGCCTCCTCAAAGCAATAATGCTCTCAGTTGTAGAAGTAAATCCCTCCATAAGGTACCAGTGAAAAGATTTTCAATGCCAGACTGGCTATGACAGAGAGGAATCTGGAAGGCTTTGAGGTACAGAGTCCAATTTGACCTGTACTCAGCCGTGGTGGGATGTTCTCTCCAGCTGGCCCTGCCAACCAGTCAAAGATGGTAAAAATGTCCCTAGGATTTCCTCTGCACAGAACTAAACCTGAGAGTCTCCAGCTATCTTCCAGGGATTTTTTACACAGTTGCAAAGGAATGGATCAAGCTGAGGGAAGGACTTGGCTTATGAAGAGTGAGAAGGGAGCACAGCATGCTGGAGAAATTTTGACAGTGTTTATGCAGGCAGCTGTGCACAAGTATTCTGTCAATGATGTTGTTTAATTACCAACAAGCAAATCCAGAACTGAATTATTTAAACTCTTTCAGGTAGAATCTGCAAAATCTCTGCGATTTCATTCACAGCCCTTCTTAAATTAAATCGGGTGTTCCCATTTTACTAAAGCTTCAAGGAAAAGTTTTGGAGGGTGTTGACATCAAAAAGCAAGATGAAAGCAAGCGGTGCATGCTTCTTTGTGTGCTATTTATAAAGAATGACACCTTTTTGCTTTATGGCATTGTGTGTTAAGAAAATGATGTCAACATTGTCAATAAACACTTCAACCCTTTCTGAACCTTGTGATACATTAAAAAAAAATCCTATAAATCTCTCACCTTGGCCAAGTTCTTTTCTGGTATCATGTACTTCAAGACACAATTAACATGTTTTTTTTTAATTATGAAAGTTAAAAAACAAAGTGATTCTAGCTCACAGCTGGCTGTGAATGAAGTTAATGTATGGCAAACTATAATGTTAAATTAAAACTAGTGATTGCACGGTGCAGGCTTTCTCCTGCTCTAAGAAACTCACTCGTTGGAAGCCATAAAATATGACTACTATAACAAAAGTGTTTGTAATTAGAGTTAATAAAGTTAGTTGAGACCACAGGAGGGGGAAAGTAGCTTTGATCCCAGGTGGCCTCATAGCAAGAAGGCTCACAGCAAGGGAGCAAACTGAATTGGAAAATATTAGAGGCATTTGCTACAAAACCAAGAAGTCGCTGCTGGAAAAGACCTACGAATATAATTTACAAGCTGAACTAATTTAGTTTCCCATCTCTATCTCTCAACAAATTTCTATCAAGTTACAACATTAAAAATGCAGCCATTTGTTTTTGAGATTTATTTTTCACTGAAAATGCTAACTGGTTCTTACAGCTTTAAAATGGGTTTCAGAACAAAAGGGCCTACTCTTTGTAGGAGTTGAAGACAAACTGACAAATCCTAAAATAATAGTATCATCACATTCACTATTATTAATAATTGAATAACACTTTTGCTTCATATTGAGTGAATTGTTTTATCTCATAACTTTGTGGTGTTTTCTATTACTTGAGATGTCATGTCATTATTACCAAGTGGTTACTTTTAGAAAGCCTGTGAATAGCTAACTCTACTTAATAACAATGAAATTTCAGTTCACTCAAAAAAAGAAAAAAAACAGTGATCATTCTTCTGTGAGGATTTTAGGAATATTACCTAAGAATAGATTTAAAAATACTTGCTACTTACAGTCATTACAATTTACATCAGTAAACTAAGGAATCATTTCAGCACAAACAGATAAGAATTCTGCTTGCAGGATGCAGTTTTTCATTAAAAAAGTACCTCCAAACTATGTTTACACTCATGCTTTTTTATCCTCCCACACTCAGTGAATGAGTGATTGTAAAACATGCCCCAAATTATTTTAGGGTGGAAATAGTAATAATTAAAAAAAAAGGAAGGAAAAAGAAGAAGGAATAAATTAAAGAAAATAGAAAAAAAAGTGGAGAAGAACTTTGTCTTTAGCTGAGGACTAAGATAGGAACTAGAATTATTGAGAGGAAGGGACATGCTATCTTCCAAATAAAAAATTCTATGAAGACAGTCATGATGATTGCAACACTTTTGCAACATTAGTATTAGAATATTAAAACAAAGTAGGTGTAAAGAGAGCAAGTGTGCTGAGATACTTCAGGCTGCCTCTGGTTGATGGAAGACTTTAAAAAAGGAAGATGACTTTTAGTTAGCTACACAGATGTATGGGAGAAGGCCAGCAGGCATAACCTAGTCATATATCTTTGCATTTATGAAAAGAGAATTCACAGGCCTGGGCTTTGAGGACCTCTCAGAAGGGAAAATTTTGAAGAAAGGGTTCCAAACAATCCTGCTAGAGGGGATTAAAGCATGTGTATAGTTCTTAGCAGAGCAAGGTTGAAGTTCTACAAATGAAGATATGCATAACTGATGAGAAAAAAATACTTAGGATTTAAGTGTGCAGGAGAACCCATGTGTATAGACATGGAGAAACAACATTAGGCTGTATACTAACCAGGAGATAAAACTATAGGAATATGATGAGCAGCTGTCAGGAGTGATTCAGGAGCGCACACAGAAAGGGAGAAAAGGAGGCCATTTGGTGCCACCAGCCACAAGGTGAAGCTGCAGAGCATGCAACCTGTGGAGACAGAGCAAAAAATATTACAGTATCAATAACCATTATTTGTTTAATCCAAAATAGTTCTCAAAATTCCTAGTAACCTGTGAGAACTCTGCAAATCACTAACTTTCTATAAACTGTTCAGGCAAAGTTTGAGATTTGGAGGTGCTTGGCACTTAAAGGGTGGATTACACATAACCAAATAAAATGTTGGCTCTAGGAGGTAAGACAAAGGCAAAGGGAGTCTCAGTGCAATTAAATTTAGCATCTTGAAGAAGCTTGTATAATTTTCTTACACAGAATATTGTCATTCTGTTCTCATGTGGATGACCTCAATATCCTGCATTAGCAGTAGTCATTTAAGTATAAATATTTCAGCTTTATATTGAGTGTCAGAAAGGCGCAAGGAAAAAGATGGCAAACAGACTGACCTCAGATCTCTGCTAAACACTCTAAGATCTCCTTTGACATTACAGTACTGCTGTCACACACATACAAAGAGATTTATGTGTCCATCCAGTCCTTTAACTGAATTTATTAAAGATGGTATTTCCGGCTTAGTGAAAGTGACTGCCAGCTGAGTCCATTCCCACACTTGAAGAGCATTTGGCAAAGATAAAAAGGAATTTATCAGTAAGCTATTTTTCTGGTTTTCTGTGCACCTTTCACTCCCCCATCCCTTATTTTTTCACCAAATATCAGCATTCTCTGTGGAAAACAGTCACTTCCTTTCTCTCTGATTAAAATCAGCGGTGAAGGAAGACAGGGAGGGGGAAGGGTGGGGAGAGAGGAAAGAAAGAACCATCCTACTGCACTGGGGAAAACCTGAGAATGATCAATTAATCTTCTGGTTTCCATCTGTGAGTTGCACTGTCTTAAGCCAATTGTCTTTATTTGTGCAAATAAAATAAGCAAGTTACAATTGATTGACTGTACTGGAAAAAAAAAAGGTGGGAAAGTTTGCATCAGTAGAAAGTTTAAGAATGACAAGCAGTCCTTGGAGTAATTACATAAATTCCTGAGAAATCTGAGATTCTCCAAACATTTTCTTGTACCCAGTGTTCTGAATCCAGCACGTCCTAGGCATTATGGCTTTGATTACAAATGAATCAAGGCTCATCTTTTTTTTGGTCCACAGCAAGTGCATTCCCAGCTTTTAAGGAAGGAGGTTTTTCACATGCCAAAATCATCTGTGATTTATTGGCTTCTGGACTCATCTGGGTTTAATTTTTTTGTCTGGCACCAATTGCCTAATTGATTTGGTCAGTTCATTCCACTTTGCAGTCCTGAAGTTCCTCATTTGTAAAATTAGGGGGATGATAAACATATAAACACATCAGAAGCTCTCATGTGTCCCACAGAGGTGAAGACAGTGGGGACAAAAAGCCATGGTCTCAGAGCAACGATGTCACCCCACAGAACCTTGCCAAGCCCCTGGATGTCATCATGGTAATAAGTGCTTTCTCCAACACACTGAGTGAGCAACATTTTGTAGATTCTTGCTGCTTATATCTGTGGCAGGAAAATGGAATTCTACTATGCTACCACCAGCCGGTGGTCTCCTCTCAAAAAGTCAACAAAAATTTTTATACTGATGCAGTTCTTCATGAATAATATAGAAGATATCTTGAAAATAATATAGCAGCAGAAATGAGAGTAGAGAAAATGTTTTTAAAAGGGTGAGAGAAAGTATTTTTATTTATCTCATCCTGATTCTTCATTATTTTCACGTCAGTGTTGCTTTCAATACTTTAAGTACTCAATACAAAAGCACATGGGAACATTTCCCACTGGCTCAGGGAACGATAAAAAAAATGATGACAAGACTACCAGAAGATAATGAAGGGCACAAATACAGAAAGGTAAACAATGGTGCCAGTGTATAGATTGTAAAACCTGTGGCCTGCTGTTCTGATGTCTCTGAGAGAAACAAAATTACCTGTTTTTTCTCACCAGTTTAACAGTCTTTATCCTTGAGTAATATTTCCTGTGATCTCACTTTCAAGCATAAACATTAGTTTGTATCCTGATAGTGGGCAGAAGGAAAAATTCCTTTTATTCTAGAAGACAAGAAAATAAGCAAACATCATTCTAATATATATATTTTTTTTACAAGCCTGGACTAGAAAAAAAATGCAGCAGATGCTTTTTTTCATTTACTCTTTATCAAGAATATTACATACAGATGTATTTTGGAAAGTTTATTTTTCCTTCAGTTAAAAACAACGACAAAAAATGTTTCCTTGGGTGGGAAACACCTCTTTCAAAGCTTGGCTTGCCAAAATTTCAGTGGTCACTGGAGAATTCTAATGCATGAATTCTTAGCTAGGAAAGAAAAAGAAATACTATATATTCTTTGTCTTAAAATGTGAAAAAAACTCCCAAGTTATTTTCATAGTGTTTTATGCAGCAAGAACTTCCATTCTCATTATATGTCTGATTCACAAACTTCTGTCCATCTCAGGTTCATTTGCTTTGTGCAAGCTTCCATTTATCTCTCTGATGCATTCAATTAAGGTTAAGGTTATACGTATATCTGGGATTCCCAGATAAGCCCTCTTTTTCCATCACAGAGCATTGTCAGGATGGAATTTTATGTTCCTGATGTATTGGTCAATGACTTCTGCATGCCCAGGTGAGCAATACTTGCCAGAGGGTTGAAATACCAGATATGTAGGCATGCATCAGCATGGGAGAAAAAAAAGTGTCCAAGAAATACTGCTCCTGTTTGGGGGAAAGCATCAAACGGGCTGCCCTCAACCCCAAAACTGTACAATCCCCACACAAGACACCAATGCTTCTGCAGCGTATCACACCTGTTGACCCCATCCAGCAGGACCACCATGCTTCCAAAGCTACTTGGGTCAAAGAAGCCCAGTTCTTCATGGATGTGTGAGGTTTGTTATATATGAGTTATACAAATACATACATTATTTCTGCCTGGGATGTCTTGAGTATAAATATGGTGGCTAAATCTAAGGTTGTGAGACATAGTATTTCAGTAAATATGACTGACCAGTGGGGAGAACAAATGGCATGCCAAAATCCAAAAGGAAGTTTGTGACAGGGTTAGCCTGCCTTCAACTTCTAACTTGGAATAGACCGCTACTGACACTTTAGTCACAAAGTAGTTACTAAGCTGAGTGCTGCAGTCATGCCATAGCATTGAAGAAGACATCTGTCAAAAGCTTCACATGTTGTTGTACACTTTTAGTACACTGATATCTGGTGACTGATTCTATCAGTTCTTAAAAAATGTGGATTTATGTCAGCTCCTATTTAGAAAGCTTTCCTAGTGTCACAGAAGAGAATTTACCCTTTTGGACTATCCTCATGAATAAAAGGAAGTGCATTTACACTTATAACATGGAAATGACCATTTTCTGGTACCACATGAAAAATAAACAGATAATATTTTTTGAAGACTATTTTAAAATTAATGACTAGTGGCCTCCTTCACATGTGAAATTATCTGAATTTTGTAACTAAATTTGGTTCTTCTCAGAATAGTCACAGCACTTCAAGGACTTCAAGGAAATAATATATCTTAAACATTCTCCAAAGAACATTGCTAAAAATGCATGCTTTAGAGTTTCAGAAAAGAAATATTTGTTAAAATGTTGTTTCAGTTTTAACATCAAATGATCATTTTTCTCAAAAGTATTGTATTTTATTAGTAACCATCGTTTGATATTCCCTTTCTGTAATCTTTTCTTATTTCAAGGTTGTAAACCTGGATGTACTTCTGACTAGTCCCTCTTCTCCCCTTATCCTCCAGCACACATTCACAATGCAATTCATTCAATGAAAAGCCTTGAACCCTTTTTTTTTTTCTTTTCTTTTCTTTTTTTTTTTAAAGCAGAAGGAAAGTATGGGGGAAAAAAGCAAAGCAAAGCATTGAATTCTCATCTCTCATCACACACTAGGAGGTAAATCCTGTCTCAACTCTGGCCAGTCTGTTCTAAGCTTTTGTAGATAATTCAAGTAGTAGTAGGCTGCACAGAATTGCTTCCCTAATGGTTGCTTTTTATACAGTTTTGTGAACTTTATTTAGAGGGCATTGGGGAATACAAACCACAGTTTTTATTAGCTCACACCTTACAGCAACCCAGACTCATTCAGAACGCTGCTAAGCTAGAAGTCTTCTTTTAATATCAGAGAGCTTTGAATCCAAGCGTCTATAGAGAAATATGGTGAATGAGAAGTACATAGGGGTGGAAGATGAAAATAATTACTTCAGAAAAATGTGCAGCTTGTTTTATGACTTTTTATAGGCCTTTCTTCAGAGTGAGAAGTGAGCAGCATGACTTGTGATTATTGTTTTGGTCAGCCTAGGGTCTTGCACTGAGAAACTGCAGGAGCTGACTTTCAGGGAACTGTAAATGTCATAATTTTATTAATTGCTTTAACATGTGTTTCTTTTACATGTCTGAAAGCAAATGTAATTGAAAGCTGTTTTTTCT
>NW_010586466.1:571579-592371 GCF_000705375.1 Tinamus guttatus
CATAACACAGAAGAGAAGTATTTATATGAATGCTAATTCTTTTAGAGTGTTTTACACATTTATGAAAAAGTGTGAAAAAATATTCCAATTATACTTTGAAGCTAATTTTAGTGTTTATTGAATGGATAACACATCCTTTAAAATATGTGCTATAAATGTTGTTTTGACCCTTGTGAAAAAAGTTAATAGAAATAAAAGCATGGAATTATGTAGAACTTAAAACATTCCTTGAGGAAGTGCTTTTTAAAAACCGTATTGAATTAAGGGTTTTTTTTTGCCTTTTATCTTGTGTCACATGTATATGATTTCTCAAAATGCATCATAGTCAAGAATAAACAAAGACTTACCAGAGAAAACTGTGTCTACAAGATAAAGATAGTCAGTAAGGTTATTTCATATTTCTCATACTTAGCTGGCTTATGGAAAAATATTATACTTTCTGTTTCACTCATTCTCTCTTTGCTGTTTTCATAGATTTTCTGTGAGCCTAGTTCTCTGTACTCTTTCACATATAGGAAGCAACTTGAGAAAATATCTTTCATTTCTGATAGGTGCGATAGTGAGAATTGTGGACTTGTGAGTAGTTAGTTATATGCTTCAGAAACAAAGACGACAACTGTCTAACAACAGTATGCTTTCTTTAGAAAAATATTCCGTGCTTCTTGATTTGTCTGCATCAGGAATGTTGCAGAGTAACTCCCTTTCCTGATTGCATACTACTACTGCTTTCTAACTGTTGTATCCTGGACACATCCTCAAGCAGGATATAAATAACAAACATCATAAAGACGTATATTGATACATGAAATCATTAATAATTGCAAAAAGCAATTCCACACAGATAATTAAACTGTGCTGAGTGAATGTTCAGCAATACTTAATATTCTAATGGAAAAGTAGAAGAAGGGTCAGTGACTTGACACTTAATAAGCATGCAAATAAATTGTGAGGCAGAGATACAGTAAAGATTACAGAAGAAATCCTTAGGAACAGGGACTGTCTTGTTTGTATATCATCCAGCATAATGGAGTATCACTTTTACTTTAGTAAGAGAGCTTTAAGTGCTTCAAGAACATGAAGAGGAAGAATAAAAAGAATAAAAAATATAATGTGGGCATACTAAAATTGACAGTACCATGCAATGATATTCAGCAGTGTTCATTCTTCTTTCAAACAGCAGAATTTGGAAAATAAGGATGCAAGCTCCTGTTTTGTACTGAAAATGGGAAAACAAACTCTGCAAATAGTTGAGAATAAGAAAGTTGCTATATGATGGAATATTTTGACCATTAAATCATGAAAACAAATCTGTGACATACAGATCATTGGTATTAAATAAAAGAATATCTTAACTGCATACCCTGCCATTTCCCATCCAACAAACATGACTGCATGCAGCAGGAAGTGAAAGACATTTCAGCCTCTTAGCCCAAATCCCCCTCCCTACTCTGGAGGCAGGCACACAGCCAGCATATTGTAAGTCTCGAGTTAGCTGTGTTAAATTGACAGCACATGCACAGCATGACTGAAGAGCTTGAATAACTGTGTGTGTAGGCAAAAATTCGCTGCTTTGCAAGTTTTTTGAGTTGAGTCCCTTTGCACAAATCATGTGGAAGTAGTGTAGCCATGTGTATATCCCCTTAGAGTCTATGGATTCCTGAATATAACTCTGGTAAAAGGTTTATAATCAAGCCTGTTTTGTTAAGTTTAACAAAACAAGCCCTGCTTTTCATTATAGTGATCTGCTTTTTACTCTGCTTTTTAGGCTGGAATTTTGCATTAGCTGCTATAAGAAGAGGTACCCATTCCATCTCTTCTTCTTCTTTTTCTTTTTCTCCTTCTTCTCCATTCCTGGCAAATTGATTCTTCTGCCTCCCTGATAATAATGAGTGAACTAGCTTAAGTAGTTAAACTTCACTGAGCAAAAAATGAATAAAGAAAGAAAGGGGAGAGGGGAGCCATTTTCTGCTGACTTAGTTTCATGGATCACTCACCATGTGGTGAGATGGGTCCAGAGTTGGTGTGAGGGACGAAGGATGGGCAAACAGCCAGGAGCCTTGGGTTGGACTGGGATTGCTGTTTTGTGGTTGCACAGTCTATCAACTCAAGTGTAATGTGAGACCACATCTTAGCTTTTGTGGAGCTACTTGGTAAGCTGTGTCATAGTATGAGACAAGAAGGCAGAATATGGCTTTCAAAAGCAAAAGGATTCACCTTTGAGAAAATTTGCTCTTTGGCACCAGAGAACTCCTGCAATTCTGATTTTTTCCCAAAGAATGTTTCACTGAGCCCTGTTTTGGAATTGTTATTATTTTTTTGTATAATAATAGACTGCCACTCGCTACTGCTAAGGCAGTTTTAGTGTGGTCTTTCTTCCTTCAAATGACATCACTGTTTGGAAAACAATAGATATGGCCTCATAAGTGTTGTTAAAAGTTACAAAAAAGCACATAAATCTGGAAACATTTTATTATTCTAGCAATTACTATGCAATACTAGAGAAGACTATTATACTTTCTTCTGTGAAGGGTTTAGGCAACAAATTATCACTAATCAGTTTACCAATTAAATGTAAATGTGCTTGGCTTGTGCTAGGAAGCTCGATTTTCCTGTTTTTGAGGAACCACTACTAGTTAAATCTATGAAGATTGTCTTAATAGAGAATCAGAAGGTTTTCTTTATATTAATGAAAATTTTGGTGAGACACTTCTAATGTATCACTATTGATATCCAGAAATGTGACTGAAAGTTAACGCAAATTACACGTTCAAATGAAGGTTGAAAGAAAGGAGAATGTAGCTGTTGAATGCTGGAGCAGGAATCTAGCAGAAAGGTGCAGAATATAGATCTACTAACTTCTAAAATTTATATCTGATCATACAGAAATGATACAACAGGATGTGTTCCTGGATCTTGCCCCAGACTTTGTGCTTTGATCTAGTTATGAACTTTATAATAAAATAAACATTGAACTTCTAGACTCTTCTAAACTTGCCAATTCAAAATCTGAGTCTTCAGTTTGTTTTTCTTCAGATTGATTATTTAGTTTAAAACCATCCCAGAAGAAGGCTTAAAACAGATGAGCATGAACCAAAACCACAAACCTGTGCCTGAAGTGAAGCTGCTTGAAAGTTCATACTTTCTATGAACTCTCCTCCCTTGTTAGTCAGTACAACAATGACAATCTCATTGAACACTTATTGAAAACTGGAGGAATGCCACTAGACAAGAAGATCTTCCAGAAGATATTGTATTTTTGGTGTAATCAAAAATAATCTTCTTATCCAGTTATTAAACATAATTCTGCAGTGTAGGATCACAGCAGAATGAAAGAGCTTAGCTTCCGCTGAATTTAAATGCAGTTAAAGGGTATGTCATAACCAATATATCCTATGCTGCACTCGCAACCGTTAAAATTTCTTTTGTGCCTCATCAGAGCACTTGCCTCATTTGTATTTCCATCCACCTTACTGAGAAAGGCACGCCTCATGGGTTGAAAAGCAACACTATAAAATAACTGAGGTCTTTACATACATTTAGCCTGACTCTTTCCATTCTTCTTGGCAATATCAGAGCTCTCTGGTTTAGATTAATTTCCCTAGTTACATATAGCATTCTGTAATTAAGTGTTTTAACTATTTTTGAACTGAGAGTGAAATAAGAAAGCAACCTATATCCCCATTCCAAATGTGTGCACGGTGCAGGAAAAAAGTATCTCTGTTTTCACTGGGATATGCTTTGCTTTGCCCCAGACCCCTTCTTAATCAGCCTGTAAATGATTTTTCTACACATGCAGCTGTAGTATGCTTCCTAAGCACAGGAGTATTAGAAATTGACATGGTGAGAAGATTTAATAACCTGAATGAGTGGTCTAAAGCTGAACTGAACAACGTATTCCTACTCCCTTGCTTCACAAATAACCTCCCATAAGGTAGCACCTTCTATAGGCTGGTAGCCCTGCAAAACTGAGCAAAAATACAAATACAAAAAAAAAAAAAAAAAAGGACTAGGATGTTGATGAAGCATTCTAAAATGCCATTATTAGCCCAAATGATCCATCTATGCAGAAAGAGTTTTCCTGGCAGGAACCCTAAAGTTGAGTTGTTTCTCTAAAATGCTCTGTGGAGGAATCTATCTGCTACAATTGGCTATGAAGGAGCCTAAAAAAACCCCTATTCTATCTTTTGAAAATTGCCTTGAATGAATACTGCAACGTGTCATGATTATGTTTTTTTGTTGTTGTTTGTTTCTTTTGTTTTTTCGGGCTCTTCTGAGGAGAATATTGAATCATGCTGTAGTGTACTGGTTTCTTGTTTCGTTTTTGGGAGAATGCAGAGCGAGCTAGGAGAAATGGCATAGGGATAGCTCTTCTTAAAAAAATAATAATAAAAAAATCACTGTTGGAAGCAACATCTTTTCATAAAAAAGGAGGAAGTTCTGATATAAGGGTCCTATTAGTCACCTCGTATCCAGAGCAGTTTATATATTTCACATTAAAGAGTGCTTAGGAAAGGTACGAGAGATTAGGATTTTTTTTTTTCCCCCATCTTCCAAGCAAGCTATTCTAATGATTAAACCAGGGTGCCTTGCTTCAACTTGTGCTTTTTATTCCTGCCCTAATTACTTCAGAATGATTTTCAGCACAGTGTAAGAACTTCACAATATCTTCATATTCTGGCACCAAGCCGGAATACTCTAGTAGTTTGGATATTCTCTGGAAACATAGAAGATGCAGAGGAGAGATTTTAACCTGGGTTTTCAAATCAATTGAGAATTGAACTGACTGCTAGATTACTGTACAAATACAGAAAAATATGGAGGTGTGAAGTGCTCCTTTCTTTGCACCTGTTAAAAAAACAAAGTTCCATCACAATTATGTTTGCTCAGGATCCTGTTCTTTTAGGTTCACATTAAGTGTACATTGATAGTACTTTCCAACTCTGTGAAAAGGCAGGTTTCAACAACTGCCTGAAGAATGACTCCGCTTTGTCAGTTAATGCAAACAATAATTCATCAAATAAATGTGTAGCTCTGCTAGGACTGGTTTGAATTAAAAGCATAATGAATTTTTGGAAAGCATCCTTGTGTAATGCATTCTATAAGGCAAAAGGAAACTGAGGATTATCTAGAGACTTCTAGTTCTCTCTAATTTACTTAAACCACATAAACATTCCCTCTTAACACTCACAGTAAATTGTTTCAAATTAAAGAGGTCATTTCTCCATTGAGACTGGCTGTGATTGCAAAATACTTTCTCAATCTAAGGATCAGGAGGTTGTAGCACAATACCAATGCATGTATGTATAATTTGGCTTGTGCAAATATTCAAGATATATTGGTTAGGGATTTCACTGAAAAAAATAGAAAAAAGTAACGATGATGATGGACAACATTTTAGTCAGTTATTAATATCAGTGGGTAAAATATAACATTAGTCTTATACTGAGAGTGAAAAAGCCTACATGTAGCCAATTCTGGACTTTTAATGGATCTCACTGGAATACACATTCTCTGAGAGCTAAGGTTACCATGTGTCCATACTTCCCCTGACATGTCCCTCTGTTCCACCATGAAAACTGTTTGGGAAGAAAAATACGATTGTGTCATGCTAAGATGAACAGTATGACACGTATGTGCTAGAAGTGATATTCCATGGATATGTCAGGTTCCCTGAACATGAACTTGTACATACCATAGAAAATGCTACAGGAAAATTGCAGCTGTACTATGAGAGATATACTTGCAATTGCAATACAATAAGATATGGAGACACACCCTTGCTACCCCTGCTCCTCACTTTTGCAAGTTGCAAAAATGTTGGCTGAAGCAGTACTTATGCTTTCCTCTTTCCAAGGAAAACCTCTGAGATATTGTAAGATGATTGGGATGTCATTTTTCATCTTGAATCAGCTCCCCAACAGCTGTGGATTCTCATGATGCATTTTTAGTGTAAAGGCAGAGGTTTGAAACCACAGAAACAGGTAGGGTATTAAGGAATTATCAACCTGAAGAAGGGAAATATATGCGTGTACACACACACAAACCCACACCCATGTTTTTTTTAGAGGTGGCTTCCAACGACACATGAAACATATCTTCTGGGATATTTTGGTATAAACATGGTGGAACCTAGGGCTTCTGTGCTTAAAAAAAAAAGAACGGGCATAAAGTTATAACCACCTCATCTGGGTAGGGAAATTAGAATTCTTTTGACCAAACCGTTCTTTATCCTTACGAAGCCCACCAAGGAAATGCTAGGGGAAATGCCAAAGGACCTAATCACCTAAGGACACCAGCTAGTTGATCAGGAACCCATTGTTCTTGCAAATGCTAGATTAAAGCATGACTATAGGCAGCAAAACATGTCAGGAATAAGCAACTCTTGACGGGTAACTGCCTGGCCTATACCTGAGGCCCAACTGTATGTATGTCCACTGAAAACAGGACATGTCTACTTAAAACTATAAACAAGTCCAAGCAGCCATACAGATGATAAAACTAAAGTAAAAGAAAATTTCTGCCTGCAGTGGTAAAATAAATTCAACATGTAAGAAATCAATTGCATTCAGAAAAGAAAGTAAGACAGCAAAGCAAACAAAAGAAAAACTTGAAAGAAAATGGCCAGATTGTTAAAGTCTGTTCAGATCGCATGCACAGGATCGCTCTTGAAATGAGCTAAGGCAGTCTCAGTCAATTTAAGACAGATCAGGACAAGACACAAGAGTGATCCTGTGGATACTACCAAAACCAAGAAATCTTCAACTCAGCAAAAAATATATATGGTTAGATAGAAGAGAGATCATAATATGAATGTTCATATGGACAGTCTCTTAAAGGAAACTATAATTTTTTTTTAGTGGACAAGATCCTTGCTGCAGCCAGTCTGGCATCTTGCCTTTAGCAGTAAACCAGACTCAGTGTTTCTGACATAGCCTCCAAAATCTGACCATTTATGTAATATGAAATATAAGTAAGAGGGGAAAATTCCTTCGTGATCCTTTTGTCAATCATTAGATTGGAACATTAGATTGCTATCGCCTTTATCTTAGCATGAATAACCAATAATATTGTTACTGGCAATAAAATTAACCCAGACTTAAAAAAAATCCCATTATTGGAGTTAACTCTGACCAAATGGTGTCTACAGAGTAATATCTCTTTTTATTTATTCTACCTTTATCTGCCATTAAAAAAACAACATGCTTCTCTTGTAGTATCAAAAATGTCACGTAAGGAAAGGTCACTACTTACAGAAATTTTGCTTTTATTTTATTATTTTGCAGTCTGTGTGACCTCAAACATGGTTTACAATAGATTCACAGACAGAAAGAAACAGTTCATCAAATGTCACTTTTCTTCATCTGTATTCAGTGTGGGTTAAAAAATGTCTGGGTCAGCTCTTTAGGCCAATTCATAATTACCATTTACTAATACATACTTTTGAGCTCAGATTCTTAGCTGAGTGGATGCTACAGTTGCCACCAAGGAGAAAAAGAGTGGGGAAGGTAACAATGTCCATGGTTTGAAATAAAGACTGAAATTGTAAGGAAAGAAACATTTTGTAATTCCTTCTCAAAAACAAACGAATAAACAAATAAAACTCCTGCTCTAAATAGACACATTATCTCTAAATATGAGATACGATTGCTGGTCTGTAATGATAAAGTTCATTTTTTCTGGTTCCTGACAGAAAAGAGCTAATTTTTTCTTACCATATCTGAGTCAAAGCCCAAGCACTATCCTGTCCAAATTAACTAAATCTCTAATCTGAAAGAAAAAAAAGAAAAAAAGAAAAAAAAAGGTCATTCACTAATTCTGTTGCACCAAATTATTGGATGGTTAATATCCATATCGTAGACAACCCAGGGAACACACCCAAAGTATCTTCAATGCCTCCAGAAATTCATTGGATTATTACAAATGTGAAGTATTATGCAGAGCACAGACTGCTTTTCAAAGGAAACAGAAAAGGATTCAGAGAAGGCAGAAAGATAAAGAGGATAAGAAGGATACAGAGAAGGCAGAGTCACTAAATGTTTTCTTTGCTTCGGTCTTTACTGGTAGGGTTAGTTCCCACAAATTACAGAGCCTGGAGTCGAGAGAGAAAAGCGTGAGAGAAGACGTTTTCTCTTCTAGTCAAGGAGGATTGTGTTAGAGATAACTTAGAAAAAATGCACATGCATAAATCTATGGGCCCAGATGGACTTTACCCAGAAGTGCTGAGGGAACTGGCAGGAGTTATTGCTCAGCCACTCTCCATCAATCATCTTCGAGAGGTCATGGAGACTGGGGAGGTGCTGGAGGACTGGAAGAAAGCCAACATCAGTCCAGTCTTGACCCCAGTCAGAAAGGACAAGAGGGAGGCATGTCAATGAAAAGAAGGTGATCAGGAGTAGTTAGCATGGATTCACCAAGGGGAAATCATGTTTGGCCAACATGAAAACTTTCTACAATGGGATGACAGGGTGGATGGATAGGGCTAAACTCTTCTCGGTGATGACCAGTGACAGGACAAGGGGTAATGGGTATAAACTAAAACACAGGAATTTCATCTCCATATGAGATGAGGAAAAACTTCTTTTGTGAGGATGACAGAGCAGTGGAACAGGCTGCCCAGAGAGGTTGTGGAGTCTCCTTCTTTGGAGATTTTCAAGACCGGCCAGGATGCAACGATTTGCTGTGTGTTCTAGCTGACCTTTTTGAGTGGAGGTGGTTGGATGAGGCAATCTCTAGAAGTTGCTTCCAACCTCAACCATTCTGTGATTCTGTGAAAAGTATATTTCAAAACCAGTAATGCTGTGTGTTGAAATGAAGGGTGTCAGAATTTCCAAAATAAAGCAGTTAAACTTTTCAATAAAAGTTTCAACATTATTAATATTATTCTTTTTTTTCTTCTGCTGCTAGAATTTTCTATGAACTTCTCTTTCAAGTGTGTATCCCAAAATTTCATATTCAATGATTTTTTCATTCAACCAAAAAATTGCCTATCTGTATAATTACAACATTTTGTTCCAAGTCAGGTCTGATATTACTCTTTTTTTTCCCTAGCATCTAAACAGGAAATTTCTCTCAAAAAACCTCATATACTTATATTTTGAGGCACAGATCATTCATTTTAATTAAGTTACCCACAACATGGCAAAAAATAATTAAGAATTGAATGTAATTATTTGTGTTAGCAAAATTGAGGAGAAAGTTGTTGTTCTCAGGCAAAATGGGCACAATTATCTACCAGTATTCCATCAATCTGATGATAGGTCAACCAAAAGCATGTTTAAATTTTCCATATGAATCTAACTTTGCCCTCTCTTATCATAAGAAAACTCTTATGCCTCTAGATATATTTACTGCCCTTGTTTGGTACATCTGCAATATTTTGTGTAGGTAAGGTGACAGGATGTGATAGGTGACCATTTCAATATGAAATGCAAAAGCACAAACTTTTAGAAAGGCTTTAGAAAGGCCTTTACCTATCTCTTTCAGATAGTTTTTTGGAATGTGGATCTAAGCCCAGTCCTGGCATATGTTTTACAAGTCCAGAAAAATTAAATAAACTTTCACAGATTATCAACCACTTATTTAGCCTTGAATTTTGATAGCTTGAAAATACATAAAAATGAAATCAAAACTTTTGTCTAGCATGAGCAGCTTGCATTGTTTTTCCTAAAGCCAGCCAACCATCAATACTGTATTTCTTCCAATTCTTCTACAGCAACAGTTATGACCCATTTATGGCGGGATATGAAGGGTGATGAAGTTTTCCTACAAACTCCCAGAAGGTTAAAAGGTAATGGAGGTGACATGGAAAGTGAAAAGGCATTGCGTTGATTTAGTATTGAAGAGCAATATGTAATCAGAATATGTTCTACAAATACAGCATTAGGATAAGACATTAACATTCTTTGCAAAGTTCTGAGAGGAAGATTTTTTTCAGAATAAAAGTATGAGACTCAGTTATTCCTCATGCTAAACTCTTTTTTATTAAAAAAGAAAGAAAAAAAGAAAGGAAAAGATAAAAAGGTTAGTCAGAGATTTTCCCTGTGATTTAAAGGAGTTGAAGATCTCTATACAAGTTTCATTAAACCGGATTCTTTAATCTGTCACTGACAGTGACAGCACTCTCTCTGTTTTCAGTGCAGTGGGCTGTGATATTTTATTTCATACATAATTTCATATTTTGAAATGTATAGTCTTCCATCATATATCCAGCAAATTGCCCTGTACAGCATTAACATGTGGTCTGATCTTGTACTGTAAAATTGCTCAGTAAAGAAAGTAAAAGAGAGCAATCTGTGTAAAACTAGGTAGGCTCACTTCTTTGCTCTGTTCGTAACAGGGAAAAAGGTTTACAATCTACTGCCCTTTGCTTTGCTCTCTGAACGTTCCTATGCTCCATGGTCCCCAAAGTTCAGTGAAGCAATGGGGCTTGTGCTGATTTCATTTGATTCCTTCTGCAAGATTACCTTAGCACATCTGGTAAAAATTAGATAAACAGATTAGTTACGGTTCTGTTTTCAGTTAATTTCTTGAAGCCTCTGCCCTCCCTTGTCTATTGCAGAGGAAAGGCATGAATTTCTGATAGGAATAAAGATTCTCATTACTGGCCCTGGTTAGGTACTGCACAGCCAGCGTCGAGTCTAATTAGATTTCAAGAACTCCAGGTCTATAATTTGCGACAACAGTAGCATGTGCTGATGATGCAGCTCAGCTGAGAGCACTGCTTGTCCAATAAAGAGAGGCTCTGTAATCCACAGAAATATGTCGCACACTTGCAGTTTTAATGAAACTGTAATCAGCATAACCCCAGCTACATTTCAGCTGTGTTATCCTGTGTAAAATTATTTATTTGGTGACCTATAAAGCAAGAAAAGTGCTTCTTAAAATGCTCAGGCATGAACATTTTTTTTTCTTGGTTTTAACTCTTTAATGCCTCTTTTTTTTTCTCTCTCTCATCGTAAGACACCTGGTACTTATAGAAGGACTACTTTAGGACAACAGATAAAAATGTTAATATACTATTTTCTTTTGCACTTTGCAGCTTACTCACTGCTCTAGAAAGAAAATAGAGAGGCATTACCATGTCTAACACAAGCATACATGAAGCCTGTGATTATCCATCAGGATTGCCACCTGCATTATGTTGAAAAGGACCCTTTCATTTATTCAAAGCTATGCTACACCTTACATTTAAGGACAGGACACTACTGCTATTTTGCAATTAAAAAAAAAAAAAAAGAGAGAGAGAAAAAAAGAATAACAGTCTTAAACAGCACAGCTTTCAACATCCAGTTTGCAAGGAAGTCGCAAGTTTTTGAACTAAAGCCCAGCAGTGAAGATCAGGGAAACTATTACCTGAAGCAAAACTTTTTGTTACTTTCTTTGCTTGTGACTTCAAGGTGAATTCAGTCAGGAAGTTCTGCTTGCATTGCAGATAACAACCTGTTTGGCAAGAGACACAAATCCTGTGCCTTTTATTCCTACTAACTTCTAGGTTTTATGTAAATACCTGATCTTAACCTCTCCAGGCTTCTGCTGGTTAGAGTCAGATTAAATTTGTGTTTATGACATTAAGCTTATGGACAATATGAAGCAAAACCAAAACATTTGTTTTCAGTTTAAATTTAGGGCATGGTTTGTGAATATGGGAGTACTAAACATGAGGATGTATATAGGACTTACACTGGCTTTCCTGAGTCTCTGTTTCCACTTGAAAAATAAATATTTGTTTACGGTTTCAATTCTGAACCATCCCTTACCAGAACCACATTGCCCTGCCTGAGTTCATACAGAGCCTGAAATCTTAACTGAGTTCTGCCCATCTCATTCAGGTACCCATGATGATATTCAGTGTGTACCCTGAGAAAAAGAAATGTATATCAAGGGAAAAAAAATCTTCTTTATTGAATTCCAATTTTAAAAATCTACTGAATCTGGAATGTTAAATGTTAAGTCTAAAGTCATTACAGTTTTAAACATGGGATTTCATTGCCAAAATGCTGGGAATTGAGAGCTTAAAACAAGATGATTATAAGCTGTCAAAAAAGGGCTAAATTCCTTCCAAGAGCAAATCGTGTCACTTTCAAGGCCTACAGTGTTGTTGGACTGTCCCAACAGAGGTTGTTAAGTGTTTTTTCCAGAGTTTGAATCTAGAAATAGCAAAGGTTTTACACAGACCCTGTGTAAAACTCCCCGTTCTCAAGAGTTTTACTCATAATGAACACTAAAATAACAAGCACAACAATTTCTGTTCATTAAGTCAAGTTTGCAAAGCAAACAGGGCACATTTTGGGTAGTGAATTTTCACCCATTATTTCCCATTTGAACCTTCCTCATATACTTTCATATTTGGATTCCTTCTGCATAGCTATAGTGCAAACTTATACATATACATGTATATATAAGATTAGACAGGTGCTTACTTAAATGAAACGCAAATGGATGCTTAGACTCTTTCTACTGCATTTTCATTTTTCATTTCAGAATGATGAGTTGTGCTCCAAAGCATCATTATATTATTGCACATTGGAAAAGAACTAAAGCACTGCACTTTAAGATAATTATAATCATTACTAGTTCCTAGTTCCTTTAGAGAGGTAATGTTTTTTTCTGATTTCAGAAAATATTCTGATTCAGCAAGAGTGCTCTTGACACTCTTAGGGTTCAGACAAAAATGGAGTCATTTAATCAATTACTTTTTTATTAAGTGCAAAGATTTTATACGCTCCCTATTAGAGCTGACTTTCATTCTCCTGAAATTTACTATATCATTTAATCAAACAATGACCAGAAGGCAACCCACCTACAGCTATCAGAAACATTGTGAAACTGAACTCTTTTGCAGCTACAAACTGTGAATAAGAACATTCCTCTACAGAATGAACGATTTCCCTTACAAAAACTTTTCTGGACTTTTTATATCCGTCTGATCATTTCTGTCTCTCTGTCAAAGCTAATTGTGATGTTGCCATCGGAAGGTCATATGGCTGTGTCCGAGTTCAATAAATGGCACTTTTCTTTTTTAACATAAACACTACATCCCTATTGAGATGAATGTTGTAGAGCCTGTGTTACGCAGGCTGTGGTTCAGCTCATTCGCCTTCTTTCACGAACAGGAAATTAGAGTAAGGAGAGTGAAAGCAATATAGTCATCTATTCACCTCCCCATAAGTTTTTTTTTTTTTTTTCTGTTCTGAAATTAATGACATTTGAGCTTTCTCTGAGACAACATGGAAACCAAGACACATGATGATCTTTCTTGTGCCTTCCCCCTGAGGTGACTACATCCACTTCTCACAAAAAAAATCCAGCCATAAAAGTAGCAAACCTTTCATGCCAGCCCTTAAAACAGTTAACCCCACAGTCTAGCTTTTCTTCTTCTTCTTCTTCTTCTTGGGCCTGGGGAGAGTTTACAAGCCTTTCACAGATCAGAGCATGGAAATCTCGGATGAGAATGACTCTGCTCTGCAAAAGGATGAGGAAGGAGTAACGTTGCTGAGGTTCTGCATGCACTGAGGAGTCATGTTATCACATTGTGTGTGGCTCTAACATGGCGTGACAAAGGAGTAACTTCAGCTGATAAGGGGAGGCTATGCCTGCTAAAACTGGGAAAGCAAAACTTTTGATCTAGGGGTTAAAATACTAGGCAGATAGATAGTACATTAGATGGTAAGTATAGGGTACAGTCTGTGTGCAACTGCACAGTGACATTTGTTCTTCCTGGAATGCTTCCAGATGAAATTTTCATCAGATCTCAGAGAAGTCAGAGAGTTGTAGCCATTTGCAGTCAACTGTTCAGCTGTATCACAGGCTAGATCTTGCTGAAAAGCAGGGAAAATCAGTGTTAGACACTATCAATTCAGCCTGTTGACAGCTGAGGACAAGACCCTTCCATTTACCAAAGAGGCTGCTAATTAAAGCAAAGGCACTAGAAGAGCAAAGGGAGGACACATTTTGAATGCAACTGTACTGGAGATGTTGTGATTTTAAAAACATAAAATGTCTAGAAACAAACAGAAAAGAAAATGTAGAAAACTAGCAGAGTATAATCCTAGTTTTTTTAAAAAGGACAAAAACAAAGCAAAACAAAACACTTTTTTTCACCCTCTGACAAACCTACCAACTCTGCTCCCAGTCCCTTTACTTGTTCAGCCTGCTGTAGGGTATCCTCTCCTCATTTCTTTGTTCCCTGTGTAGCATTGTGCTAGAATTTGAAATTCAATATGCCAACCACTGAGTCACAAACATACAATACTGGTTTGGCTTTTTTGTTTATGTTGTTTTTATCTTGCCAGCTTCACAGGCTACTGATGTAAATCTAGTAATTCCAAAATCATGGGAAAGAAGATATTAATGCAAAAGACAGATTCTTGTCATTATGAGTTGAAGGTGCTGGAGCACAAGCCCTGGAGCTACTGGAGGTAAGTCCTAACAGGCTGTAGTGTATCAGTGTCTTTTCCCCCCTGTATATACCCATTGAGACATCTGCCTGATATCTCTGATTCTGTCTCAGTGCAGATCTGCCAGAGAATATCTGATCAATTGTGAACATACTCACAGTTGGCATTCCCTTAAATGTCTATGGAAACTATTTTAATCTCCCTATCAGGTCAATCTACTGGCAACTCATTTAAAGAAAGGAAATAGCATGTACAAAATATATTGGGTGAAGTTTTCTGGCTTGTGTTTTTCAGGAAGCAAATTCTGGCTCTTAAAGTCTATGACTCCATGAAGATGGAATGATTCACCTTCATGACAACACACATATGTTCTTAAAATCATCATAAATGCCTGGCTTTTATATTTACAGTTTCCTGAGAACTTGTTGCTCAGTAGTGGAATCTCTGTAGATAGCCTTAAAGTGAATACAACTCAATTTCACTTTAGAGCTTATCATATAGTCTTTTAAATAACTTCTGCTTCTCATCATGCACAACTACTCATGGGATATGGAAGGCTTCAAAACAGGACTATGGAATTTTTGAAAGAAAGATGAAACAAGAAAACAACAGTAACAACAAATTCAAACATTTCTTCCTTAATGAAATGTTGACTGCAAATCCAAAGCTGTGGTATTTCAAACTGCAGCAAAAAAAAAAAAAAAAAAAAAAAAAAAGACTTTTTTTTTAGTTTTCAACATAAATTTTCTTAGTTCTTGAGATCCTGGACTTTTCAAGGGACATGTGGCTTTACCATGCAGTAAAAGAGAATGTCTTGAGGACTTTCAGAAATTATTTTGCAGTTTCAAACATTGAGCTCAAAGAAAACAAGATAATTGTGGTTGTAATGGAAAGGTAAAGCCAAGATGGCACAAGGGATTTCTTATGTGCTGTTCCACTTGGAGATTTGAAGGAACTTCAGTTTGGTTATATATGTTAGCTAGATAAGTTTTGTTACCTTTAAAATTTCAGCATCCTTCTGCAGATTATAATCATGATATCTCACAGATTTGACACATATACACAATAGGCTAATCTCTCTACTCAGCATATACCAGCCAAAGCGGGGAAAGAAGAAAAGCAAAATTCAGGAGTATTTTCTCTTTTAAATGTGTGCACAGCCCCTGAATTATTCAGTGAATTAGAGCATTCTTACTATTTCTTCTTTGGATTGACATCCTCTCTAGCATACTATTAAAATTTAACCTATGCTAAAAATAGTTATACTTTTATTTTCACCTGTGGATGCTGAATCCTTCAATCCAACAGTCTTCTTAGAAGAACTCCTGCCAAGGTGGAAACTCAGTCTCAGATGCTTCTGAAAGAATTTGACAGCTGCTATGAAACAAGATACCATGATCTGTCATGATAACAAGGTGGCATGACAACTAATTGCTCCCTTAAGAGGCATGAGTCTTTCTTGCATGCCCAGACTGACCAGCCCCTATGGTTTAAATAAGAAAAATATTACAGAAAGGCATCCTTTACTAAAAATTTCCAAAGATTCAGATGGCAGCTGCAACATACAGAGCAGAGATACTCAATGATTGGCCTTCCACTGTGTAAACTGTCACTGTGTAAAGCTGAGAGCTGCCATACACTCATTATTAGCCACTAAAAATGGCTTTGACCTTCAGGATCAATCTCTAATAAATAAATAAATAAATAAATAGCCACATCCTTAATTACTGGTGTACCGTCTGACACCCTGTCACTTGATTTTGTTTGTGAATTCCTTCTGCATTGCTGCTAGCTGGATAGTTTCCTATTAAGAAGAGCAAGTCCAATATTGAACATTTCACTCTTTCACTCTTGTATAGCATGTCACATGTTTCAAAATTTATTTTAGCCCATTTTTCATTTATCTTTTATACATAAAGGGAAGAGCAGGATTTTTGCCCCCATTATAAAAAAGTGATCAAGATGATCCCTTGCTGTCAGGTCCATGAGGATCTCCACTCTTCTTTCTGTTCCCTACCCACTTTAGCTGCAGAAGGAATGAAATATCAGGATAGCAGAATATTAAAGAGGGAAAGCTACAAGAAACAGCAGTTTCTGCTACACCATTGCAAACCACTAGAGAACAAGCTGAATCTCCTTTCCATCTATTCATCTACCTGGAGAATATGCATCTTGCCAAGCCAACTTCATAAAGGTAATCAGCTCTGAAACTAAGCAATAAAATATGGGAATTTTAAAATATATTAACAAGATTACAATCAGGGAGGGCATCTGTTTTGCAGAAGCCCTCTTTTCCTATCTATTTATGCTCCATTAACATTCCATACTTTTCCCTTGCAAAATCCTTTTATTTTCTTAAAAATGTCCAGCCTGGGACAAATCCATTTAAAAAAAAGTCTTAGTTTTGAATTTCATCATTTTTATAGCTGAATCAGTGGTTGTTGATGTGGAAGTGTTGAAATTTCATTCGGGAGAAAAGGTCTGAATTCTGGCAAGTATATAATTTTTGTCTTTTAGCACTGACAAGGCTGAACTTGGCAATTTTGCACAGCTCTAATTCAGCACGTGAGCATATTTTGGCACATGTGGAGGTGAGAGACTCAATTCTTACAGGCGAGATTTCCCATTTTAACTGTGAGAAGACCTGAGCCCAAGAGAAGGCAAGACAAGGGAAAGATTCATTTACATTCTTACTACATAGCACCTTCCTCAAAACTTTCTGAGTCTCTGTGTGGTGCCTCTTTGGCTCTGGGACGAGATTATTAGATTTTGTATATCTCTTTTACAAGCTCAAAGCTTTGAGAATAGCCAAAGAATTATGCTATTATCTTCTAAACTGGACTTCCTGTAATGTGATGCCAGGATGTCTATGTGTGGTGGACAGGAGATGAAGGTGTGTAGAGACCTGAAGCAATCAGTGAGCAGACTGGGTTCACAGAAACAGATTTGATGAAGTGGATCTAAGAGTGAACCATTTGGTTAACTATGCCTTCCCTGGAGAAAATTATTTGACTCCAGAAAGAAGCCACGATCAGACTAGCATATGCATAGTATCGATGATCAGAAGACTAAGATCGTGCCTCATCCTTTAATATCAGTGCATGGAGGCAGATTTTTGAATGTGCTAGTTCTGTGTGTCACCTTCACCCTCCCATGGCAGATCTCACACTCAAGCTTACCTCCCATTGTATAAAGAAGTACTGCAGTTATTTCTTTCCTTAGCTTCCTCTTACTCCGGGATGTTCTACCAGGTTTAGTGTTGTGGAGCTGGTCGACAGCAGTTATACAACCACTGCCTCCATGTTTTCATATCCACTCGTCAAATTGTCTTTATCTGTTTCTTCTCCAAACCTGAAAAGTACCAATCTATTTTTGAAAAATAAACAACCTTATGCCCACCTGCCCAAAAAACACACACAAAACAAAAACAGACAACCTCCCTAACAATAACCAAAACCAAGAGTCTCTTATGTTTACTAGACATGACATTTATCTCACAGCAGTGTTACACAAATGCAATTTCCCTTGATTTCTTATAACTCCTAGTTTTGTCTTATATAAAAGGCAAAGTATTCAGAGATATTATTTTCACTAAGATAATTAACTAAATAGTTATATCTGTAATTCAACAGCAGTTTTAATATGTTCTAGTAAGATACAGTATCTCTTCGGGCATTCTCTTCATTTCATCCTAAAAACTTAATAGCGTCATGTTACATTAGAAAAAATATGGTACAATTATTGACAAAAGCTTCATAAGAGAGGAGGATAATAATAATACCTGGGGGAAATTTCTGTTTCTCTAAGTACTGAGGCATAAGACAATAAAACCAATATGATATTCATTTGAACAAAATAGAAGAAGTCTTTTAGCTAGAGTCTGATCCTCATCAGACTTTTCTTCCCTTTGTTTAAGATGGAATCATGCTTTGGGGGAGAAAAAAAGCATGATAAGATACTAGCTGTGGTCAAAGTATGTGGGAAAAAAAAAAAGATGCTAATCAGCTGCAGATTTTTTACTTCACTCCCTGGAACTGCAGTGAGAAATAATGGATTGAGCCTGCTGTGTCCTCATAGCTTCATGAGGAGGAATCTTTCCCTTTAGCCCCTATGAAACTCCAACACTGTTATGTATGAGGAGGGGAAGCGTGGAAATACAAATGTCTTTATGGCTCTTAAGAAATACTAGGGGGAGAATTACTGTTTGGACTGATTCAGCATTTAATGTCTTTGCAGTTAAGTAATTCCCCTGGAAAGCTTGTGAGGGATGGATTTAATCACTGCAGTACTCTTATTACAGATGAAGAAACTCACGGCATAGGTAACCAAGGAAATTACTACATAGTAAACTCAGCATTGAATTACAGCATGCCCACTACTACATGGTAACTTCTGGATGTTGCTTCCTCTGTTCAGGCTTTCTCCATTCATTATGTGCTTGTGGAGTTAGAGAGGATTAGCTAGATTGGGAAAACTAGAATGGGAAAGAAGAATTTTTTATTATTATTAAAAAAAAAAAAAAAACAGATGCAAAAGTACCTTAGAGACATAGACAGATAATACAATTAGATTTTCAGGCAAAGCTTTTGAAGCTATTCAGCTGCATGATTAGGAACTTTAGTTTCCTTTCTGCAAATGTCTTTTCCTGTTTTATAGACTCTTCCCAATTTCTAATTTCAGTAACAAGCAGTCAGTCAAATCTCTTTCTTTAAATTTCACCACATCTTGCCTGTGCAAGTTGGTAGATATTGATGGTTTCTCTTCTGCATCTTTAGTAGAAGCAGTCATTCTTTCCAGCTTGCCAGATGCCACATAGATTAGTGGCAGAGGCAGGAGTAGAACACAGAATTCAGTGTCTAGTCCATCCTTCATGCAATCACCTACTACATATATTATGCCTGTGCTGTAGTCTAAACATCGTTCATCTTCTATTTCAAGTACAATAAGGTGAAGGAAAGTGTGATGAATGTTTATGGCACATGGCAGGCTATCTTTTCACTCACTCTCTTGGAAAATAATAGAGTAGTCATATTTCTTATTTAATTTTTGTGGCAGGCATTCATTTAAAAAAAAACACTAAATAAAAAGTGGGGGCATTCACTGCTTCAATTTTAACTGCCTTATCCAGAAAACAAGCATGTTCTTGCTCTAGTTTCTGTATTTTGCATGCAGAGAAACAATCTCTTACATGACAGCTCAGCTGAGGGAGTCTCTCATTTTGCATTTTCTTCAGAAATGCTCTTTTTTAACAATTACCCTTTTAAGAGGGCTTAAGTTAATTGGCCCATTTGAATCATCTGAGGCAATGGACAATTGGGACAAATAATATGTGGCCTGTTGTTTTGTTTTGTTTTTCTTTCCTTTTCTTAACAACTTCTCCAGACGGCAGCAAAATAATTATTAACTATTCATGAGTTACTTGTATGACCTAGTTCTAATCTTTACATCTTATATCAGGCACAGATTCAACATGGAGAGGCAAGGTGCTGTAGCCAGCAGCCTAATTCTAACCAGTGCTAATTACAATCTCACTTTGTAATGGATTTCATGTTTTTGTTTCAAGCACTGCCTATCATCCCACCTAATAGAAAGAGACATGTTAGGCCATACGTTTCAAAGATGGAAGTTAAATGCAGGAGAGCTAAGACTGAAGCCAGAAATGATTAAATAGCAGGTCAAAGGCAAAAGGAGACAGAGGAAAAAAGGTGCTCACTGGAAAAATCAAGGAAACAGGAACAATTCAGAGTTCTTATGCTAATAACAATATTACCACTGTGAAATTACTTTTATCTGAGGAGCTTACTGTCTCTCCAGTTTGGAATCTCAGTCTTCAGTTTCACTCTTTTTTCTTTCCCTTCAAAACTTGCCATTCTTTCAGTACAAGGATGGATTAGCAGCAATCAAGCAAGGGCAAGATCTGAACTTCTGACCTTTTGACTGTTCTACACCAGTCTTGCTTCTACTTTCTTCCCTTCAGATTTGTAGATTAGTTGGCATTCCTATTTTTTTCCAGCCAATCTTTCAACAGATGAGCTTGCAGAAAGAAAATGTTGCCATAATGGCATTTTAAAAATACCACTGGCAATTGCTGATATGACAGTACTTTCAGCAGAAATACTTCTCCTTTCCAGATGGGCAGAAACTTGTCCCTTTTTTCATCTAAGTTTCCTACCATGTGATGCTGACACACATCACTTTTTTTCCCTAATACCATGTGAATATCTAATTTTTAACCCTTTCCCTTAAATATCTTAATATCTTAAAATATAAATAAAAGCTAATGAAAGCCTGCAATAATTTTTCCTATAAAACATGGTTTGTCCAGATACTTTCATTACAGCAGTTCAGTCCAACAATACCATCACTGTGACATGTCTCTAATTCTGTAGCAACACT
>NW_010586466.1:592843-635491 GCF_000705375.1 Tinamus guttatus
TTCCTGGAAATCAGTTAAATTCTAAAGCTTAATGTCTAAATTTCAGGCATTCATTGGAGAACATTTAGCAAATTAGTTAATTACCTCTTGGATTCAGTATTTCATTAAATGCAAATGTTTGTGAAGGTATGGCATATTAAAAGGCCTGAGATAAGAAGCTGGCTGCTTAGTGACAGTTTGAGATCTCTTCTGTATGAGTATCTGTATCTCTGAGTATGAGATCTCTCTCTCTATGACTGCTCAGTCTCTGAAAGTCTGGCAAAGAGCGATATAGAGGGGAGTTTCAAAGGACCCAGAGCATTACTCACCAAATATAGTCACTAATTTGTCAAGAGTAGTTTCATAAAATAAATTTTCCATTCAGTTCCTTATAAATTGTCAAGAAAGAAAGCATGGAATTCTTTTATTGATTTGTTCAAAATGTCTTGGTATTTCCTCCAAAATTCTCTTTTTGTCTCTATGTTTTTCATGGTAAGCTTACCACTCACTGCCTATCATCCCAAGACTATGATGCATTAGCCACGCAGAATTATTTCGGTCTTGTGTCATATATTTCTTGGGCAAGACATTTGACATGGCAGTCCTGAAAACAACACAAAACTTAATCTGCTTTTTCTAGTTCCATTCTCAAGGTCAGGGACCAGGGAAGAGGTATTGTCATGTGTATACCCCGTCGTTTAGTTTCATGGTTTATGTAACTGTACACATAACAGCAGTACACATTTTCATTGTGTAAGCACGTAAGAAACCAAAATTCTCAGCCTGCCCTAGTTTAATTGAGCCTCCAATTCAAACAGTGCTTTCAGAAAGTGCTTAAGGTTAGTGCTCTTTTTTTTTTATAGATATTAAGCTTGTTTGTTAGATTTGCCCTGGAAAGTGGAAAAAAAAAAAAAAACACTATGTGGATGAATGTGAAGCAAATCCACTAAAACAATTGGAAAAGCTCTTTGTGAAAACTGCTTTGCTCAGCAGTAAGGATAATGCATTAATATTTCCAGGCTAAAAGGAGTTGGAGAAGAAACCACTTGGAAAAAAAAAACAAGCCAGAATATGCCAAATGACTGAGCCTTAAATGTTTCAAAAACTTTTGAGAAGGTTGTGCTGGCTCATGCCAACAAGTGTTGCTTTCTGGCATTCCAGCCCTCCTCTGGCATATCAACCACATAAGTGTGTAACAGCATGAATTCATCAGTGGAGGGCACCAGGCCAGTCTTCTCCTAGCTGGTTCCCAATTATCTATTACTCTCCCAAGAGAGTTCTTATAGGAGCACCAATAATGTTTAGGGAACTATTTGAACTGACTTTGAAATAAAGTTGTCCTGTAAGATACAGGGGGATTGAGGACAATGAAATCATGCTATTTCATAAACACATTGTCATTATCTTTAACTTAGTGCATTAAGTTGCAGCAGTATATCACAGTGAGGCATTTTGTTCCTATTACGGCATGTACAGCATGTAGGAGAAATGTGATATCCACACCAGACACAGACAAGTTGTCTTGAAACATTACTATCTTAAAACGTATAGTATTCTTTTTGCAGTAAAATAAGTCAAACATTAAAGTGAATAATAATGCCACAGAGAGATATCAACTATAGCTGATAAACATGAAACCAATTTTATAATCAAATGAATTTGCACAAACAGGTTATAGTAAAAATAACCAGTAGTAACACCATCAATATTTAATGCCCTATTTCTCAGCCAGATTTGTCAGAGTTTTGCCAGCTGCCATTGACTGGGGCCCTGGACATCCATTCTCCATCCACTGCCTTAGTTTAATGTAAACTACCTCCTTCCAAACAGGATGTGAATTTTGAATAAGGAATCAAGGCCCTCAATTGGGCTGTTCCTTTGACATATTTAGGTGTTTATCTCTCCATCTATTACACTCCCATAAACAGAGCATCTAACCTCAAGGTTTATGAGATGATCTTTGATGGGGCCTTTATTTTTATGTAGGTCTCATTTACTCCCATAATTTTAAGTAGCATTTTAAGGATGATTAAACAAAACTTCACTCTTCCTTATCAGTCTCTCATTTTTTAAGCAGACATGTCTCTCCTACACTGTCATATACAGTGAACATCTTGCTACCACCACAGATTTCATTTATCAAATATTTAATTTGTTATCTCAGGCCTTCTAATACTTCTGTCTTTTATCTGTATTATCTTCAGACATGAAATGTCGGTGGCCTCTGTCATCTCTTCTCAACCACTGCATTTAAACATGAGATCTTTCTAACAAACATAAGCCATTTCATACCATTAAAAGCTCCTTTGTCATCTTTATGCAATAGAAAGTACATTGATTTGCACTTCACTCCAGCTAAACATACAATTATGAGCAAATAACTTATATGAACTGCAGTTGTAAATTGAAAAATTTCCATCTGAATGTATGCACTTATTTTAGGCAAATGTTAGGAAGAAAGGGTCAAAAATGGTCAGAATTAAATTCATGTTCACATCCAAATGAATATTCATGGAAAAAAAATTCCAGTGCTCCGTCTAGCAAAATACATAGCAAAGTAAAATTTATCACAATCATTTCTCCATAGAATCTGATGATCCAAATCATTTTGGAAAAATTAGAAAAACTGAACGCGAATCTCTAAATACCTCTGAGTCAAGGATACTCCCTGTCAAAGAGTATCTGTGGGAGAGTAGCTTTGGTCCTACTCACTACAGCTGCTGTTCTCCCATGTTGAATGCTTGTTTGGTCAAGGTCTTGCTGACTAGAAAAAGGTAGAAACTTGTACAGACTCTCTTAGTTCCCTTTGGTAAATTTTGCCTTTTCTCCTAGAATCAGAAGGTGATTCAGGTTGGAAGGGACCTCAGGAGGTTTCTAGTCCAATGTCTGGACCTGTTTAGCTGGGCCTGTTTAGCCTGGAGAAGAGAAGATTGAGAGGGGATCTGATCCATATGTATAAGTACCTGAGGGGAGAATGTAACGAGGATGGGGCCAAGCTCTTCTTGGTGGTGGCCAGTGATGGGACAAGGGGTAATGGATACAAACTGAAACACAGGAAGTTCCATCTCCATATGAGGAAGAACCTTTTTACTGGGGGGGTGACAGAGCAGTGAAACAGGCTGCCCAAAGATGTTGTGGGGTCTCCTTCTTTGGAGATCTTCAAAACCTACCTGGATGTGACCCTGTGCCATGTGATCTAGGTGTCCCTGCTTGAGGAGGAGGGGTTGGACTAGACGATCTCTAGAGGTCCCTGCCAACCTCAACCATTCTGTGATTCTGTGATTCTGTGATTCTGTCTTGCTCAAGCAGGATTAGCTCTGTGGTCAGACCAGGTTGTTTGGCACTTTAGTGAGTGAAGTCTGAAAAGTCTCCAAGAATGGAATCTGCACCTTTTTGGGCAACTCTTTCCACTGCTTGATTGTGCTCAGATGGATTTTTTTATTCCCTTATATCCAGTAGGAACTTCCCATGTTTCTATCTCTCAATCTTCGCTATTTACCTCAATAAAAAAATTGTCAAGTGATACCATGTACCATGCAGTACATAAACTGCAAAGCAAACCTATGCATCATAAATCTAAGTAAGTTTTAATAGGAGAAAATTGCCCTAGGACATAAAATTGTAAGATACACACTTATGTGACTGACTTACAGTCTGACTTCGGAAAACAAGGAACTGGAATAGGACTGAGGAGTAAATAATGAGTTGAAGACGATTTTCCAGTGGAATGGGATGATTCATGTCACGCATAAGGATCTGTGTGGCATATAGGCTATAAGTCCATCAATAGCTTACTATTTCCAGTTCTGATATTTATTTCGTATTTTTAAAAGAAAGTTGACTAGGTGGAGGGTCTTTGTAAAAAATATGCATTTTCAAGTTAGAAGGTAGGTATAGGAATTCTTTACGACTTTGTGCTACTTAAATTGCGTTAAATTTCACAACAGATAATTGTGAAGCTCTACCCTCTGATTGTGCAAGCTTGTTAGAGTTCACCTGTTCTGTGCTACTATATATACTAATACATATGCATATTAATAATAATACATAATCTTCCCCTAGAGAATAACTGGAGAACTCCATAATTTCAGATTTTTTGTCCTAAATTCTGTTATGCTATTTTTGAAAAATCAGTGCAAAGAATTGAATTCCATTCGTAAAGATTCTCATTAAAATAATGCTGAAAACAAAATCCACACCTTATTTTATATATAATGATAAAATCTCTTTGCAATATGCTCTACCTATTGTCAATCTTTTGCCATGTTCAAAAGTGACTCCGAATCTTAATTTTCTTTCTAGTCCTGGAAGACTTCCCTCTTTTTCTTTCTTTCTGGAGGAAGAAGTAAGCACACTGCAAGATTAGACCACAACGCATCCTGACTTGTAATAACCTCAGCAAGGGAGCTGCAATTTGACAGATCTGCAGCTATAATCAATTTAGAGACGTCATTCCTGAACCAAATTGGAGATATGCTTTCACAATTAATGATTTCAATCCAGCTAGAAAGTTTAACTTGTATAAAACACTGTGATATGTCTTCTCAGCAGCAAAGGCTACAATGGACATAAAAGATCTGTCCTTATCCAACTTCTCAGAGGATATGAAATGCAGCCCAATGTCACGGATTGAGTTTCTCAAGCTCCAACCACTCTTTTATGTCAAAGAGACATAAGCAAAAAAAAAAAAAAGTATTGCAGAAGGTCTAGGCTGAGCTCTTATTTTTAAATACTGAATGGCCAGGATTTCTGAAGGTACTATATAACAATCAAGTATGAGTTCTGCAGATTTCCTGTAGAGTTAAAGAGATGCCAACAGAAGTTGTTTAATCCCAGCTATAAGACTAACGTAGCCTTCTCCATTCTCTACAGAACATGTTTAGATGAATAGGTTGGACTAAACATGCAGCACTGACACAGATAATGCAAACTGAGATTTAGCCACTCTTAAAAATAAGTGTGAAAACAAATGATCCATCTATAGATTAAGAAAAGACTAAGATGAAACTGCGATTATTAAGCACAGTGAAATTCTCTGTAATAAATTGCAGTCTTATCCTTATGGAAGACAGCTTTACCAGAACTATTCAGAAAGTTTGGAACAGGTTTTGACAGGAAAGGAACAATGATACTATCCTGTCTTCACCTTTTCTTCTTGCCTTCACTTTTTCCTCTAGGTGCATGTAACTTTTCTCCACTACTGTAACACAGGTAGCACCCAGACACACAAGTAAAAAACCACAAACATATAAGCATATATGTGTGTATAAATATACACGTATAAAGTAAAATATACACACATATGCATATACATACTTGCACACACACACACACACACATATTCCAATAAAGTATTCTGTTCCAATGCATGCAAATTGTGCAGCTAGGTAATGCATTTAGAGATACATATGAACCAAAAACCTCAGCAAATAGAACAGAAGTATTTCTATTAATGTCTTATTTCAGGGGACTATGACCTCATTTCACATTTCAAGACTATGACTCAGACTTCATTCACAGGAATCTACAAGCCTTCAAAAGAACTCAAACCCATTTTGACAATACTAGATGATGATTCATGGATTTCTAACAAAATCAAACAGATGTAGTTCTAGATGAAGTTCTGCTTTCTGATTTTGAATCAAAACTTTTCAAATAGACTGTTAGATTTTAAACAGCTCTGGAACTGACAACATCATGTAGTGGGTAATTTTACTCACTCATGGCTATTGACAATAATTAAATTCTTACAATGATGAGATTTAGTACATAGGGTAATAAAATCTAAGACATGATCATAGACGCTAGCAGAAATAAAAACGTGCCAACTCTAACGCTATAAAATTTCCTTGTAATTATTTAAGTTGTATTGAATAAGAGCACTTTGACTCTTTAATTTTTTTATGATAAATAATAAATATAGCTTGCCGATAGTTTCAAAATGTTAATTTTATTAAAAAGTGCTATTCATTAAGCTCTTAAACTGCTTTTGTTTTGAAAGCATATTTCTAGAGTTGATGAATTTGATTAAAAACAAACAAACAAAAAAGTATTTCAAAAAGTCTAATAATATCAGAACCAAAGAGAAACAATGAAATTTAGCACTTTTATAGCTAATGAATAGCCTGTTCCTTCCTCACAACTGAAGAATGGATTTCAGTAACTGCAACCTGAGTGTCTTATTTCAACTCTAGGCTACCTAGATCTGCAGGTCTCAAAGAAAAAGAAGTAAACTATATGGCAGGTGTAATTTTGGTATTATGCTATCCAGACAAAGGTCGGATTTGTGAATAAAATGAATGCTCTAATGAGTAGCAGTAAAACTCCTGTCTTCCAGTGTCATATTTATAGATGATAGCATGATCCAGGTGGTGTTGTATTCATAGGTATTGGTGGTTAGAGCCAAAGTAAGCCAGCATAACTTTTGCCATCTTTGTTTGCAGTCCAAAGAACATTTCTAATTTGAAATTAGTGATTACCTTGACATTTTTTTATGTCATTTTGCGTGCAATAACAATAAATGTGATTGTCAACTTCCTGATCTAAGAGCTTAACCATGGTACGGATAACATTCTGAGCGCATTAAGAAATGAAATAATGAAAATATGTTTACATATATTCTAGATAAATATCACAAGAGTGTGTGGCTGTGTTAGGTGCACAGCTATACATAAATACACATATGAGGAAAACATGACATAAGTAGTCAATGATTTTGTTTTGCCATTGATTTTAATACTTACGAGTTTCCATGATATATTCTGCAATTATATATTATTACTAGACTATACGGTGAAGTTCTTAATTAACTAATCTCCTAAAAAAAACCTCACATTTTATGTCATGTCTAAATTCAATAAAAATAAGTAAAGTTATAAATTAAGTAAGCCTCTATTAATTAAAATGATTAGGACATGACTTTTCTCTAGTGACATGGGAGACACAAAAATACATTTTCACTTATAAGTAGATGTACTTACACCTGTACTGATTTAGCATACTTCTGGGATCCACTGCACACATGTTCGCACAAACTGAATATTGGCAGATAACCTCCCCATGCCTGTGTAAATGTGTAACTTGAACTTACTGAATGGCTGTACACAACGGCTTTTATTGAATTGTTTCAGGTTTCCTATCAGGGCTTTGTTTTCCCCGTTCTATCTGAGTGTTCAGATTTCTAGAAGTGGTTCTTTGAGGCGTACTCATAAACACTGAAGGATTTCTCCTCCCTCCTCCTTTCCTTCAATTCCCTCTTTGTGCTTGGATCAGTAATTCAACAACCAGCCTTTGTCCATGTTGTATTTACAGCTACACTCCTCTCAAAGGACTGACTTATTTATTTATTTAAGCTGAGAGGGGCTGGGATGAGAGAAAAATTTTTTGGCTTTCTTGCGGGCAGGGTGCAGAGGAGAGCAAATGAGCAAGGCACACTCTCCAATACTGGGGTATTCTTTTTATGTAGCTTTTATTGTTTCCTAACAGCTGATGCACGAGTAATCTTGTACTTTAGATGTGCCCCTGTGGAATTACAGGTGAGACATTTTGTCATAGTGTTTGTAGTTAAAAAGGCTCCCCTCTCCTCTTTTATTTTGATATAACTTGTTCCCAAACTAGTTTGGCAAGTTGGTTAGAATTGCTTCCCTAGCCCTACAAAGCTTTTTCCAGCAGATGGAAACTTTCCTTGTTGAATACTCGTATAAAGCATATAAGCAAAGATGCACTCTGCCAGAAACAAAGGAACTGACCTCCCGGCCAGATCTTCATAGAAAAGATCTTAAGAAAATAGATCCGCTTTTGACAGAAGACACCTTAAGTATCCAATAGCCTCACATATTGTCCTCTTTTGCCACCACTGTATTATCTTCCCGGAAGATTTGTGGCACTTTATATGGTTCTTTTGTTGAGAAAATTGTGGTAGGTTTTTTTTCTTACTGTTTTGTTACCATGAAGGCTTGAATTATAATGTTTCTAATCTATTCATCCCTCTTTAGACAGGCAATACTCCAGCTGGCATGATATCAGTACTTTCTTTTTTACTAAAACTCATACTGGGTGTGCCATTAAAAATATTTGCTCCTCTGAAGTGATTACAATCCCAGAGTATCTCTTGCTCCATAAAAATACCATGACTATTGGTATGATGGACTAACTAGTTATTCTTCAGTAAGATCTACTGTGTCTTCCTGCTCCTGCAGAAATCATACTGTGAACTATGGTGATGATTTCCAATTAAATATTAAAGACAAACCTCCCTGAAGAGGAACATAATTATTGATGTTATTCCAGGCCCTTATATTATCATTTTTCAGACTGACACTTCATCATAGTAATATGTGACTAAATGTATTCAACTTAACTACCACACCTCCTCCTCTTCTCTTACTCACACAATTTTTCTATTTTTACACCTGATATATTGCCAGGGTTATATCTAGCTCACAAATATGAAAGTGGATCACAGCTATTTTTTTTTGTTGTTTTTTGGTCTAAAGAGAATATCTACAATGAGCAAGAATGCTCCTCCTTTGAAAAGTTTTAAACTCAGTAGCACCCGCCCTTGCTGCTGTCATCCCTCATCTGATCTAAGGCAATAACAATATTAGGGTAAATTACATTAAAGCTTATGACCACTGATGGCAAAATCACTTTATAGATTTTCCAAGACATTTTATTTTCTTTGTCAAATTTCTTCACCAAAAAGTTAAAGAAACTAAGGACTATATGTGATATCCAGTGCCTCAGTTTACACTATTCAGAAATTTGGGAGAAGTAGATAACAAAAGCAAGTGGATAACATATCTTGTTCTCCTGTTATATAATTGCTTTCTGATAGTATAGGAAGTTCTGTTTTTTTCCTGTCTTTCTCTCTCAGGAAAGATTTACTTGCACCCTCAGTAGTTTCCTCTGTCTCTTAGCAATTTCCAGTCTAGTTCCAGTCACAGAATGGGGAACAGTTCCGTGTTGCACTACAGCTGCCTGCATCTCTGTTCAGTTCCCATCTTTTGGATAAACAATAGCTTAAATTACTTCTTTTTCTTTTCTTCATAATAGATTTGTTTGATTTCTCCCTCCTCTCCCCCAACTTGTTGGTGAATTTCCCCAGAGATGATAAGGTGATATGTACACATATGTATCTTTGTACATGCAGAAAGAAATAAAGAATTTATAATATATTCAGGATCTGTAAAACTTGCTATGCATAAACTGTTTTTTGTCCATGAGAAGAAAGACTGCAATTACTTTTTAAAGTTATACCAGAAATGAATAATGTTTAAGGCTAGAGAAGAAAGGCTTTTGTAAATTAAATGATTTTGTTAGGAAATGAGTTGGCTGTCCTCTTTCGAAAATGATATTACCTGTCCTATGCTGCTTCTTGCCTTCATGAGTAACTGCTAGCCAGCATAGACTGAAACCATAGCAGGGCCCAGGCTCACATCTGCACCTTAAAGCTGAGGCAGTGAAACAGAGAAGTCTGTCTAAGGGCATTACATGCATATCATTGGTTACCACTCAGCCAACCAGCTGCGGAGCTTCCTTTTTTATTCCCATTTTTATTGTTATTACTATTAATCTTATTGCAGCTCTGTTTTCCTTCACAGGTGATATTGAGAATTTACTTTTCCAGCAGCGAAGACACTGACTGACAGAAAGAAAGAAAAGGATATACGAGTGAGGGAGCACCCAGTAGGTCAAACCGCAGCCTAAAAGAGAGAGCCTTCTCCCTGTAGTTTCCTGAGCCTAATCCCAGCACTCAGAAATGACATGAATAGCTAATGCCAACCGCTTAATTCTGAAAGGACATGAGCAGCTTGCGCCTCTCCCCTGACCGCCTCCTGCTCCCATCAGCAGTGTGAGCACTGGGAAGCAAAAGGTCACCGGGATAATCCTGCACCTGCAGCCTGTGGAGGGCTAGGCTCCCTGCCCCCCACGGCCTCGCAGTAATTGACATTAATTGTTGCCGAGCTGAGGCCCCTCTGCTGAAGAGCAGGTGGGAGCCTTGGTGTCTGGCAGGACCATTAGACTAATAACAAGCTTAGGATTCTCTGCACAGACCTGGAAACACAAAGGCCCCGGCAGTACATTGGGTAACTTGAAAAAACTTGAAGGGTTTAGTGGACATCTCCCAGCCTGATGAAAGAAAAATCCCCAAGAATGAAAAAAGCAGAGCAAAATGAATAGAAACACAGAGAAGAAGAGTAGAAGGGGCAGAACCTGGCTAGTGAAGACCTGGGCAAACCTGGGGGTATTATTTTGTGAGCCCTAAAACTATACCTGACAGCTTCGGTGGAGAGAGCAATTCTGCACCCTGTCGTCTGTGAGGAGAGTCAGGTAGAAGCAGCTACTTCAGGGACCAGGAGAGGTCCTGGGGGACTCCTATCTGGAGCTGCCCATCTGTTGCAAATCCTGACGTGGAAGGATGGTCTCAGAAAGCAGCCTGAAAAATAACACGAAAGGAAAGTAGTGAAGCTGCTGATATGATACTGGATTTTGGTCCAGCAAAGAGTCAATTACTCTTAATACTAAAGTGACTTTTTTTTTTCTTTCTCTATGCTTAAAGCAATAATTATCTTTGCTGTAAAATGCCAGATATCCATTTGGAAGAAATGAGTGCAGCACTTATGAACCTGAAAGTGTGAAATCATTACATACTGGAAGATACATCTAAGGATTTTACAATTATATTAGTGGTATTTTAATAAATTTCAGAGCATTTAAGAGCAAAGGAAGAGCAAACGCTTAGAGCACAATAAAGAGAAAAAAATAAATTTCAGAGCATTTAAGAGCAAAGGAAGAGCAAACGCTTAGAGCACAATAAAGAGAAAAAAATAAATTTCAGAGCATTTAAGAGCAAAGGAAGAGCAAACGCTTAGAGCACAATAAAGAGAAAAAAATAAAGAAGTCCTTAGAAAGGGGTAAGAGTAGGCTAAATCAATATTTTTCAGTATATGGCCATGTATACTGTTTGGTTGCAAAATGATTGCAAAAACAATTAAAAGGTCCCAAAAGTCATGCATATTCAAGCAAACAAACAAACTAACAAATTGAGAGGAAGTAAAAGAAGAGAAAAAGAATGTGTAGGCTAATTTCAATACGTTTGTAAATAAAAGACTGGAAACACCATGCAAAATGGCCTGTGGATTCCTCTGAAACCAATTAGGGAGCCCTTTCAGAAACACTGGAGTAGACGACCTTTTGGATAGGCTTTTCTCATCACTAATGCAGAAATATGTGATTTAGAATGCAATCAGTGGATTGCATTAAAAAGTTAATGCATGCTGCTCGAGGATGTCACATCCTGCATTGGGTAACATAGATTATATTGATCATTTTATGTAATTTACTGTAATTTTTTTCAGAGCCTGACACTGAGGTGTAGTTAAGCTCCTAATTTAATCATATGTTTCTTAGCTTTACAGGATCACTGTGCCTAGGGAAGCTGATGGGATGATCCATTGAAAAAAAAAAAAACAGTTATACACTTAAAATTTAAAATAAAAACCAAAGAAGAAGGAAAGAAATATTCTTGAAGACATTAAGTTAAAAGCAAAATTGGGAGATATCACTTGCGGAAAATTGTAAACCAATTCATGCTGTACAAGGAGGCACTTTCAGAAACAGGAGCTGGGTTACTCAGGGGTCAACAGTCACAATCAAGCATCACTTGGCCCTCCAAATACCTTCCAATGATTCTAGAAGTATTAGCTATCTTTGCACGCTAAAAAAATAGAACACCTTGAAATCAGGCTACGGAAGTCAGGAGTCCACATTGAGAATCAAGGGGGGCCAAAAAAAAAGAAAAAAAAAGAAAAAAAAACAAACTCAAAAATGCTGGTTGCAGTTCAATAATTTTCTCCGCAAAGCTTGAACATTTGGGGCTTGACTTTCCTCATATCCAGAATGTTAGAAACTAATTTTCTCTCTTGAAGAAAATATTTTTGAAGAACTTTTTCAAGAATCTCAGAGTTCTAGGAAATGAAAAATTTCAGTTCTCACAGCATTCACTGATATACAGCAGAGCTGGCTACAAACTGTGTTTTAAGCACAGATAGCTGGAAAATAAAGAGCCAAGATGTAAGTCACTAAGACATTTTAAGGGAAAAGTCACGTGTAATATTTTTTAAAAAGCTACATCATGACTGAATTATTATTTTGGCTACTCTGTGCTACATTAAACAAATTCATTAATGGCTTTTCTGGGAAATGAACGTACAGAAAGTATATGGTTCCTGTCCCTTGCATCTAATCAGCTGGAAGTGGTGAAGTGAATTTGGGTGGCCTGTTCTGGCCCAGTCTACTGAACCTAGCGGACAATTTTTTTTTTTCTAGGATGATTTAAATTCTGAAACAACTCAGTAGAGGAACAGTGACATTTCAAATGAATACATTTTCTCATGTGGGAAGGCTGGCTTCCTAAGTAGCTCAGCAAGCTGCCCATTCAGGAAATGAAGCTATAAAATGTTGCCTTGCTACAGGCAGGTGAATGGCTGCACATGAAAGAAAGCTGTTCTGCGCAGGGGCTTCATTTGAGGGCTGTAGCTGAGTGCCGCTGAATCTCTCTCAGTCTGTGCCCTCAAGCTCCAGAAAAAAAACTACCTAGTGGACCCTAGATAAGATGACAATCTCTGCCTGGTATTCAAGTGGCAGAAGAAGAGAGAGAGCGGCTTAGCTATAAGACTAAGTGAAATATAAACCAGCTTTATGACTTCCAAACTAAGCTAAGAGAAAGCTTTAGCAGGTCTTTCTAGGTTCCATAAAATATGCCTCACTGTATGTTCATGGTTGATCCATGAAGCAAGAACAGTAACCTGTTGCCCTCCATCCAGAGCTGGTAGAATTGCAGCAGTACACACATGGAGGCAAAGGGTATTTCTGCCATCCTGAAAATATTGTCTTTGAGCAGATGGCGAATAGCGTTAGCCTTGCAAGAAGGTGAGAAGGTTAACCAGAGAGCAAGGAGATAATATTCCTCTCCTTAAAAGCATCCTTGAGATGCGACATAGACTGTGCTGTAGCACTGCAGTGATAGTTGCAAAACTTGTTTAGTGGTCTTATTGGCTGCCATTCACTACCAACTCTGGCAGCATATAAAGGAAGCAAAAGGGTGATCACCAGCCAAGTAAATTAGAATAGAGATGATATCAAAGCAGTGCAGCACAGTTATATAATTGCCTAAAAATTATAATACTGTTCAAGCAGCTAATATTTTGTATTCGTTCTAGGTACTGAGGACCAATTTTCTGATGAGAATGCCAATAATTGGGATATTATTTTCACAAATTCTTTCAGTAGCTAGTTTAAAAGATGAGACTATGTAAATCAGCACACTTGGCAAATGATCTGCATTTGCTTTCCTATCTTTCATAAAGATTTTTGTGTAAATATGAGGAAATATACTTTTTTTCAAAATAAATAATGTTTTCAGGGGTTCCATGTTTTCATTTATATTTTGAGGCTGCAGGATTATTAGAGGGAGGAGCATAGTAGAGTCAAGGAGAAAGGCAGCTGGACAAAAATAAAAAGATTATTATGTGTGTGCTCATATCTTCTGCACCCACAACATGATGCCTTTCAGAATTTCCTGCTGTACTACTAGCATAATGTTGTTTAGATATGCTTTTGTCCAAGTATTTGAATAGACATTCTTGAAAGCTACAGATGATCCCCTGTTTCTTTACAGGTGGAAGACAGACAGTGCCCGTCAGTACATTGCCTGGGAAATGCTCATTTTCAATCCTCCATCCCTTTACTTGACAATCTATAACTGCAAAGAAATTTTTTGCTCTTTATGAAACCCTAAGGAAATATATTTTAGACAGGTTTGCCATGCAAACAAAAATTTGGCATGTTGCTTTGAATTTTCATGGCTGCTTGTGAGTTGACAGACAATTTTCAATGGATAAAAGGGCTTTAATCTTAGTAAATGTCTCCCTACTATTTTCAGTAATGCAATAAGCCCTTTTACTTTCTGGCAAAGGTAGTTGCACAGAAGTATGCTAAGTTTGCTTTCATGAAAGTAGTAGGAATTAGTCAAGAAGTCATACAGGCCAAAGGTCAAAGCAATCAAATGTCTTTGATTTAAAAAACACCTAGTGATTAACAGACATTAACATAACTAGCAAAAAATGTGACCAGGAACATTTTACCTTGCTTGGGACAGGCTAAGAAGCTATAATTCACCTTAGATTTGCCAAACTTTGGAAACATTTTAACAATCTGAGTCAAATGTTAAATGAATGTGTTGGACATTTTCCATGGGAGTGTTTCTGGCATTGTAAGTTCTGACTGACTTTTGCTTTGAGATAATTAGACTCTTTTAAAATCAAAGTTTAAATCAACAATTCGTATCTTGACTGTTTTGCAATTGTTCAGAAATATGATTGCAAAAGGAGTTGGTTGGTGAGAAAATAGATTATGTGTGGCAAATATTCAGTTCATAATAACTGCAGATTTTTGCCTCCAGTAGTCAGCAACTGGAATGACTAGATTATTCTGACTTCTTGTTTCTTCTTCCTACAGAGTTATTCAGGTACACTTGTGTCTGAACAGCTACAGGAAACACTGTTAATACCATTGCACTGATTGCTCTATTTCTGCCTTTGAATGCTGCAGAATCTATTAACTTATTTTGAACACTGTGGTGAGAAGAAGGTCATACAATCTGGTACTGCTTTAAGTACCACTAATTATTAAATGTACATTGTTAATAATGGATTAGGCTGAGAACCAGTGTAGTAGGCATTATTCCCATTGAAGATAATGGCTCTTTGCCAAATGAGTTTGCAGTAATGTTTCCAACTGTGAAGTCTACTGAGCATAAATTGAAAAAAATGGGAATTGTTCTTCAATATATTCAGTAATTATTCTCTTAACTACATTTTAAAAGTGCATCTGGACACTGGACAAAGTTTTCAGAATCCAAATGAGCCAAGACAAGCTCTTCTCACAGCACAACAGGGGAATTCAACCACATGCATTTATTATACTCTGAAATCACAGCTGACTTCTAGTAGAGCCAAAAAAGAGAGGTTTACACAAACTGCTCATAATTTTTAAGCGCTGATTACAGCTGAAGTGCGTTTTTTCTGTGTGAACAGAATTTGTTTTCCAAGTGCCATGTCATAGAATATAAAATTTGCATAAGTCCAGAGATTCAAATGTTGAAAATGTAGTTAAAGAAGACATAAGCAAAAAGATATTTCATCAGGAATCTAAAAAGATTTGCTAACTTATCCTTGCACAACTGTAACTTATAAAACAATAAGGGACAGTTATTTTCCTTTACAAAATTAATGGCAATGCAGAGAAACTTAGCTAGTTTACTTGCTTTATTATTCCTCAGAGCTACTGAACTCAAAGTATCTAGCAAAAAAACCTTGAAGTCTCTGATCAATTGCCATAGTTTCAATAGTTATTTTTTTCCTTAAGACCAAAACACTACCAAAAGTCAGATTGTAATTTCAAAGATATCTTCTTACAGTTTTATGAAATCTCACTTCTAGAATTGGTTGAAGCTTAGAGTTATGGAAATAATGATTTTGCTACTAGAAGTAATAAAAGCTGAGCTTGTGCCTTGGAAGAATTAGTCAGGATTTTGCAGATCAAGTTGTCTTTGTGCATAATCATCAGAAATGACTATACAGGTATGGAACATCTTTCAAAATGTTTTGCAGTGACTTGGACTACTTGACTCCATTCAATTATTTCATGAATGATATGTATATTATGTCAAAGCCTCCTAGGAACATTTTTCTTCACCTATGAACTGCTATTCACCTCATAAATTAAGTATAATCAAAAAAAATTGCTGAGTAGTTATTAACACATGTATTTTGTGAAACTACATTGCTACCAAAACGGCAAACCCCCCAAATCTTTGATGTTAATCATAATTTCTATTAACTTTATTCTCTCAGTGATCTATTTTACCCTCATTACCCCACTATAATACTTGTATTCCTTCAGCAAGTCATAGAAACAGACAGTATAAAGAGACAATCTCAGTTCCTTCTTAGTGTTTCTTCAAACCATTTTTTTTCATTTGTTTAAGTAATTTCTTTTTTTAAAAAAACAGATATCTGTCAGTATTATATCAGGCAGAAAATTCTAAGAACTTCCTTTCACTATTCCAGGTCTCTTCTAAATCCTACTCTAGGCCTGATTATCACAGAGAAGCTTTTGAGGTTTCTAGCATACAGAATTTAGTCATTTCTTCACAATCCTAAACTTAAGTAGAAAGAAGACATAACCTGTCAAAATTTCAATTTTATTATTCTGTCTCTTGAAGTTCATCTCATTTGCTTTCTGATGGCTGGACACACCTTTGGTTTAAGGATTGCTGTCTTCACAAACTGCAAGGGAGAATTAATCATAAGTAAGACTGTGATGATGCTATAATTTTCTATAAACTTCAGGACATAGCACTTCCCTAAAACATTGCTTTATTCTTTGATATTTTTTGAGATACCCTGGGGGAACAAAGAACAGATCAGAAGAGGTTAGGTTCCTAGCTTCAGACTGGAGGCCAGAAGATGTTAACAAGCAGATTAAAGAGGTAATTGGCAGCGCTTCCAAAATTTCTGATTTATTTCTGGGAAAAAAAAAAAAAACTTAGAATGAAGGCTGAGAACTCTTCAGTTCAAAAGATCTGGATCAAAACACTTATGTTGCAAAGAGAGGCTGAGCAGTACCATAGACTAAGAAATAATGATCACATAACAAGCCTGCTGGTTTGAATAATAGGCATGTCAACTAGCAAGTATGCCAATTAACAGTGTTAGCCGGGGGAAACACAACCCCAATACCTGGGGAGAAACAGAGAGTTACACTTTAAAAAGATTTGAAATACTGTCTTTCACCATGAGGAATGATATTTACTATTGTTTTGCCTGTTGAAGCACAGACTTCCTAAAACTATGTTACATGACTGACACTTGTTAAAATGCCAGTAGTATCAAATCATACCGCCCTTTAGTTCCCCAGTTTTTGCCAAAGCTTCATGTTTATTTGGGGTAAAGAGTAGATCAATGTATATATTCATAAAGACTCCAGAGAGGTTGAAAGGCAAGATATTCCAAGGGTATTTGCTGTTACAAATAATTTTAATGGAATACTTTTTGAAAGGTCAAAAAAGTAACATGTCCCACTGGTAAAATATGTAGTGCAATAGAAATAAAAGGCTTGCAGTTGGCTTTGACTTATTTCATTAGAAATAAAAGGCTTGCTGAAATAGCCTTCATCTTCCAGAAAAGTTTGAGAAACTCAGAAGTCAAGATAATACGACGTCTTTTGATTACTGTCTGTAAATACAGTCTTCCTTCAAGCTTTCTGTAACATTCTGATATAATTGTAGCATGACCAGCAATATTCACTTTCTTGGATAACTGCAGTCTTTCCATGTCTTTGGAACGTTGCTTGGCTGCACAGTTCCCAGTCAAAGCAGGTGGGAGTTCTCCCCTTGCTTCAGTCAGCTCAAAGTCCAAAATAAAACTCCTTTATGCCAACTCCTGACAGTTAAAATAAATAAAAGAGTAATAATAAAAATAATTGAACAAAACAAACTCAGGAAGCACAGGAAGTAAACACCAATGCTTGTCTGCTTTAGAGACACTAATTCCTCCAATCAAACAACATGAGAACCACTCAGATCAGAGCAGAGTACTAAGCTCTGTAGAAGACAATGGCATACAACAAGAGTAAAATAAATGGAAGATTTATGTTCAAAGTGGAAAATACTGTTGCATAGTTAATTAGAATATTGAGGATAAGGCAAGAAATTGAGGTTTTCGAATTTATTGTTGCTTCTGCAAAATTGAGATTCCTACATTTCATAGTTTTACTCCATTTTTCCCTTGTTTATTTTTCAAAATGCTATTTTAAAAGGAGAAATCTACTTTTTTAAAAAAGTATATTATGTTTTGACTTTCTATAAAAACTATTCATAGAAGATACATATTAGCGTAATGAACAGAATTATAACTATATGCAGAATTTCCTTATTTTCTACTGAAGTTATAAGAGTCTCTTTACAAATAAGAAATGCATTATTGATCAAAAGTGAAAGGTTCCTTACCTTGCCTTGCCTCCTGTTACCTTGGCTCATCTCTTCTTTCTCTCCACCTCTTTGTCCATATTTTCTTTTAAACAAAGGCCAAGGATATAGAACGTGAATTCTTTCCTTGGGAGGTTCTGGACGTGTCCAGGTAAGCACACACATTTGTGTCATTTTCTATTGCATTTTCAGAAGTCAAAAAGTCACGTCAATTTTGAAAACATCTGGACAGCAGTCTCAAGCATTATTGTTTGATAAAGTGGCTTCCTCAGGCAAAACCTTGCTGAGATACAGCTTACAGAAGCAAGATAAGCAAACCTGTCAAAAGAAAGAATTTGCTACTACTACTAGAGTATCTGTTAACATAAAAATCTTTCACACACTTTAATTGCAAATATGAGTAAATATTGACCAGTCATAGATCTTAGTCTTCAGAAGAATGTTGTCCTACAAGAGCATTTCCTGAACGTGAGAACAAACTTATAGATTGCTCGTCTTTGAGCTAGGGTCTGTTAATGAAGATAGGAGCAAGAGGAGCCCTGCCTGAGGTCCATCTTTACAGATCCTACTGAGGCTTAGAAATCCCAGAAATTACTTGTGCCTGGAGGGAAGAAAGGCCTGGGACCTGATCTGTGTCATTTCAGAGTTAGTCTGTACCAGCTCCACTCAAATAAGGGATCAGATTCATGATCACAGTTAAACTTTGGTTACTGAGAATCACTCAGCTGTGCTGCCACTGACCACCAGAAGGTTATCATGACAAACAGACATGGCCAATGCATCTCCTGTTCCAATGCTATGACCATGATGGCACCCTTGGAAGACGAGACCTACAGCCTGAAGTCAAGAGCATGCTAGGCACCACAGCTATGACTCCCCACAATTGCAAATCAGAGCCCCATACTTGCCTCAGAGGAGAGATGTCTGACTCTGAGAGGCTAAAGCTGTTGAGGAACACACTAGCAAGGCAGAGTGTGACTACCAGAAAAAAACATCATTTGCCATGGATCCCATCCCTGCCCTGATAGGCCAGCTAGCTCAAGTTTAATGCTTTATTCAATTCCATCTAGGAAGTGATGCAAGTAGGATTCAAGTCTGTGGGAACGATTTCATTCTGCACTGCCATGAAGCAATAGATTCTTCCATCTAGTTTCTACCCTATTTCTGGAGCACCTGTACATTCCCAATTCCTGGAAGACCGTAATATATCTGCAGTACTTCTGTAAAAAATATTATGCCATGATGCAATGTAAAAATTATTTAAAACATATGCCATCTTTCAAAACACCTATATTCTACTATGTCTTCATAAAACAGTATTAAACAAAAATGAATTTGTATCAAAAACAGTAGTCATAATGAGGTAATAAAGTTTTTAAAATTATGGATTTTTAGTGTACTTTCATAGTGCAATTCCATTCGAACATACTACATATAAAGTATTTTCATGATTTCTACCAAAGAGCATGAAAAAAGAGATAATGTTTTAGTTCTACAATAATCCTTTCTTTTTGCATCCTCTGATTTAGACACCATCAAGCATTTTACTTAGATTAATTACAATGGTGAATTTGATTACACCAAGGAGAGCTTAAAATGGAATGTTAGTCATAAGAATCCCTGTTGCTCTTTCTTTGAAAAATCTACTTCTAATAATTTTCAAATGAGAATTCCTGAAAAGAAAAGATAAAAAAGCCTCATATCAAGACATATGTCAACTCTGCCACTTTCATGGTAAAAATATTAGAAAACATTGTGGCAACTCAAAATATGTCTTAATTAATTTCCTTTAATAAACAGAGAATTGCAAATTTTAGAACTAAATATAAAAACGTCTGCCAGACTGCATGTGTATATGTATGTACAGACACACAGAGAGTGAAAGAAATAAAACTGCCATCAGAACATATGTTAAGAGTTTAAATTGTTGAATTAATGGAGAAATACTGGACTTCTCACCAAAACAGAGTTTACATTGAGTGTATACTAACTGCAGATGTATTGAGCCTTGTGTAGTTCATATTGCACTGTATTATCCTAACCGTCTTCCACCAGATGTATATTTTTAGAAAGTCATTTCTTTATGCAGATGAGAGGGACAGGGTATAACTGCAAACATTTCCTATTGCACTAAAAATCATATACTATAGAAAGACTAGGAATTTACTCTGGAGCTCTAAGAATACATTAAAGAAATTCCTCTCTCCCCTCCCATTCTAGCCCCAGCTAGTTCAGGGTGGTATAGAGTTAGCTTGGGGTCTAGCACTAAATTTTTTGCACTAAGACTGCTGTCTTTACCTTCTCTATCAGACTGCTTTGCAAAGCACACTTTTCTCCTACAGTTTTTCAGGTAACCAGAATAATGAAATCAATATCAAAGCAAATGTTGGAGAAGAAATAATAATGATGAGTTCTGTGCCCCATTGACCTGACAACCTCATTTCAGGCTATTGCTTTTCCTCTTGGGTCCTTATGTCCTTTTCATATGTCTGAAATGCAATTTCTCCCAGGTCTTTTATTATTATTATTATTATTATTTTCAAGCCTAATCTTGCAAATTATTTTCTAAGATTTAATAAGGCTAGTAATGGCAGAAAAATAAAGGGTTATAGAGCAATTCTGCAACTGGTTTAAGTCAGCATAGCTGCTAACTAAGGGCCTGCTGTTGAGACCAATGCTGTTCTTGGACACTGGGGCAGATCTTGCCCTGGGGACTGGTTTCCACTGGATCTTGCCTCTCTTCAAACCTCTGGAAATTGCTTTGTAGAAACATTAAATAATAACACCATTAATAGGGAATGTCAACAATATTGCAGCTGTAACCTATTTCAGTTTAAGCCTACTATCCAGTGTAAAGGAAACCTCTCTGTACATGCAGAACAGTTTCAGCCAGAAGCACACTTTGTTTTGTGACCTTTCTTTTCTAGAGTTTTGAAACTCATGAAATACTCCAATGTCCATGAATATGAAATATTGTTTACCCTGCTTTGGCTATATAAAGGTTATTTATTTTCATTCCTTAGTATATCTAATACAAGAATCACAGCTGCTCACTTTTAAATACCAGCTTCTACTTCCTGCATGGATGTCTTATCCAGATTATTACCAGGGTTTATATTTTTTCACAGTACAGATAGAATTGAACTATGTTCACACCCTTAATGTGGTATTATGCAGACTACTCCCTTTAGAATGTCAAATAACATTTTTTAAAAAGCCTGTGAGAAATTACCTCCTTCACCACTCCTAAATTGAATCAACTTTGAATATCGAACAGCAATTTTCAGCCTGGGATCCATGGATACCTTGACGTTTGTGGATTATTTCCAAGAGATTTGTGTAAGATAACTAAGAAAAGTAAGAGAAGCATCAATACGCTTGAATTCTTTTTAGAGGGCTTAGCCTACCTGCAATGAAATTTTACAGGATTGTTAAAAAAAAAAAAAGTTGAAGATTGTCTTGTAGATGTATTTGATGAGTTACAAGAAAGCAAGTGTCAACACATCTAAAAAGCCCTGCAGCAAATAGTATTATCGATCTTTCTCTTTCATAGAATAACTTTTATTTCAAGCCACAGGCACATTTCAAGTATCATTAGTAGTTTAATTTCTTTTTTCTTTACATCCAGGTATTCCCTTATTTTTCTTAGCAAAATATTTTTGCCCATTGTATTTTGTAGCTCATATTTAAGATGATATCACACTGGTTGAATTTATTTACTGACCTGTAGTTCTATAGCATGTCTTAACAACTGCAACATTCCAAAGAACCAAAGGATAGGTGTCATAGTAATCTCACAAGTAAGGTTATCACAAATAAGGTTATTATTATTGATGTAGTGTTTATTATATCATCTAGTAGCATCAAAAAAAAATCTTAATGTGACCAATGATTCATTAAGTTCAGTATTGTACATAGAAGGCATGATACAAAAGATCATTACTATAAGGAAGGTACGGGGCAAATAAATAAATAAATAAATAAATAAAACTTTCCATTAACAACTATTATTTTTGACTTATATTAATATAATCTTTCCCAACACTGGGATCCTGCATACTTTCAAATATTCATGAGAGAGTAAGTGTTCTTTATTCACTTTAGAGATCTCATGAGAATCTAATCAACAAAACAGATACCTCATTTGCTTGAGTAGATATAAGTAAAAAAAAAAACTTCTGCAAAATATGTAATACTTTTGAAATGGGCATACTTTCAGGTAGGAATCTAATCCTAACATATTTTAAATTTGTTAAGCAGAGTGCAATTTTTATAATGTTTCACAGGGCACAGTGGGAAAAGATTTAAGAAGGGCATTAGGAAAAAAAAAAGATATATATTACTGTTAATGTGTGCTCAGATTCCTCTAATGGGGGAATTCCCTAACAGCAAATTTTTGAGGGGTATTATGTTTAACCATACCTTTTAATCTCCTGTCTTCAGTTCTTTTCTAAGTTCATGTTGTATTTAGTTTTCCTTTTCCTTTGCTAGACATTTGGGGTAAAGTCGTTATAATTTATACTGGAGATATAGCCCTTGAGACCCAATCCCTTATGTACAGCTATGACACTCTGGCATAGTTCCATTAAAGGCAAAGTCTTCCAGTGAAAGTAAATGTTTCCACTTTGTGAATTCAGTAAACTTTATATTCCCCATAAATCATTATACCAATGACTGTCCAGATAATTTTATTTGAAAGAATACATAACATCTTTATAATTAATTTGCTGTATTCAAAATGTCTTGTGAATCTTGGCCAGCTTTTTAGTTTGCATTTTTTTTACAGTAGCAAATATTCACTTTTGTAGAATTCCTTTGAAATTGAGACAAGCTAAACTTCTTAGGTTTTTTTAGGTACTAACATTTCCCCAGAGATTCTTTCCTGATAAGCTACTCTTTGACTGGAATAAATAAAATACATTGTGACTGAAAATTCTGTTCTGATGGCATTAGTACCAACTCAGAAGACATACGCTTGAAAGCACCATAAGAACAATTCTGTTTTTATACAGCTTTCTCTTCCACCATAATGAACACTTGCAGTTCCCTATTTTCAGTTATCAGGCTTAAAAGTTCCCTCAGACCAATTTATTCATAATTTTAAGTAGTCTGGCTTTACAGAATTAATAACACAAATGTTGGGATTCAACCTGGATATATGATTTTCTTTTTACTCTCCTGGCAATGAGAAAGGCTTTATCATTATTATTATTACTACTTATTGTTATGCTTGTCAAATTATTATTTTTCCTTGTAAGCTTGAAAAGCTTTTCATTGGAATACTTTAAAATCATACTTCTGTCTCTCTTCTGTCTTCTCTTAAGAAAAGCTTTAGAAGCACAGTGAATATATAGGTGAGCAACAAGTATGTGTGGAAGAACAAGCAGTACCTGTCTAGCACAGAGACAGTGAGTCTGGGAAGGTGCACTCCTCTTCATGGGGCATGACTTCATCTTTCCTTGGTGATAACTGAAGGGCTATATCTTTTCATTATGAAACATCCCGCCTCAGAGACTGAGGGCAGAGGAATACATCCATTGTATTGTGGCTCTTTGTAATGTGGAGCGGAGAAGAAAAGTTGTAGCATCCTGCACAGCACTCTATCTTTTGCTTTTTAGTCAATGGCTAGAATTAATCTATCATCTGATCTAATTTAGAATTTTCTTTTTTCTTCACTCTTCCTCTAATTAATCTATATTCATTTTTTCAATGCCTCAGTTATTCAGCAGTGTGAACAGGGCTAAGGTTGGCTTATCTACCTACTTAAACTCCTCCAACAACCTATTAAGAGATTATAAAATATGCTCAGGTATGCATGTAAAACTGAGGAGAGTGTGTGTCTAAAGTAATAGCTGGTGCTTCACTAACTGGATACAGTTTAGAAGTTCTGAAAATCTTGTGGACTAAGGCTGAGCACCTGCAATACCAACTTTTGTATTTGATTGGAAATTGCAAAATGCATTCATCTTTAGATAGATCTTGACATGGAACTTGTAAGAATATTTTTGTAATTCAGGAAAGTCTAGACCTAACATTTCTTACTTAAGACATTTTTCTAGTGAATCTTCTCTAAAAAATTTTCATAGCCTGGGCATGTATTAAAAGACTGGGACCGATAATATTCAAAAGAGAGCACTCAGGGTTAAAGTAAGCCTGTGTGAGCAGCTGGATGAGGACATCCATTTGAAGTGTGCTATGATTTCTTCTTGCTTGCCTGACCGGTGTTTCTTTCAATGAAAACTAGCACGGACAGTTATGAGGGAGGCAGTAACTCTTAGATCTTTTTGTACATAAAGCAAGCTGGAAAGTCCTATAAAAGCTGGATATCTTACAGTTTATATGTGGTTTATGATACCAGTCTATGATCAAGGACTACAATGAATCACCCTGTTTTTCGCAGTGTTTGTTATGTTTGCTAATTGGCATATGATAAATGTTATAACTTCAATTTTGTTAGCAAACTATTCATGTATGCAATATCAGATTGTACAGATCCCTGTATTTTTCCTTTGACATAAGCATCAACAAAAACTAGGATTCTTATTAATTTTTAAGGAAATTTACAGCAGAATAAACAAGTGACTTAATGTCAGTTTACATAGTTGTAAATATTAATATTAATGCAGGAATTCAACAGTAAATCAGGTCCAGCACTCATCACAAACTGACCATCTGGCCTTTCGTCACAAAAAGAGAAAGAAAAGCCTTGAGATCCAGAGACTTAATGATAGTATTTCTTAAAGAACTTTATCAGGTATATTTTATTGTAGGATGATTCCATTAAAAAGACCTTCAGAGTTGTGCAGTCCTTTTCAAGTGGAATCCAATGAATTTCTGAGAGGAATTTATGCCTAGGAGTATCTCATTTTCTCCTGGATGTTTCACAAAACCTCTTTGAAGTCTCTGGAGTTATGGTAGGGATAAATCTCATCCTCTTCCTGTTATACATAGCTATAAATCAGATGAAACTGCTGAGAAAATGATAGCACAGGTCTTCAGCTGGTATATATCTGTGTAGCGCTCTGATGTCACTGGTGCTTTACCTACCAGTGAATCTGGCTACGTTATTTAAATTTAACACGAAAGACATAAATATTTCTTCAATTGAATTTCTGTTTGGGGCATTATACTTGTGTTATCTATTTGTTCTTCAGCATCCAGGACAGTATTTACCCTTTCTGACTTTAATATTGCTAAAGGCAACTGATAACAATGAAACTATTTTTAAGGAAGAATATTTACATTTTAAAAACATTTCAAAGATCAATTTTTACTGTCACATCTTTTATAAAGAGCAAGTCTTTATCATTCTAAAGCATTTTCCATAATAATTACTTTCTAAAATGTAGATGACATTTATTTAAGGACTGCTGCCGATCTCTGTTTAAGCACATAATCAGAAAATATGAAACACTAGTTGATCTAGTCCAATATCTTTTCTGTAACAGTGAGAAAAATAGAATACTTGGTGAAGAAATGTAAAAATATAAAGAGCAAATCTAGGGCCCCAGGGTCTATCCTCTTATTCAACAGCAAGTAAAAATATGTCTGTCTCCCTATGCATCAGAAAGGAACCACAAGTCAGAAAGAACATTAAAGATGAGAAATTCATTTCAGAATGTGAGGGTCCATCTGGTCTCATTTGTCCCTCTCCCCTCACCCCTCCTTTTCCTCTTCATTACCTATAATTCTAATCTTGAACCTCTCAGTAGCAGGAGTTAAAGGAACCCGTGAGCTAATCTAAGTTGTACTAGTTCTGGACACATCACCCATCTTCCCTCCCTCTTCTTGACACATCGAAGTATAAATCCTGATTCACAGTCCAATAGAGTTTATAGTAGCCCTTGCTATAATGTCAGTGACTGCCATGAGAAGAATTAAATGAATTTATAAATAGGCACGATAGACTGAAATCACTCAGTTTGGTTTTACCAACTCTGACAGTGCTTCTCTGTGAAGTTAAACAGAGAACAAGGATGACATGTATTATGTCTCATATATCAGTAATATCTTGATGCAGAAGAAAGTGCCAGGATGCATTCTGTAACCCACTAAGGTATTCCAAATGTGACTCATATCATCTTTAAGTTTAAAATATTCATCCATTTTACATGAGAAAGAATAACAGAAAAGCACTCCTATTCTCAAGGTGAATTTATGATTGCACTATTTGTCACTCTATGGAGAATTTCATTGTATAACAACAAACCAATCATCATCTCTCTCTCTATATATATATATTTACATTTCAGGAGAAAAGAAATATATAGGATTATTTATTAACACATATTTTCACCCTTATCCTGAAACTTATGTGTAGGATATGAAGGAGCACAAATACAGAAGAGAAATCAAAAGGAATACTCCTCATCCAGCCTCCAATCTCTAAAATAGTCAAGGTTATTCTATGAGATGACAATATATCCTTTTGCTATATTAACCTCATAATGCAATCACTTGTGAGACTACAGAGTCAATCTCCTTTTGCATCAATCTTAGCATGAGAAAGGAATGGAGAAAGGACAGCTTCCTCTGTCTCATCATCTCTCTCCCACCTCCTGACACCCGGTGCCATCGCCTTCCCCTCTCTGTTCCTTGTAGCAGCTGCTATATTTACATGCTGCTAGTAGGATGTCAAAAGTGGTAGCAAGCAACATGAGAAGGGGAGAAGAAGAGAGAAGATGGCTGAGACAAGCTTCAACAAAGATTTTACTTTCCTGAAAGCATGAAACAACCACTGGTGGCTCTTAGAGGCCCTATTATAACGCAGTTCTGTCTTCATGGACACTACTATATAACTTCTCTTTAACCATACAGCTGCTTAATCCTGTATGGTTTAACCTCTAAAATGTGATGTATGGAGTATTTTAACTTAGGTTAGGATGAAAGAGCTTTGTATTCCTATTGTCAAGCAAACAGACCAGACAATGGCAAAAATCCAACTTGTCCTAAAACACAAACTATAGTCATTTGATAAAATGGTAGCTACTCTTTTTTGTTTGCTTGCTTTTTTTCTAAGCCACAAACATTCAAGTACTGAAAGAGATAAATCTTTGTGAGATAAATATTTGTGTGTAAATCTTTTATTTTCCGCCGGTAAATTTTGGGGGAGGGTAGTAGAAGGGTAATGGGGAAAGCTTCATATCAAATGGAATAGCCCGTTCAGCTTGTTTTGTCCTTCCTTCTTTCCATGACTTGCACTGAGTCAATGTTTGCTCTAAAAAGGAGGACATTTGGAAGATGTGCTTAAGAGCACTGCTTGGAGACCAGGAAAGGTTGCAGCCATTATGCTGTCAGTAAGGAATATAGTTTGCACCACGTTCGGAAAGGTGGTAGTGCAGGGAAAGGAAGGAGAATTTTTCTTCCTGTTTACCTACCCCCTTCCTCCAGTAAATCCATCTTTATTGCACTTAGATAGTATTATCGAATTTTGAGCCAAACTTCCAAAATCCTATTTAATGTTGACACACCCTCTTTAATAGCCACTGCTATATACTCTAGATGTAGCTGCATTTCAGTGATGAGATCAAGAAAGTAATGCTTATACTGGTTGGTGTTATTGTTTTCATTAATGAATGTTTTGGACTTATACAGAGTCCCAAAAATCATGACCTATCTATTGAACTGTCTGAACTGAAGTGTCTGAGTATAACCCACTATTCAGAAGAAGTGCCTGGTGGATAAGAAATGGAATTTGTGTTCATATACCTTCAGGGTTTTCATTCAAATGGGTAAAAAGTTCATTTTAATTAAATGAATAGAGAATAAAATACTTTAAGGAGGATCTCTAAAACAATACTTTTTAAGACAGAGAAAAAAATCCCTGTGGCAAGTTTCACATTCAGATGAAGCTTCCTTGTATTTGTAAAATCAGCAAACAATGTGTTCTGATGAGCAATGTTTTGGTAGAGCAGCTCATAACTTTAAAGGAATGGAAACCAGTTTTGGTTTTTGTTTGATGAAGAAAGCCTTTTTTGGTTTTAATGGAAGCTTTAATTTCTTTTGAAATTCTGCTTTTTTTTTTTTTTTTTTAAATTTTTTTTTTTTTTTTTTTTTTTTTTTTTTTTTTCCGGAGGAAGTGAGTATAAAATCATATGTCACTTTCTGAAAGAAGTCATAGCAATTTCATTTTTCCAAGTGCATGGATTTTTTTATTTAAGTGTATTTATTTTCAGATGTTAAATAATACTAATTCTCTTCTATTTTTTGTTTACAAGAAAAGTGGAATACTTACTAATTCTGAACAGAATAAAGCTTCAATTGCCAACTGAAGAGTAATCTAGTTTGTTAATCTCTGGCAAGTAATATCTTTGCAGTTCCTGGGAATCCAGAATGAATGAGAAGAGCTCTTAATTTCTCTTTTAGTAGTGAGCCCATTTGGGTCTCACCTGTACATCTCATTGTACACCATGCAAGTCTTACTGTATTCACAGAATAAAATTCAGTGCCTGGGTTTGTGGAATTTATTTGACCAAAACTGCAAAAAATGAGACAATTCAGATGATAGCTCATTCTTTGTCAGGAGGACAAATTCCTGCCATCACCTCATGTGTTTTCATTTATTTCATTAAGTAATATATTTGTCTCTGATCTAACCCATACAAAAAGCAACTGATGTAAAATACGATGAAAATGGAACATAACAGAAATATCCTTTGTTCTTTTATAATCCAGAAGATGGTCTAGTCTTCTTACTCTCAGAAGAGAGAGAGAGTGGAATATAGTCCTTTAAGTTGTGAGAGTCCAGGCTGAAACTGAATCAGGAGGAAAAAAAGGTTAAGAAGCCTTTGGGGCAGGGACCTTCGTTCATTATAGGCGTATACAGAGCCCATCACAGCACAGTCCCTGCTTTCCATCAGGAACTCTGGGTGTTAACACAAAGAATAAAATCAACAACAATAATACTCAGAAAAGAAAACAAATCTTTCATTGGACTTGCTTTCTTTCACTGGTCTTCACTACACTGTGGATTAGAGGAGAAAGCCCAGCTACAAAAAGTGGAAAGATAAAATCTGAGGGATTTGAGCTTTGAGGCAAGAATCTTTACAACTGCTGTAAACTGTTATACTACCTGGAGATTCTTATTTTTTATTTGTCACACAAGGGAATCACACGCAGAACTGTTTCATTTCAAAGATAGAAATTTTGATGATCAGGTTAAAACTAAGGAAAATACTGTTTTCTTCTGCAATGTATTTAAACAAAAACCTTGCATGATCTCTATTATTATGCTACTAAACCATGGTCAAGGAGGTGAAGAGAAAGAAAGAGAAGATGCAAGGGGCTAAAAGGTTGGCATTTTGTGAACGTTTTTCTTGTCTGAAGAACACAAGGTTAGGATTCATGTAGAAAAGACGACGTGTTCTCATTATCTAAATTCTAACAGCACTGAGAAATATCTTTTCTTGTAGGCTCTGTATATATGTGAAAGACCTCAGATGTGAGAATAGGGAAATCTTCCACCATGGAAAGTTATGCACCTTAGTTTTCTCAACAGCCATCTGTAGATATTGTTCAGCATGGGTGTCCTACAAGGTAGGTGTGTGGAATATCTGGCCAAGATTGGACATGTTCATCTTATCTCCCCATTTTATGCAAAGCAACTAGGCATACATTAGTCCAGGCAGAGCAGGTTTTGTGTCATCTATGCTATTTCCATATATGTGATTTGGAACTGACAGGGTCCATGGTGGCAAGAACAACTCCAAAATCGTAATTATAATCCTTATTATTTTTGATACTTTAATCTGAATCACTTAAAAGTTGGGGATGAGCATGGGACCTGATGGTATAGAAGTATACTGACATAATGGATGTTTTCTGACATTGACCTCAGTGAATCCTTTAATGCAAGTCCTTTGAAATTCTCTGATATGGAGAAGTAAATTGACACCTTCTTTTATGGGAGAGGTAGACCCTGCTCCCCTAAATGGAAGACTCAGAAATACTCAGCTGAAAAAATCTGCTTCCTGTCTCCCAAACAGCTTATTCCTGTGAAAAAGGTCATGAATACTTTAACTACTTTTTGATACACCTTTTAATTGCTGTCAGCACATTTGTGATTCTATACACCAATATACACCAACATTAAAATGTTTTCCTTTTTTCTTTTTTTTTTTTTTCGGTCATTGCTTGCAGTAACTTTTTGCACCAGGCTTTTTCTTTATATATATAGTAGTAGCATCAATACATATTTCTTATTTTCTTATACATATTTCTTTCTTATTCCTACTTTCTCATTCTTGCATTTTATTCTTCTGTGTATTTTTTATGTTTTTTCCTGCTTATCCTAATGGAAAAAAAAATCTCTGGCACCTGTGAAGCTGATACTGCATGGCTGATTAAAAGGGATAGACATCTTTCTCATTTGTTCTGCTGAACACATTTGGGCATAGCTAGGCAAAGAAACAATTCCTTTTCTTATATTAGAAAGCTAGTATCAAGATGGTCAAGATTTGTACATCAAAGGATAAGGTTTTAGCTGTTGAAGACATGTCATAACATATTAGGTGAAGACATTTACCAATGGATTCATTGAGAAAAGGGTATATGCTCAATAATGAATTCTTTAACAAAAGCATTCAGGTTTCTCAGCAGCATATTGCACAGCGGCTGTTTCTCCCCACAGAAATCATTTGATTTAATACACTAACCTGCTCTGGCTCCTTTCAACTCTGCCTTTTTATGATACAGTCAAAGTGGAATAACTTAGCATCCTCTTTTGTCTGGATGTCTAAACTAATTACAGATGGGAACTAAAGCCATGTTCGCTGACTTGGCTTCTGCTGATTCAGCTTTTTCAGTGTCTGATGAACTTCTTTAAAATCAAGAGTACTAAAATATGGTCTGGTATACAGAATATATCTGGCGTGATTAGAGAACTGTTATATATCCAGTGGGTTGCACATCACTTATAAATTCTTCAGAAAACAAAAAAGAAGAAAAATATCAGCTGCATTGACCACAGGAATATCCACCATCATGTTTATGCAATATGAATTAAATTTCAAGGGCCATACTTTGTCCAGAAGCATAGTTTCCACAAAAATTAGGAGGTTAAATCATCCATATAGAATGGGGCATTCGTTATCATTTGTCTTATTGTATCTCTTAGTAATTCATTCCCAGGGATTCAGGACACACCAAAAATAATGCGGAGGGAGAAGAAAGTAGGTAGAGGCCAGATTCTACCCGTCCTGATCTGTAGACCAGCATGGGAATCAGCCTGAAGCATCGTTTAAAGGAAGAGTGCTGATGTCCCTTGCCTTGCTTTGCCTTGCCTTCTCTTCCCTTGCTGGAGATTAGGAGAAGAAAGCCTATTTGAATACAGGCTTAAGTGGGTGTGCCACATCCCAACCCAGAGAAAGCATCAGGAGAAAGCAGAACTTTGCTCCCTCCCTCACTGATCCAAGGGAAGGATATTGCAATTTGCTGCTGACTCATCCCACAGCAAAGTCCAACTCCTCTCTCTGCCATCTAGATAAGGGGAGCAAGGAAACTGGTTGTGCTTTTCTGTTTTCTCCATAGAGTCCCTTCCTTTTTCAGTTCTTGGCTTTTAGGGCTACAAAACCACCTCATACACAAAACTTGTTGTAAAGTCACAAGTGACTCCCTTAAGTGTATAGTGGCTTGCCAAATGTGTATATTATTGTCTTAATCATAGCTGTATGAGTTATAAGAGTTTCTTACATTGGCAGGGTCTCATTTCTTGAAATGTATACATTTTCTTAGAAAATATATTGGGAGTTTAAAATGAGTTTTGTAGCAAAAAGGCACTTTAGTTGCAGTGATACTAGCTGGTGTCACTGTAATGTCATGCATGCTTATTCCTACATGACAGCTACAATATGACGTAATTTACAGCAAGTGGACGATTTTTAGTGTGCAGAAAAAGTTATGGAAGACACACTGCTTTGTGAAAACAAATCACAAACTATTATTCTATGCTCAATCTCTTTCGTACTTTCTATAGTTCGTTTAATTACCAAGAATTATCATCAATCTCAAGTTTTCACATCCTGAAAAGGGCAAGTTTGAGAGAATGAAGCACTCCTAGCATATTTAATTTTGTCTCTTAGAAGCCTTTAAGTGTTGACACTGAGGAAATTTTCTGTAGAATGAAGACTTACAGAAGAAGTACAATTGTAGGCCTAATGTTACATGTCCTTCTGGAGAAATTTACACTTCCATTATTTTATTCTTGTTATTATGTAAAAAGTACTACTTAGAAGTATCTGCTTCATTAGTTTCATGGATCATTTGATGAAGTAACAATCTGCCCTACTGTAATGGTCTCAAGGCTTCCTCTGGATAGGCTTGTGTATTTTCTTATATATTTAAGTAACATCACCTACAGAAATGTGCCAGGGCATGAAGAGTCAGCTAAGAAAACACATCGAAGTGACTTTGTAAGGTGAAATAATTGCAATTTAGATTCTGTCCCTGTCTTTGTGACATTTTATTTAGCAAGTTGCTATTTCAAAAAGCACAATGAAAAGCCTTTCTAAAACAGAAATACTCAGAGTCTTTAATATTAACCCTAGGCATATCAGGATGCAGCATGATGAAGCACAGACATTAGACAATTCAGCATGCTCTCAAGACAAACACTTATTTTGAGTCAAAAATGTTCTGTTCTATTTATTACTTGACTTTTGGTCATTTACATGAAATTTCTTATCATTACAAAATTATATTGCTTTTGAAGGATTGGATACATTAATACATTTCCTTATAATTCAGGCATCTTTTTGATGATTCATCTTTAGAAATGTATTTCTGTTTGTAACAAATTACTTTAAAATCTAGCTATTCAAATGTAGCTATGACTTGCGGTGTCATATATATGTGTCTATGCTTTAATATTTGTCCTAAAATTTAGGAAGTATGGATTTGCAATCCCTTAATCAGAGAATGAGGTCTGAACACAGATCTGTGAATCACAAGTAGTTTTTTTCTCATTAATCTGAGGGAAAACATTATCTTTTGGTCTCTTTAAAAAGCAAAAATTATTCCTCTTGTCTAGTTTCCTTGCAATCTGTGTTTTTCAAAGTAAATGCTTAGATTTTCTCCTTATAAGCCCCTAGGTTACATTATGTTGAATAAGGCCTGAGCATCCTCAGAGAGAGGACTTGCAGATCTATTCCATGCTCAGGATTTTCTATAGGCTAAGGCTGATGCACTTCATTCTCAGGTGTGCCAGGGTTTGGAGAAGCAGATCACATTGCTTGGCTGCCATTCCCATTACCAGAGGTTAGTTGTTTCAGTGTTCAACACTGTGGTATTTAAGCTTCTTTCTGCACTTCTGAGCTTCTGTTCACCATCTGTCAAGGGACACTTATTGCCTCATTGTAGCTATGTGAAGCAGAAAGTATTAATTGCACATATACCACAGCAACAAAGGCAAGATGAAAGCATAGAAGGATTAGTTTACCATAAATTATAATGAATACATCAGATGATAAATCCAAAAGAAACAGAGAGACTCTTTAACCAGGACAAATAATAACCGCTCTCTTATTTTGACTAATCATTGGTGTATTGAATTCAGAATAAAAATCTCATAGTATCACAAAACGGGGGATGCTGGAAGAGATCTCTGCAGATCGTCTAGTCCAATCCCTGCCACACTCAAACAGGGTCACCTAGAGCACTTGGCCCAGAGTTGCGTTCAGATGGTTCATGAATTTCTCCCAGAGTAAAGACTCCACAACTCTCTGGGCAGCTCGGTCACCCTTACAGGCAAGAAGATTTTCCCCATATAAGAAGGACCGACCTTTCTGTCTTTCTGTTTTTGCCTATTGCCTGCCATCCTATCACTGGGCACCACTAAGATGAGTCTGATCCCTTCCTCTTTACACCCTCCCTTCAGATACTTATACATATCGATTAAATCCCCACTCATCCTTCTCCAGGCAGAAGAGTCCCAGCTCTCTCAGCCTTTCTACATGGGAGAAATGTTCTAGTCCCTTAATCATCTTAGCAGATCTGCATTAGACTTGCTCCAGTAGCTCTAGGTCTCTCTCGTATATGGGAGCCCAGAACTGGACACAGCACTCCAAGGGCTGACTAGAGGGGGAGGATTACTTGATTTGACTTGCTTGTGAATATTTTATTAAAAATAAAAACAAAAGGATCTTATTGCAGTTAAAAGGGCTGACTGGTTTGCTTCATGAGCTTGGAGGTTAGCCCTTTACACACCAACTTTCTAAGGTTTTCTTAGTGTGGTGTTCTTAAAGTCTTGGTCTAACAAATTGTAGAATATCAAAAGGGAAAAAACTTTTATTTTGTTCTTTATATGTACACCTAAATATAGATATTTGTGGAAGTAAAAGAAGAATGTTTGTGACAAACTGTGAACATTGTTTGGCAAAAAAAGGATTTATCTGTTAAATTGCTATTTCCATAGTAATCTGCTTGTGTTCTACTTGTCACATCTCCACTTATGTCTGCCAGCCTGAATTACAGTTCTGACTAAATACAGAATATTTCACCTTACAATACCAAAACCACAACCATTTCAGTGAGCTTACTTCCTATAAAACGTGATATTTATTTTCTAATTTATACAATACAGGACCACAGTCCTGCTACAGTCTAGCTCCTGATATTTCTGTTGTCCCCTTTATGTCCTTATCATATGTTCCTATCCTGTGTATAAATCACCGTGGGATTAAAGAGTATGCCTTCTACCTCACAGGACTTCATAGGCTTCAATTTATGCCTGTTAACTGATATGCTATGCTATGATATGATTGGATATGAGTCTCTATGGGGTTTTCAGATACCCTGCTTTAGATCCAACCTGTCTTACCTTTGGGCTAGTTCTTTTCAATCACAAAAGATTCTAGCAGCAGCTTTGACTGTCGGTGAGTTACGTTGCCCCTGCAACTTGATACATTATATATGCTGTATATAACTGTTATGGATGGAGACAGAAACAAAGCTCTAACAACACTCAAAGATTTTTTTTTGTCCTTAAAAAGAAACAAACATGTACACAGATAAGCGTTGCCCTACTGCTTCGGCACTGATGGTAATAGAGTTAATTCATTACTACTAAACACTAGGAGTCATTTTGTCTGTTATGTTATGATATAAATGGGAAATATAATACTTCATAGCAAACACAATCTCCAAGAGCTATAACTCTGTTTGAATGAGTACTCATAGATATACAGACTCGGTATTATCGTGTTTAAGACAAGCTCCCATCTGTCTTACTATACCCAGTTCCATTCTCAACTGTGCCTAAAACTAAAGGATATTGGAGGACTAGTGATGCATAAAAAGATATAGCAGAAGGCCACACAAGAAAAGGTTCATTTTCCACAAGTTTTAGCTCCCTGCTTTTCTAATATGGTGAGGAAAGGAGCATATTATAGAGACTGGTAATGGTAGTTACATTGGGATTGTAGTTGAACTCTCTAAGTGAATTTGAATCATGAGATTTCAGTATATTATGCCTTTAAGCAGTTGAATCTGCAATGAGTTGAGTGTTTATATACTCGGGATAAAAAAAAAATGTTTCCTGTTAAGTATGATTCAGTTGAAACTAACCTAGCTGACTCCATGTCTACAAGTAATCTTCTAGCCAGCTACCCATTGCAGCTAGTGCAAATGTGGTCAATACAGTCAAGGGAGTATAAATTGCTATTTAGTTCAATGTGACAAGTAATGAGATGAATAAAAAAAAAGATCATCAGAGAGTGTGGACTAAACTGGGGTATTCATAGAGTACCTCCATCTGTCCTTCTCCCCCATCAGATGGCTGATCATTTGGCTGCTATAAATGTATTATGAAATTCTCTGTCAGAATGATTAGGTAAATGGCTACCTGAATGCTTAGGACACACTGGGATAAGTTATAAGTTATTTCAATAGGCTGCAAGGAGAAGATGGCATGTGACAAAAGCTATGGCAAAGCAAACTCTAGACTCATGCCATTTTTGTCAAACAACAATGGTGCAATACATGTCAAAGAGACAATAGTTTGGTAATTTCAGGGAAGGTAAACTGTTCTGGGAAACTTGGCAAGTCTCCCACTGGCCTCTTAAAAAAAACACCTGAAAGTTGGAAATACATGCTCAAAGGAGCGGGAATAATTACTGGTATACAGAATGTGCACCCACCTTAACTCCAACTGATCTATCAACTAGCTGGCTTAAACAGGTAATTTGTCACTTTTCTTTTGCCCTGAGAAATACAGGATGTTAATATATCATTATAAGACTGTATTTAAATCACATATAAATCATATTTTAACTTGGCATGCTTCAAATAGACTTTCCATCTTTCTTATCAACCCCTACATAATGGGATAGTAGAAGGTGGAATGGATTAGTAAGAACTACACAAGAGCAAATCTATGAATACCTCCAAATGGGGACCCCATTTATAGAAAGTTGTAAGTCAGCTAAATAAGCAACAAACTTCCATGTGAAGTCCCACAGATAAAAGATTCATGTCATTATCACACAAATTCCTGTTAAAATGAAGTAAAATCCAACTGAGATATGAGAGATGAAGTTGTGGTTAAGCACCTCACTAAGGAGTATGAAATGCTGTAGACATTAAAGGGAGTAAGTTAAGCATAAGAAAGACTGGATTATGTCCAAGACCTGTCTTCTCTTGAAGGAAAATGTGGTGTTACCTAGTCACTATGGGAATACAGATAACTGAAATGCACACACGAAGCCTGCCACTAACAGCTTCTGCCTTTTCACAGAGACTGTGGAATAATGTGGGCGCTGAAGATAAGGCAAGACGTTCTGTAACAGCTTGAAGCCAAGGACTGATAGTAGGCAATAATGTTACACTATAGTAAATTACCAGTTTCACATATACATATATATGTTCTTACCCTCTCTGTGCACAGGCAAGAGAGCTGGTCATTCATACAATTAATGTATTAAGTTCACTGCACAACATCAGTTATCGTTAAATGTTGACTGAGTCAAGGGATGTAATGTGACAGACCAGTAACCCCTACAATGGAAGAAGGCTCAGAAGAAATGGGTAATGGTGAGGTGCCCACAAAGCTCAGGAATGATGTAGGCACAGAGACCTGACTTTGTCTCAACACAAAGGGGACCTGAGGGCAACCTTTGTCTTGTTTTTTGAGAGCAACCAAGTAGCCATGGACCATGTGTAAATGTTTCTGCCTGAGTTGATCCAAAGAATGTGACTATCTCCGTGATCTACCCAGACCAGCATGCATGAAGTGTATATACAGATCAACCCAATACAGAGTATAAAACTGCAAGAACTAACAAAGGAATTTTGAAGACAGTAACAGGCTTGAGCTGGCTTCAACCCACATATTCCTTCATAGTGACCGGGGATGCCCAATGTCATGACAGTGAGCATATTACAGAGACCAATAATGGCAACTACATTGGTATTGTAATTGAAATCTGTAAGTGTATTTGAATTGTGAGATTTCGGTATATTGCTCTTCTCAATCAAAAATCCCTTGTATTACCAAATATTTTCAAAGTAAAATGTTATATTAAGCATTGCATTCTCCATATAGAATATCTAAAAGTACCTGGTCAGAGAGTATGGGACTCTGACACTTGACCTGTGGTAGATACTGATAGGGCTGACTAGTTCTTCACAGAATGCAGTGGAAACACATACTGATCCCTCATATAAAAAAATACATGCAGGTACACCTACATCTCAAACAGGGGGTCTCTCAAACAGGAGATAAATTCCACTATTAAAATGTATTCTTAGAATAAAAACAACAGGTGGACACAAATAAACATATGAATGGACTCAAGGGGAAAAAAGATGAGAAGTAATAGCTTGGTTTGTGCAGTAGATCACACACCTATCCTGTGGAGGGTGAGGTCTGATTTAGGGAATACAAACTGCTCTCATTATTATCTATTTATTTGCATTGTACCATAACGTGCTTATATATAGCAAATATATTAAATACATAAGGTGGCATTCATCCTATTTAGTTTAAGCTGTATGAAAGTTTAGTGTTTGCCTAAACTTCTTGCTCAAACTCCCTTTCCATATGGAGATAGATAGGCACTTAAGGGAGTAAATTATTTTACCTCTTAGACACCAGTTCAAGGTAAACAGTCACAATTACTGGCCATTTTTCAAAAAGAATGTGCTGTGCTACAGAACAGGTGCCAATACCAACCTCTGGAATACCATATAGAAATTTTCAAGAAAGGCAGATGAGAAATACGAAAATGTATTTATAAACAATACCCACTGATCACAATACAACAGTATTTAAAAATTGTCAGAAGTGAAGAGAAATACCTCAGAAATTATTTTTAAGGAAATATAGGAGAAGCGAGACTCTTTTTGTCAGGACTGGACAAAAAAAAGACTTCAATCAGTTAAGTCACATAATTGAGAAAGATTGCATATAGATAAACCACTATTGGCATCATAATAAGGATGCTCTATTTTGGTTAACTGGCTTAGCCAGTGGAAGCAGATATGAACATTCGTTTGATTTCCAACAGCTGGTAGCACTGTGATCGAAGGCTTTCAGAGAAAGAGTCCCTATAATTTCATCACAGGAATCTTCCAACTCAGGCTGTAGAGTGAAAATGTTCTCTTTAAAGGTTTTATGTGTTTGTTTGTTCGTTGCTTTTCCTTTGTTGCTCAATATGCCTGGAGTTAAATTACACTTTTTCTAGCACCAGAATCTTTTCCAAAGGCAAAGCAACAAACCTGTGGAAAATCCTTTATTTTTTTTTCTTTCAGATTTACTTATTTCACATAATAAAACCATTCCTACATGGGAATGCAGTCCAACCTAATAAAAAATCTCTTCCAAAGCAGAGACACTAAAAGAAAGAAGAGAACAATCATGAATTTATCAGAGGGGATAACCTTGGACCTCCATTCAATAACCTAATACATGTAGATGCTGTTTCAGATGATACCACTATGAAACTATATGTTCTATAATTTCCAGATATCAAGTATAAATATTTCCAGCAAAGTATTATTACTGTAGGTTTGTTTCTTAATTGTGTTTCTTCCTTTTTGGTGCTGCTTCCTGTTATAGGAAATCTTTTTTGTTTTAATGGAAAAACAAAACATATGGATTTCCCAGTTTTTCATTTGCACCACTCTGCAAACTCACAAAACTGTAAGTCATTTATAAAAAGTCTCCAGGAATCATTTCAGAGAGTTCATTGTTAGAATATCAGCCAAGAATACTATTTCTGTTACTTCCTGTTTCTCACTATGCTGAAAAAAATTACAGGCATGACATTTCTCCTAATATTTGTCCACTTTTAAACTCTGCCTCCAGCAAGAGCAAGAAAAAGTATAGAAATACAAGCCTATCTCATAAACATTAAGGAAAGATAAGATTCTACACAAATGGTCATTTTGTTCCTCTAAATTTCTATTTCTCTACAAAATATTACTATTAAGGATTATAAGGTATTTTCAGGACACCCAAAATCTCTTCTCACTGACTACAAAGATATGATCAGTTCTGTTGTGCTTGTTCACACAGTGAATGTCTACATTTGGTCAGCTGAATCCTATCTTCTTGCTTAACTATAGGCAGAGCTATCAGTCTGATTTTGGTCTACACAATCATACAGCATGGATTGAAGCAGGCATCTTTATTTATTGCCTGTAATATCTTTCAGAGACAACAGGAGTAACTTTTGTACTCAAGTTTTCCTCTGAAGGTGTCCAAAACCAAATAAGTTGACTGTTGGTAGCTTAATTATAAAACATATTTCCGTAACAGTTCAGAAATAGCATACTTGGATTTGTACAAGTTAATTCCTGGTTGAATATGCAGTTTACTGGGACAGATGCTTCCTCCTTTTTGTGCAACACAACAAAAATCCTCAGTTGGAAATGGAATTATAACACAAAGTGCTTGCATCCATGCTTTTTGCTTGTTTGTGTGTATAAAGGTAATGGAACATTTTCTGGAACAGGTTTAACACAGACTTGAAACAAATATTCAGCAATAGAAAAGGACTGATCTGTCATGATAATTTTATTCCTGATGATATTACTGCCACTGAACTGAGCAGAGAAAACAGTGACTGGGTTTTCTTAAAGCTGTGGATAGGAGTCACATGCTGTTGGAATGTTTCTGAAATCTGGGCTTGTATTCTACCTTCAGTCAGCTGAGTTCAGCTATAATTTTTTTCCACTAATAAAATTGGGATGGTTCAGATCAGCTTCTGTTTTAAAGAATGAACTGAAGTCTTGGCTGATGACATTCATGAGCTTATGGAACTCATGTGTCACCCTAAAATGCTGGAAAAAAAAATGCTGAAAAGCAAAAGTGTTACAAGAAGACTTTCTTCCCTTATTGACTTTTAAACATTTTATTTATTCTTTTGACTAAAAGCATTTTAAAATCTTAAACATATTTCTGTAATACAAGATATGTAGATTCGATATAATATTTTAGCCTAAACTCCTATATCAATTTCAAGTAGAAGATAACATAAAATGAGGTATATTTTACTGATGTAAGACTAATATGAAGAAGACCTTATTTGACCATGGGTGCTTTGTGACTTTGCAACTATAGTATTTGGGTACCCAGTTAAGCACACGGGAGAAGCCTAGACTTTGCAGAAATTTACTCAGCACTTTCCAAAAATCTAATATTTTTATGTGGAAGTTGTTCACTTAAGCAGCAAGGAAACTCAAAGATTGTCTCTGAAAAAAAATATGCCTTCTACTTCTCAAATTTTCATCAATGTTTGAACAACTTTCAGGAAAGAATTTTTAATACCGAGTAAGTGACTGAAAGTTCATGTCTATCAAACGTTCAGTGTGATTTTTAACAAGGGCCGCTTATGGCAAGTGAGTGATAGATAAATAAACCTGAACTCTGCAACACCATTCTCCATAATCTTTCTCCTACATTCTACCAAAGCTGTTGACATATGCCTGTGATGCTCGTGATATGTTCCTGTTTTTGAAGTGGACCTGAGTGTACTCCAGTAGTGCTGAAAGTTCAAGACTTAGGACAATAAACCTTTTAAATACAATGCTAACAAATGAATCATATTTTCTAAATTAAAAACAAAAGCAAAAACCAAAAACAAACAAACAAACAAAAACTCACAAAGCCTGTGTCACATTCTCCATATTTTTGCTATTATGCTCTGGAAATCTGGTTCAGCAAAAAACTTTATTGTGTTCTGAATTGATAAATTCCATGAGATTAGGTATGAGGTTAAGGGCTTTGATGGATCCAAGACTTAATCTTAATAGTTAATTTTTATTGTGGTGCATTTATAGTTGGACCAAAAGTAGGTTAATTGTTTTATTTAATTTTGATATATAATATGTAAGCATGGTGGTTGCATCAAGAATCTTATGGAAGAGTTATAGAAAATGTTTTATTATCATTACCTATAAATTATTTAAATCAGTTTGCAAGTTGTGAATAGAGAACCACATAGTGTTACTGTAAACCCATGGCAGAGCATTTATTAGTTGGTCTGCAAAGTAAATAAATAGCCACATAGATTAAAACTTAATGAGGTGGACAAAATATCATAATTATGTTTTTTTGTTGTTGTTGTTTATCTACCTAAATGGCAGTCTTCACAAGGGTAGTCAAGCGTCTTTATGCTGGGTAAAACTGGTTGCTTTTGTAAATGATAACAGGTTGCTTCATTGATTGTGCTGCTACCTTCATTACACAAAAAAGTGTCCGATATAGATTTGTAAATATTAATTGTAGTCTAACTTAGAAATAGACCATGATTTATAGAAAAAAAAACATAATGAAGCACTACAAAATAGTTAAAGAGGTAATCAACTAGCACGAGTGAAATTCAAACTTACATATCACAGATGCCACTTGGAGCTGAAGTAACAAAGTTAATCAAAATCCAGACCCCAGAGAAGCCTCAAAAATCTTCCATATCCACCAGAAAGTGATATTCATTCTTAGATGTGGTCTTTCTCTTCTTATTATAAACCCATCTGGATTATTTTTCTCTCTTTTAATGATGTTTCTTTGACACTCATGCATTTTTAGTCTTATCATTTTGGAATCTTATGTTATATATTTAATTCTTGAAAGTTGGAAAAAAAACCACTGTGTAACCCGGCAAATCATAGTTCTCATACTTTCTTTGTATATGATTGCAATTTTATAAGTATTGCATATATAAACACTGCCTATCATACAAAACTGATTTTAAAAAATGCTTTATGGAAAAAAAAAAGAAAAAATTAAGGATAGACATGGTGGCCAAAATACATAATGATAATCAGCAAAAACTGGCTTTCATTGGGACTTGTTATCAAGAAACTCTACCAGTCTGAATCAATTCTGCTCTTCCCAAGCATTAGCTATCTATAATAAAGTGCAAGAATGCTCTTCCAGGAGTTCCCATCAGATAGAGGGTCTGTCATCCCCAGTTGCTTCCCTTGCAACCATGCCCAGATACTCCTTCTATGTTTCTAGCTTTCTTTTACATGTGCTGCTTCACACAGCACAGAGCCTTCTGGCAACTGAATTGCTCTTGGGAGTCAGGACTCTTGGAGCCATATGGTCTCCAAGAATACTTTTTCTCCTGCTCATCTTTCTGGATGCTATACAGTGTGTCGACTTCCTTCTATGACTCCCT
>NW_010586466.1:635511-655764 GCF_000705375.1 Tinamus guttatus
CAGCAGGAGAACTGTCTGTCAGCCCAGACCCCATGAAGAGTCCCCAAACACTTCCTGCAGTCTGAGACCTATAGGCAGAGGGTCTGTCTGGGTCAAAGTCTCTGACGTAGATGACACAGAGACTCCAAAAGATACTGGGAAATGTGCTCTGTAGTGTGTCATGACCATATCTGAGGAAGCTTAGAGTACTAGGGTTGGAAATGAAGGTGGCTTCTTGCTTAAACTGCTGCACAAGTTGCATGGTCTGTTTGCTGTCTCCTAAATGACTAAGCATAACTAATATCTCTGTGTGTCATATCTTACTGCAGCTTTTAAATTTCACTTCTTCAAGTCTATGAAAGAAAATTATGTCAGAAAAGCCTACTTTTTTCCCACATAATTTTACCACATATTTCAAAGGTCTGTGTTAAAGACTGGTTGGAGATCATGTTCTCTCTATGAACTGAGCATAAATGTATGCAAATCATGTTTTTGCATTTCAAATTTATAGGCCAATAGTACATGACTTTACATTTAAGCACAAAACCAGCTAATCTGTGCACTTCCAGTATGTAACTACCACTACCTTCTTGCCTTGCATCCTCCTTGCAATTTTGGCACGTTGGTAGATTGAACTAGAATTTCTTCTGGGAGTTACAAAAATTAAAGATGGTCAGTCGCTGTTTTTAGTGACACCTTAGCAAGCTAACTGTTCAATTTCCCCAAGCTTATGGAAAAGAGATACCACAGAAAAAAATATGTTCATACATTTAACAATGCACATCTGATTATTTGAAAGACAGTTGTTACTGTACAGAGCAGTAGTGTTCATTGTGCAAGCCATAAGCAATGATTTTCTGTTGAAAGACAATGATTTCCAATGAAAGACATTGGAAAATTATGTTAGATTGTCTTTGTCCAGGTAAGAACATTTTATATTTTAAAACTTCCTTTGTTTAATATTTAATGCCTTTTGTCTCAGTCCTATGTTCCTGTCTAGTTTTGAAAGGAAAGATCTTTGGCGATTTGGAAATTCAAAAAGATTTGGATATTCAAAAGAGATTTTTTTAAAAAAATATGTAGAGCTGAAGTTGTGAATTATTTGAATTTTTGAGTGTGGATATGATGCAAAATCCAACATTTTTCTTTGTCAGAATAGTCTATAATTCTTCCACTTTGCTTTGGGTGGCTCATTACACCACAGTGCACATACGTTTTCTCATAATTAACATCTAAAATTACAGAGTGCTGAAATTAGCATGAGCCTACTTTTAAACTTTGACCTATACAGTAAATTGAGGTTTCAAAAAAGAAAAAAAAAAACATGGTTAAGAATTAATTTAGGCCCCAGGTTAGTGTGAGAGAAAATACTCAGCCAAATAAACAAATGTACTCATTTATATTTGCATTTTTACTGGTTGCTTACAGATAAATAGTGAAAATAGGCAGAATCTTCCTCATTTCTTTCTTTTCCCAAATATAAGGTTAAAAAAATCCCAGCTAAAACAGAAACATACATATTATTTCCTAAAATGCTGACAGGGATTTTTCTTTTTCTAAAATTGATCTTAAAGGTATCAACATCTTTTCTCTGGAAAAGTACCTCCACTTAGGGCATCCCTTTCTATTCTTCAAGTCTTTATGTCTTCTCAGCTTTGACTAGGTCCTTGACTTGAGGAATCATAAAATATCTTCCTGCAAAGCAGCTCTCTCTTAGACTACCAGGTAGAACGATGACCTCAGTACAAAGCAATACCTAACTCAGTAACAATGCTGTATTTATTATTTGCCTTTTGGGTATGCTTCACTAAATTTCCAGCATAATGTGGACATTTAATACATTCAAAAAATAAAATAAAACTGTACTGCTGTCTTTATCTTTGGTGGACTGTGATTCAAGGAATGACAATATAGCCAGGCAAAGTTCATAGATTTCAGATTAGAAACATTGGTTATTGCAGGAAATACTCTGCAGCATGTAGTCAAACCAACATATTTCAGTAGGCCTAACATATACCAGAAGATGTATTTAAACAGTGCTACATAGTACCTGAGTGATAAGATTCTCTGAACACCACTCTTGTGTCTGTGTAAAATTTCCTGTAGCCTGGAAATCTTTCATTCCTCTTACGCATTTTTTTTTCACCAGAAAGAAAGATATAGCTATAATTATCTGGGTTGATGCATGTTTTGGAGGCTATTCCAATCCTACTGAAATGAGTCAAAAGGCTAACTGAATTCTATGAGCCTTGCTTCAGGTTCTTTGCATCTCTTCTGTATGTTGTATCTTTCAATGCCTTCCTTTTTATGTTATTTTGGACTAGTTTTGAATTCCTGCTTATTACAGTTTCTCATAAAAGTGACATTTTCACGTACATTGGTTACCTGACTCATGGCAATTATATGCATAATTTGACATGCAGATCTAGACAGCTAGTAGTCCTATTTTCACCAGTGTGAACAATTAAATATTTAAGAGTATAGAGAGAAATTGGAAAGGATATTATGATACACTAAGGATTGTTTTCCTTGCTCAGGATAATAAGAACCTCATTTCAAAGCAATCTAATAGGAATAGACACAACTCTACTACCAATGAGGAACTTAGCTATGCAGAAATGTGGCCATGTTCATGATAAATGTGCTTGAGTTTCCTGTACTTCATTCCTCAAATCTAGACAGAAATGGAAGCTGTACAGGTCATAAACTGTGAGTCTAACAGTTGAAATGTGCTGGATTTATTTTATGTGAACTGCATAGTGAGAGAGGGAAACATAACCATCTCCATAGAGATTGTGTTTTATACAAGTCTGCTTCATTCTAACAGTATTAGAATTGCTCATTCTTTATGCACACTGTGGCTATTTGGCTAGGACTTAGAGATGCTCAGCAGTGTCATGCAGGACTGTCGCAGCTCTAAGGATGTTGTCTTGCCATTCAGTACTAATAAGAGGTTTTCACAGCCCTTCATTCCTTCAGGAAGTCCATACCTGATTCTGCTAAAGATGTTATACTTGCACAAAAGCCTCAGAAGACAAACTGGAGAGTCAGCTCCTTAAGAATAACATATGAAAGGCAGAAAGCTCTATTTTTGTATTATCTGGCTCTTGTCCTAGTCTCCCTACATGTTTTTCTAAGTCCAGATCTTGCAGTCTCAGAGCTTGAACAGACATTGAATTCCTTTTGTTTTGGTGGGATTTCATCTGAATGCAGTCACCTGCATTTACCTGCATATTGAAATCTGCAAGAAGAACATGCAGTGAAGTTGTAATTATCTCCTCCAGGATTTAAATGATAGTGAACAAAAGCCCTTTATTCCTAAAGGGAAACCTGCAGGGTTTGATATATTTTAACAAGCATAGTTTAATTTTACATATTGAGTTAATTCATTTCAACTTCCCAGTGTTCCTCAGGAGGCAAGTGCTTAGACTATCTATTGTTTCAGCAGAATATAACTCTGAAGAGTACTTAGTTTAGTGGAACTCAGATCTCCTTGATGCCTCTAGGGCTACTGGAATAGAAATATTAAGTAGGAATACAACAATAACATAATAGCTAGATGCATTAAACGTCACAATGCCATCCTTCTAATTTACAAGAGGGCACACAAAATCAAAATTAACCTCCTGGTCTGTAATAGACATCTGTTACCAATACCAATTGTTATGAAACAGAACAACAAGCACAGGAATTGGCTGCAGGCTGTCCAAAGGATCTCTACAATTTCTTCTGGATTATCACACAAGCATAAATTAGTATTCCAAGCTGCTGACACTTCTGGTGCTAAAGCTAGCAAGAGAGGTGTGTTATATGTCAAAGAACACTTCTTACCAATGAACAACCTGAAAGAATTGGCTGCCAAGGGTGAAGAACAATTATGTTATAGCAGTCTTAGGCTGCATTGTTTTCATCTGTTTCCTAAAGCTTGTTTTGCTCTACTGAAAAAACAAAACAAACAAACAAACAAACAAAAACCTGTAAGGGCATTAAAATTATCAGCTATTGCAGCATAATTAGGGACTCCATGTTATCTAGGAGTCTATGTGTACTCAACTGAACATTCTCTTTCTGAATAACAAATTGCAGTATTGCTTATCATTCCTTGATAGAAGCTACAAAATCACACTTTTCACAAAAAGCAAAATGATCTGAAAGCTATAAAAATTAATTGAAGATTACTGTTCTTAAAGATCTTCAGTCCTAAATTCCCTGCATACATATAACACTCATCTTCAAAATGGGAACACTACCACTGAAGATTCCCTTTAGTCTTGTAGTGGACACAGAAACTGGAGGAATGTGGTCTGCTACATGCCAGATAAGGCAACAATAAAAAAAGCTGTTACTATCATTTTAGAAGACAATAACACTCTGTGGATGTTTGAATTAAGAAATTAAGAAAGTGACTCAAATTCTGAATTTCATAAACATGTCTGAGTAGTCCTGAGACAGATGCCCGAAGCAGAAAGAACCTTTTTTTTTTTTTTTTTTTTTTTTTTCCCTAAGGATGGATTAAGCTCCTGATTGTGCTTACTGTGAGGAATACCTTATTCTTTCACATTCAGTAATAGAGGCTATATCACCTAATTCAGGACTCTGAAACTCAGACAAAATATGGTCACGCTCTTTCTCTGGCCAAATGAACATTCAATTATTTACATAAAGTGAAACAGTTTTCTCTTTTTATTTCCATCATGCTAGGTAAATGTTCTGCACCCTAAGCATGTACCTAGTTCTGAGTCCTGCTCAGGGTTAGGAGACTTTACCACAGTAGTATGGTGAGAACACAACAGAGAGAGCTCAACAAGAGGTACCAAACAAAGAATATTTAGTGGAAAAGCCTGTAGCATTCTTTAAGTTTCAGGATTAAAACCTATTAATTGCAAAGTTTCACAGCCAGAGGAAGAATAACAGATGGATTTATCTACAAATTCTGCATCTAAAGTAGGGTTCTATGGGGTCTAAACAATGGTGTGAAAATATAATACTTTTATCCTTATCGTATCATAAGGATAAGGATACATTATACATTATTAGGGCCATCGTAAAAAAAAAGGAAAAAAAAAAAGCAGAGAACAGTATTTACAGAACAATTTCTGAGAGTAGCTCAGAATAATTACTTTATAGAGCTAATTAGGCTAAAGAGTCTAATTGGGCATGATGAACCTACAGAGCAAGTCAGGAGGTCATTGGTGTCAAAGTATTCACCTGAGAATATGCTTGAAGAATCATATTTCACTTCCCCGTTCATTTCTAGGTGCAAGTCATAGGTCATGAGAGGTAAGGTTTGATTAGCTAATCCACAAGAATCTGGAGGGAATGATGAATCTTTTCAGCAGAGTTCCTCATTGTTTACCCTATAACTTCAAACTGGTGAAACAGCAGATGTTTTGATTTGAATAGATCTACAAAACCAACTGTGCTTATTGCATTGAGTTTTGACTAAGGACTCATCCTCAGTGGTAATCAATGGGTAACAAACTAGGGAATTCTGTGCTATGAGGAAGCTTTTAGGGCAAAACAAGAAGGAAGCAAGAAGGTGGAATTTTAGCTTTGGAAGCTTGTGTACCTAAATCTGGTCCACTTTTGTCTAACTAGATTCGTATTTGAAATGACAGTTTTTTATACGTGGCAATTGTGAGCTTTAAGCAGAAGTCCTTTATCCAAAAATGTGATGAAGTTCATACTTGAAATATTGTATGGAAAATAAAGTGGTAACCTATTATTGAGTCTTGGTGGTGTCTGTTAATTGTATTAATTGGCAGAAGAGAAACTGCAGAAATAAGAAAATTAGGGCTAAACTCTCTTCTCAGTGGTGGCCAATGACAGAAGAAAGGATAACGGGTACAATTTGAAACACAGGAAGTTCCATTTCCGCATGGCGAAGAGCTTCTTTACTGTGAGTGTGAGAGAGCCCTGGAACAGGCTGCTCAGAGAGGTCATGGAGTCTACTTCTCTGGAGACCTTGAAAACTTGCCTGGATACCACCCTGTGCCCTGTGCTCTAGATGTCCCTCCTTGAGCGGGGGGATTGGACTAGATAATCTTTAGAGGTTCCTTCTAAACTCAAATATTCTGTGATTCTGTTTAGTCAGGAACATGCCATGCCATTCAGTAGAGGTCAAGCACAGGATATTTTAATAAACACATGAAAGCAGGAGTGATTTTTTTTAATGCAATTTTCTAAAGTTCTGGTCAGTAATCTAGTGCAACAGTACGCATTTACAAAATCTTGTAGGTGAAACAGATGTTTGTTAACTTGAGATCACAAGATATAAATAAAGAGGAAAAGAGAAAAGGAGAAGGAGATATGCTGTGAGCAGCAAGCGTCTCCCGTTATTAGTTTTCTTCACAGAGAGAGATGAAGAATAAAAAAGTATTAACACAAACATTTTCTCATGCCCAGTGTGGATCTCTATAGTCCTTTGGTCATGTAGCGCACCACAGACTGAATGTGACCATTCACTTGGAACAGAGCTAGTTTGAAAAGAAGAATCAATATCTAATGCCTTGAAATACCAGAATAATGTATTTCCAATACAAATAATGGTGACATTCTCCATTGCCTCTCTTTTATGACAATTTTTCCTGACAACCTTTCCCTGTATTTTAGCTTTATGCTGAAAGCATCTAGGATTTAGCTTCACTTTTATTTTGTCAAATGTGAAGGCAGTAAAGCCTTCTCACTATTGATACTATTGAACTAAAAGTATATATTTACTCTAAGACCAGAAAACAAAGTACTGTGCATCTGAATACCTTTGAAGAATAAGGCAAGAAAACACTATTTTTTAAAATTTTTGTCAAGCCCAATAATTTCAAGTGTTGTTAATTTTGCAAATTATACTTTATGCTCACTAGTTGTCATTTGTAAATTTCTGCTTCAGAAAAGGATCCTCAAGATGCTGTGAGTTGGTTTCATCACACTGAAAAAAATACAGTTGTATCTCAATGTAAAAAATGAAGATATATCTTTTGTTCAACTTTTCTGTATTACATGCCAAGAGTCCATCGCTAAAAATAAGGTTTGACATGAGAATTAAACTGCAAACAGCATTATCTACATGCACATAATGGATCTTTTATAAAGAGACAGAATTTCTTTTTCTTTAGACTTAGAGAGATTAAGGTCACACCACAGTATGTTAAAATACACAAACCTTCATAATCCTTGGCAGATTTATTACCTACCACACATTCACAGATCCCTGTGAATCTTTGTAATTCTTAACATGAACAGCTGGTAGTAAATAACCAAACATAAAGCGCTTGATGGAAAGAGAAAGATACCTTCTCTTACTCCCAGAGAGGTTCTTCACTGGAAAGCTAATCGAAGAATGATTCAGAAGAAAAGCTGGAATAGTGTTCCATTTGTTTTTGCAGATGTCCTAACTTTTGAGCTTTAATTTATGGTACAAATATTTCAATATATATTGCTATACTAGCAAATACTAGTAACTAAACAAGAGGAAATTTTTCAAGAAGTTTCAGATCATTTTTTAAAACCCATCCTACTCATCAAAGCTTTCTATTTATGATGACTACAGAATCAGTTGATTGCATAGGGGAAAGCATTTAAAAACATGGAAGAAAGGCAGAAGAGTAAGATGTTAATAAAATATTAAATTATTACTACTCACAGAATTCCTATATATGTATATTTTTGCTGTATATGTTATTTTCCTGTATATGGTTTTTAATCTTTAACTTATGGAAGGATTCTGTAGGAGGATTGAAAAGAAGGTCTTGCAATAAACTCTTTCCTTGAAAAAGTTTTTGAAGGAGCATATGAAAGAGTTTAGGGAACTCTTCCTAGATCTGTATTGTTTATGGCAATCTTCTCTTTGCTTGCAAGTCTTCAAAACTTTTATGTCTGTAGGACTGCTGTGACAAAGCGGATAAGTGGTCTAAAGACACACTGTTCGTGGACTGACCTCACTGCAACCCTGTAAACCCAGGAGAGAATAATCAAACTATATTTGCTATTTTTATTGTATTTGGCACTGAACAGAACAAACTGCAGCTGGTCTCATTTCAGGAGGGGGGATTCAGGTGGAGATGTAGAGAAGATCGAGGAAGAAACTGAAAGACAGACACTGTTGTTCTCAATAGTCACAATCTGCTACCTCACAGGTCTTTGGAGGACTAGGGAGTACTTGGAGTCATGACTAGAAGCAGCATACAACCACAGTTTAGTCTTACATGTATTTTGAATTTCTCTTGTACTCTTTTTATGGTGAAGACTCGCATATAACTAATACCTTGTATCATCTGCAGTACCATGAATGATGACCTCATTTTCAGCTGTCTTGAACATTTCTTATCTCACCAAAACAAGGCAGACCTGGGAATGAAGCTGTCATGCTGTCAGAAATGCTAAGTAGTACAGAACACTGCACACATTTCCTAAAAAAACAAGAGTAGTGTCAGTTGCATCCTCTGTTCTTTATAGAGACTTCAAAGATGATGCTGAAACAAGTTCATAGTCTACATCATTATTTTTTAGGGATTCAAGGGGTCCAAGGCATATCAAAATTGACTGAAATTCCAGGATGCAAATTTTTGCTTTTCTGGAATAGTAAAAGTGATGGGGAAATCTATCTGTGGAGGAAACTAAAGAGACTAGAATGTACTGCATGCGGAAATAAGGGCTTTTAAAAACTGCTTTTAAAAGCCTGTTTCTTGCCTTATCCTCTCTATTTAGTGTAAAATCGCACTCTAAAACAAAATAGCCCTTAACTATCCTTCTTCCCTTTGGAAGAAAAGGGAAACCACAGATATATCAGTCATGCAGAGCGACTGAAACACATCGATGATTTAGTAGTGAATAGGATTGAGCAGAATATGATTATATAGCAGCCTCTTCCATAGGGGATGCTATCTTCTTGTGTGTGTATGATAAAAGAACAGTTAAACATCTTACTACAGATCCACACATCTGAAATTAAATCTTATTCTGCACTCAAATCAACGACTATTCTCAAGTATGATGGCTGTAAATGAGTAGTTGTTTAATGGTCTACAGTCAAAGGCTATGTTAGCACATTGTCTAGACACCTTGCCCGGGGAAAACATACAACTATATCAGTCCATCTAAACACAAGATCATCTAAACTGATGGACCATGTAAACACAGGTGGACAACTGGTCTTGGGCGTAAGACTCAATCATCGGTATGAGGAAGCGTGGCATATAGACTCTTTATTTAGATTATCTAAGACAGATATGCAACTAGATGAGGCAAACCACATTGCTTTTAATCTGCTGAGAATCTGGTCTATTTCTTTTTGTATGTCAGCTCTCTACATTTCAAGGAGTAGTTTTCAACAGCCATGTTGCCATCAGAAATAGCAATAAAGAACCCATGCAAATTTTTTCTGTTATTGTTATTACTTCTCTATGATGTCTCTATTTTTTTTTTCAAAATACACTAGTAAGAGAATTCTAAACAATATCCTTTCTGATTTTACAAGCTTCCTAAAGCTACTAGATGTACTTATAAAGGAAATGAGCACAGAATTTTGTTGAATCTGTCTTATCTCTGAGACATTATTTTGGTAAAATAAAACAAAACATTTTATAAAAAGTGGTTCTAGAGCTGTTTGGATTTCCCCCATGGTCCAGATCTGGTAGAAAATCTCTCCAACGATGTCTTGTTTTGTGGCTCTTATGAAAGGTGACATGCTACTTCTTTGAGCACTGAAATCAATGAAGATACATTGGTTTACAGCCTATAAGATTCTATCCCTCAGTAGTAGACCAAAAATATTTTAGTTTCCTATAGACAGTAGTCAAGTATAGCCCATGAGGGAAGGAGTTAGACTTACATTAAAGGTATTTTTATGTTCAGATCGCATTAAGAACTCATCAGGCAAACCCTGATGCACCAGAATAAGTCCATATGAATTTTCCTGACTCATCAGCTCTAGGAATGTAGAAAGAGATCATCTTCTTCAGACAGTGAATTACCTGAGCTCATTAATTCAACAGGCAGAAGTAAGTCTTTAAAGACAACATTTTCACTGTGTCTTTGGTTAAATGCAAGGAAACACGACATAATAAACCTTTTTAGATATACATTCCTGTTGTGTTGCTTTTAGTATCTTTGAGGATAATTAGTCACCTGCATATTCACTCTTCAGACCAGGTCAAAAGGTCTGGTACTTTGATTTTCACCAAAGCAGTTGCCCAATAGTGCAGTTTGGCTGAACTGGACTACTGCAGAGCAAAACAGAAATTTTCTGCTATTATAAGCTAGCAGCAAATGAGCACTCAAACAAGTAAGGGCTTAGTTGGGCTGAATTATCACTCTGTGGTGTCCTGAGTCATAATGTGTGAGGGTCTGAGGTTGTGTAACTCATATACCAGCCCTTGTTCAGGTCTCTGCTTAATGCCAAAGTCTCTTCCTAAGAGTTTAAGGGAATTCAGATAGAGCAAGAAGTCTGTTCAAGCTTTTACTCTGTCTTTTGTTTTTCATTGTGCCCTTTGTTTTACATTCAACTATTTCATCCCCTTCCAGAGTATATGTCTCAGCTCTGTACAATTTCCCAAGCACAGTAAGCCATGGCTCCTGCATGCTAATTATTAGCTATTTCCGCTTACCTTAATAAAAGGAATGGAAGAAAGAAAAAGTCTGGCATCTGAGTTTTCTTCACTTTTATACGCTGCAAGATTTATCACTGTTCAGCTCCAATGTAGAAATTCTTCTCACAGCTAGCATCTAATGTTATTTTTTTTCTGACTCCTCTCCCAAACTGTTTTTAAACTGTATAGTCACATTCTATTCCAATGGTGTCAATTTTTTCTTCCTTTGCTTTTTCCACTCCTCACCCTCCACTGGAGTTGCTCACTCTCTGGTCATTATCTGTTGGCAACAATAAAGAAAAAAGTAAATAGCCATACTGTTTAATTCTTCATAACTCCTTTTCTCATCTTCCTTTCCATATGACCAAGCCCTTCCATATGTCCTAAAAAGTTTCATTTCACTAATTAAAGATTCCAAGTTGGCTCATAATGTGGAAATCAGAAGCATATTTTTTCTCTCTTTTTCAATTTCTTTCTCCTTGGCATGGTGGGAGTCAGTAGTTTTTACAAAAGCCTGCCACAGACATTGGGCTCTGTGCCTTTGAGAGACTGAAACAATGTTGGGAGTCACTGGGAAGGCTGTGTGTGCCAGGGAAACCCTCTATTTCAAGTGTTCCTGTTCCACAGTTATTTTTTCCCTCTGGGTTCTTTTGATGGTTTCCAGGTCTCTCTTCTGGGATTAAACTATTTTATTTGCTGTTCCTGCTAGGAAGCATCACCAAAATGAAGAAGTGAAAGAGCCTTCCAGTCTTTTTTGTTCTGTTCAACTTGATCTGGTGGGAACCTGAAGCAAGAGAAATACTCTCTCATTTAACAAGTGTGCAGGTAGAGTTTAATCATATCTAGACCATAGTGGGACCGAGAGCAAAATTTTTAATGAAATCCTCTAATGCTGAAAATATTTTTAAATAAACTTGAAAATTGTGAATTCATTATCATATGAGCACTCTTGATCATATACTGAAGATTCTTGTTTTCCAACAAGAATCTTGCTCTTTTTTTTCTCCAAAGAAAAAAAGTCAGTTATTTTGTTTATTAAATTGACATGAATACAAAAAGGCAAATGGAATGAAAAGAAGGAATATATACTAAATTTTAATGTGATGATTTTTAATCCAGTCATTTTATTTTTCACTTGATTTTGTTTGAAGACATATATTTTGCTCTGTGTTATTTTGAGTGCAAATCTCCTGTCTTGTAATTGTTCCCCTCCGTGTAAACTGTTACATATATCATCCTATCAGCAACATTAGCTGCCATTAGACCTAGAGAATAATTGTTGCTCAGAAGAAGTGGGAAGTCACCCACATTTTCTACTTCATGACAGAAATGCCAAAAGTTGCTCAAGAAATGTCAATACCAGAAGCCTACAGTAAGAGGCATCCTGAAAGAGACAGTGAACAAGGATGTATCCCACACATTTTAAGATGTGAACAATGTGCATCAACCACTAAGAACCTTATGGAACTGTTGCCTTTGTTGCCACCAGGTAGTAGAACTGTCTTGGTTTCATTCAAACTTGGTGCTCAGGATGAACAATTCAAGAGATGTCCTGAGAAAGAGAAATATGGACTGAAGATGGCCGCAGTATTTGAATGATCATGAATAATTCCAGGGAATGTAGTGCTCATTTTTTAGTGCATAGTCCCTAAGCAGTACATTACCAAAGGAAAAAAAAAAAAAAACACTATAGCCATGGCTCATATGGCTCATTTTGTCCTCTGAGTTCCCCTGCCACTGAGACTATTAATGCTGTTATTCTTCTCTGATCTTTTCCCCCAAAACTCACTTCTTGCAAAAGCTGACTCGCATGGAAAAGCAAACATTCCTCTCATTTACAGGTAAGTTACCATTTAACAGCTTTCTCTGTATGACAGGACCCTTCCTTTTTCTGAGATGCTAAGCCAACATTGTCATTCAAGAGGGATGTGCCTGAAAGGCAGGCGACAGATCACTCACAGGCACTTCTTCCTTCCTCCACTTCTTGTGGTCCCATGTCCTTCCTTCTTTGACATTTCTGCTATTTTCCTTTCTAAGTGATGTGCTTGCTTGGAGACCTGGGTGCTGCTCCTTTCTTGGCAATGATAGCCCATCAGGATGCAGCACAATGGAAGCTTTCCAGAGTGATCACATCCTGCTCCATTCACTTCCCTCCTCTCTGAACACTTTCCCAGAACCACACTGTTGTGTGATCAGGCTTGTGCTGTGCTAGAGGTGCTCTAGGCCTTGGGCAACTCTGCTAAATCTCTCCCATTTTAATTTTCCTAGTTTAATTGCTTGATCTTATTTCTTTTTCTTTTTCTTTTTCTTTTTCTTTTTCTTTTTCTTTTTCTTTTTCTTTTTCTTTTTCCTTTTCTTTTTCTTTTTCTTTCTCTTTTTCTTTTTCTTCTTTTTTCCTTCTTCTTCTTCTTCCTCTTCTTCCTCTTCTTCCTCTTTTCCTTTTCCTTCCTTCCTTCCCTCCTTCCTCTCTTCCTCCCTTCCTCCCTTCCTCTCTTCTTTCCTCTCTTCATTCCCTCCTCTCTTCTTTTCTCATTTCTTTTAGTTATTCTTTCTTTTTCTTCTTTCTTCTTCCTTCTTCTCCCCCAGCTTCTCCTGTCTTTCACTGATGTTTTCTTCTCTGAAGAAAATAAATCTCTTTTTTTTTTTTCCTTTCTTTTCCTGTTCTAAGTTCACAGATAAGATTTAGAATGGTCAATAAACCTACTCATTGTTACCTTGTTCACCACAACAATTGAATACAGGACTCCTAGGGATGAAAGCATGAGCTTCTACAGATTTCCTCAATAAAAAGTGTTTGTAGAAAATCCTAACTTAAACTGTGAATTATAGGCTGGTCTGGAACAACTATTTCAGTTTCTGACTTGTATTTAGCAGACAGACTTCAGTTAATTAATAAGCAGAGCTCTTAAACTGAAATAAGAGTACTCAGTGGTTATACATAGGTTGAAGTGCAGTTTCTCAGGCAAGCAAGCCCATGCATAAATACTGGAGCCAGAGTAAAAGAGAATTTTTTATCAGTATGCTATCAATTATGTAATCATCTATTTTTGTTTTCCAAAAAAATGAATAAATCAGAATTTTTGGAATAATGTTCATGGAAATGTTCATACAAAACGGGGAATAAAGCATCAGATCTACATGTTTCACTTTTAGGAGTATGAATCGTTATTTGGTGTCATTTTCCCTTTACCTAATTTACTGCTGATGCAGCCAGCACTCCCACTAAAGCCAGTGAGATTCTGCTTGTCCAAGTAAAACCTCTGAGATAAGACCATGGTCAGAACTGCCAAACATTAAACTTCAAGTCTCATGATAGAGTGATCTAAACACTTCTCCTGCTCAGTCTGGCCTTGCACCCTTCCAGTTCTTCAAAATAAAACAATCCAGAATGTCTTTTCTCTGCATTTTCAGCCACTTGCGACCACTCCTCACAACTGGCCTTGTCTTCCTTCCCTCAGGCCCTTTGGCATGTAACAGAGCTGTAACTATTTCACAGAACTCATTTTCACTGCACCCCCATGGCCGTGAAGTGTATCAACAAACTAGTGAAAAAGCCAAAAGAATCCCCTGTTGCTAACTAGAGCTGAGATGAATTGTGTCATAGTTCAGAGCACTGTTGTTGCTCTGGCATTGAATAACTGCTCTTGGGCTCTGCCAAGGCGGGTGTCAGCTGGTGAATTATAACATTGGCAGACAGGACAGAGATAAGCAAAAAATACAATGACAGCTGCTACACAGAACTATTCTTTCTGGCCTAGTGAATACAAAAATACATTGTGTAAATAAAGACAGGCAGCTTCATTATGCAATTGTCCACTACTACGTCTCCACTAAAGAAGTAGTATTGATTCATGAAACTATACCCAAGCTTATCAGGCTAATGTGTTCTTGCTTTTGGACTCACAGTGTAATATGAAATGTAGTAATGTAAGCTCCTAACAATAGTTCTACAGAAATGCATGGTCAATGGGGAAGAGAAAGGCCTGGTAAAAATCTAATCATTTTGTTTCTGTTAAATGCTCCTTACATACGTTTAAGTCTAAAACAAAATGCAGAAACAGATATACTCACCTTGTATGACAGATAAGAAGATGAGTTAGAAAATAATCTGTTCATAAAAAGTAGCACCATATATCTCATCAATGTGGATGAATAAATCATTCTTTTTCTCTTGTTTTGGTGTGTGGAATAAAGAGCTTTACAGTAAAACAGTGTCAAGTGAGAAAACTGTCATAGATAAACTGCAGAAATGAGCTGAAATCATCTTGCCATACTGTATTTATTTCACTGTTGTTTCTACCTTCTTTCACATAATTGTTTTTGTAAATTGTTCAGGGAAACACTTTAGGGTGAGATATAAGAAGGCAGCATTTGAAGAATCTTTTAAATGCCCTCCTTTACCTTCTTCTTTAAACTAGTGGTATAGAGACCCTTAACTGAACAAACCAAGGAGAGAAGTTACTCTGCAAAGATGTTCTCATGGGTGAAAAGGAGATGAAAACTGGAACAGAAAGTTCAGAAGCATATTGTGTGGAATCTTGCAGGGCATTTGTCTTTGAGAGGGCTAGAGAGTAGAAGAATGTCTAAAAGTGGGAGCATAAATAGACTGAAAAGGGTAAGTAGTGTTATTCTCAGTAGGAATTAGTGAACTATCCAAAGCTCATGAAAACAATTCCAGTTCTCAAGGGGCAATTGTGTCTGAACTGGCTCAGCTATACGTTTGTTGGGATCCTGGAACCAATGATGGGAACTGTGAGCAGAATATTGAGAAGGGAGACACTGTGAAGAAAGCTAGTCCTGATTTCTGAAGTGACTTTTTTTTTTTTTTTTTTCTTTCAAGTAGGGAGAAGTGTTGGGGAAGGCTTTTTTAAGTCCTTTTCAGAAAAACAGTTAATGGGAGCATTTAACACTGTTATAGCTCCGATCAGGTCAAACACTATATTGTATGAGGCAGATGAACAGTTGTGATTGTATCTTATGATGTAGGCACAGGTACCACTCTTCTTAGCGGGAGAACAGATTGCTTAGCCGCTTTTTACTGCCTGGTGAACCTGCATGCCCTTAGTCAGCTTTAGTACCTTCTCCTAAGGTATTTATAACCATCTACAGCAGGATTTCTTAATTTCTGTAACATGCTTATATTAGTTCTACAGAAAACATTTGGAGTGGAGCTCTAGTCATACCTATAAATTTACCACCATTCACTCTACATGAGCTACTGTTCAATGGCTGCAACCTGTGGAGGCCTGCTTGATTTACCCTTACCCTTCACTTATGTAGGAGGGTTTCCACATCATGGAAAATTATTGTAAATGATGCTCACCTAAACAAGTTAACTGGATTTTGTTTTGCACAGATGCATTGTTAACGAAGCAGGTGGACAATGACGGGCAAAAAATCTTTCTGTATCTTTTTGCAAATTGTGTTTCCTCAGGCAATCTGGTTTATGAACTTTCTCTTATCTGCTCATCTCAAAGGCTATGTGGAGAGTTTGTATCTGTCTGACTTTGTCCAAACCCCTGGTGACCTCTGCAAAAAAAATAGTATAGCTATAAAATGGGCAGTCAATTTAGGAGATGGATTCTCCACTCTGGTAATTAAGAGGATAGACAATAATGCCAGAGAGATGATCTATACCAAAATTAGGTGGGGATTTTAAAACACTTGTAAAAAGCACATAGTCTGCTCCAGCTGGATTTGAATAACTTCTGACTAGGACTGAGTGACTACTATCTCAGAAGCGTAGATAAATGCTGATTGCTAGCAGTGACTCTTCACTGAGTTTCTCTTGGAATGCTTACTTGGTAATTAATTTTAGTGACATTGCAACTATTAGATTAGGGTTTGCCAGCATTTTAAGATGCCTGTAAGAGTTTTAAAAGCTTTAAAACCCATTAATGCTTTTCAATCAGATGTATTTTGGAATAAGTATTCTGATTCCAGGAACACACAGAATATAATTAACATACCTGAAGCACCTAGATGCATTAATGTGCTTATTAAGATTTATAGCTGCAGTACTTCAAGCCTTCTTTTATGTTTATCTTGATAGTTTTGGTGAGCTTGCCTTGATAATTTTTTAGTTTGATTGCTCTGAAACATGGTCATCATTTTGCACACGGCATCTCAAAACTCAAAGAGTACAAAGCTATTGGCAATGAGACTAAACCTAATTTTTCAGCTTTTCTGAACAACATTCAGTCTGCTGGGACCCAGACAACAGGAATTTGATATGACTATGCTGTACATATTTACAGTTCAATGCAAACATAAGCACAGTGACAGCATTTAATGAAACAAATGAGCACACACTCAGCAAACATGGCAGACATGGTTTGCACTGCAGAAAGATGGGACTAACCCATGTGTCAGGCTCAGAGGCTTTCCAAGGGCTGAGCTTGTCCAAGGGAGTCCTATGAGGGGAGAAAATTTCCTCCGAGAAGGAAATAAGGATTTAGCTTTGCCTGTGACAGATGTTGTGTCTTTAAGTAACAGCTAGCTATATTTAAAACTAGCAGCATGAAAGTTGGATAACATCTTTCCATGTTATGGAACCCTCAAGGCTATGTAAGAGCTAGTGAGGCAAACCAGGGATTTTTTTTTTTTTAATCTTGTTTCTCTTATTTGCTCCCATGATCTTATATGCTCATTTACTGCCTCTCAAATAGCATTGAAACTGTATGGGCTAGGCTATAGGACTATGATCCTACCCTGTTTTGCAACAAGAGCCTCGACCTTGATAAGCGTGATCTCAGTAAATATGTGTACTCTCATTTCTGCTAACCATAACTAAATGAGGCTTTAAATATCATAAAATACTATTTATTTTACTATTACTCTATGTGAATCTGCCTCTCCAATTCAGAGACAATAAATTTTGGCATACTGCAAGCAAATCTATTCACTGGCATTTTCAGCATTTACAGAAGCTGGAAATGTCTAATGAGCTTGTTCCCAAAACTGTAGACCTAGGCATTTGAAGAGTATTCTAAACTCTAAGACTCAAGCCTACGGCTTTTCAACGATTTTTTTAAACTCAGTTCTGTACACTAATAGGAATTACAGTTAGAAAAGTTAGTGCAGCTTAAGTTGTGCCCAACGAACCAGTATTCGCAACATCCACTGCTGTACTCTGCTCAAAATCAAACAACATAATAAGCAAATAATTCAATTTACAATACTCTCAGTTTAAATTTCAATAATTGTTTAAGACACTTTGAGTCTGCTCTTAATAGAAGTGCTTTCTCTAGGCTAGGAATGAGTCTGCTTGAGAAGTTGTTCTCTTGATTCTCCTGCTGAGTATGTGCATGCCTTAGCCTTATCTGGAACACAACCAGGTCTGGTCAGAATGTTTATTGGGTCAAAGCAACAAACGGATGAAGCTTTGGTTTCCTCAATCCACCTGCACATTCTTCAGGATAGTTATCTTCTGACCTGATCATGAGTGTAAAGCTGCTTATAGCAGTACAACTGCAATGACTGTTCTGACATTCCTTCTCCTTTGCACTAGCATATAAGAAAATGCATGTCTTCAGTCCTGCTCTCCCTCCTTTCCTTCCTTCCTTGCAGGAGGTGTGTCATGAGGCAAGCGGAAGTAGTAAAATAAACCCATTTCTCTTAGAAAGAAACCAATAACAACAAAAACAAAAAAGAATTCTAATTAAAACTTGAGACTCCTAGCAATGTTTGAGACAAGGTCTTGAATTCACACAAATAATACTTATATATCTGTTTTTCCTCTTATAGCAGTTGTGGGCAAGCCTAGTTGTGGTCTTCTATTTTTTTTGTTTTTTAAATTAACTCTTCAATTTTCCTCTCTATCCTCATCTAACTTTTCTTTTTGATAGAAAAGAAAAGAAAAGAAAAGAAAAGAAAAGAAAAGAAAAGAAAAGAAAAGAAAAGAAAAGAAAAGAAAAGAAAAGGAAGCAAAAAAAACATGATTATAAGGTAACTTCTTCTTCATTCTTTATTCTACAGACAAACTCTTGCTCATCTACACCTATAATACTAATCAAGAGATATCTATTGTGAGAATACAAAATACAAAACAGGAAATAAGAAACAAAGGCTGACTGTTTCCTGACAGCTTTTTCTGAAAATAAACCCTTATTTTCTACAGCCTGAAAAATTCCAGTAGTCCTTGAGTGAAATCATTAGAACTTGGACTAAAGTGGCTAGAATATTATGAACCGTCTCAAGCTTTCTTTAGGAATTCCCTAAATATTGTGTGATGCACATTGAATGCATTGGAATGAATGCAATTCAAGCTAAAAGAATGAACACAAGGTAACAGCAAACACATAATATGAAAGAAGTACAAATGTGAAAATATCACCCATTTGTTAACCAGATACAGATCTCTAAAAAAGAATATTTCAAAACATCTTCATAATTCCTCCCTCATGGAAAAAGCTATGCTTAAAAATAAAGCTAATATCAAAGATTTTGCAAATGTCTTAGGACATAAGAGCAGGCCCTATATTTATAATATTATAATGTTATTATTGACCTGTGAAACAAAAACAAACATAAGCAATTTTACTTGTGCACTATTTCTTGTGCATTTAAGATGTAAAAGTGATTATAAGCAATTGATATAGCAGTATATTATGCAAGACTTAATATCTCTGTTGTACACAGGAGGCAGGTTGATGCTAGTTGTTACAATAATTAACCGAGAGACAAGGGGAAAAAAAAAAGTGACTGGCAAGGCTTTATTTTAAACCTTAAGCACTTTTGAACTTTAGCTTTAAATCATTTCTTGCCTTATGGCAAAGAAAATATTTCCTCCCCACCTCTTGCTGTGATTTTCGCTCCCTCATTCTTCTACTTGATCTGCCCCTTTCCCTAGGCATCATTTCTTACATGCTTCTTTACACCTATTGAGAGAAGCCTTAACACAGAAATATGAAGCAATTGTGATGGGGTATAATCTATTCTCTACTGAGACAACGCCTCAGCACATATAAGCCAAAATTGTTCCTCTGCATATTTACTTTTGTTAGAGAGAATTCTCCCTAGTGTGTTTTGTCTTCTTGCTTATTTAACATATGGCAAGAATATCACTATAGTGACTGTAATTTAGTAACTCCAAAAACACTTCCAACATCCTGAACTCCTTGGCTCATCTAAATACTTCAGTGCAAGAGGCTAAGCTAAGATACACCTGGGATTAATTTGGCCCAATAATTTCTAGTGTTTACTTGGAAAATCTAGATCAAGATGGAATTTCATGAAAAAATGAAGAAAACATCTTGTAAAAATATTTCTAAAATATGTTTTCCATTTTCTGATCATCTCCGAAACTCAGAAAAAGAAAATTTCAACTACAAACAAAAACAAAATAAATCCTTACTCTGATTATTAAACTGATGAGATAACCAACATGACCTTATCTGCATAGTTGTTCATGGTTGGATCCTAAAACAAATACTCCCAGTGACATACAATCCCATTTTCTAAATAGGAAAGAAGACATGAACTCAGACTCTGGATAATATCCTGATTTGAAATAAATGATGGGGGTACAGCTGCAATCTGTTCATCCCAGTGAATTCCTTTGCCCTATTCCTGGGCCTTTGCAGTCATGTCTGTGCATTAGAGACAGGTAGCTGTGTGTTAGCTCTTCTGTAGTGATTCAGGAGGTATAACACTCATCTCTTGCCCTAAAGCTATATTGAAATGCTACATC
>NW_010586466.1:655816-668780 GCF_000705375.1 Tinamus guttatus
TTAAAGCAGACCCACAATGCAGGAACTGCATGCATTTATCTAAGTTTCCCAGATGTCTCGTTTTGACCTGAGCAGCCTGGGAGTTGAATCATCTTTATAGGTTAGATTTTAAGTGAGGCCACTTAAAATATTGGGCAGCTATCTATGGAAACTTTAAGGATATATGTGGAAGGAGCAAAGCTCCCCACAGCTTGGCCTGACAAATATGACTTGTACCAAGGGGAAAAAAGTGCTATAGCCTTATTTTAGAGGCTGAGAGTTTTGGTCATGGCTACATCCCTTTTTATGACTGCTTTCCATCCCAGAAGTTGCCATCGGCACAGCAAACGCCATGTCTGTACAATGCACCCTTACTTCCATATTAACAAAAATATTCCATGTTTTCTAGTTTGTGCCATTTGGCAATGTTTTTTAAAAGTCAGCTGTAGACACAAGTAACAACAGTGGTAATTTATTCCAATCAACAGGGTGTTTGCAGAGGTGAAACTAAGCTGAACTTCTTTCCATTTCCCAAAATTAATATCAATTATTCAGCCAATCCCCCATCTAGTGCATTAGCAATTACAAAATTGGCTCAAAATGTAATGTGATGATCAAGATGGGATTGAGGGGTTTCTCTGATGCTTTTGTATATGTATTTTTTTCAAGTGTTTCAGGCATTCGATATCTCCTGAGGTACCCTGTCCTGAAAAAAAAAAAAAAAAAAAAAAAAAAAAATTTATTTAGCCACTCCTCAAGGTTCCTTGAGTTTTATGTAGGGCCTTGAGTTTCATGGTACCTTCACCAGTGTGGTCTGACATGGATCTGTACCAGGCTAAGGTAAGAAAGGCCTGTGATTGTGCAGATTTAGCCACTGTGGCGTGTTATGTTTCTGTAAGATTTCTTCTCATTCCACAGATTTATCTGTGCCTCTCTCCAGTGTCCAATACATCTGTGGGCTCATTCTTGCCTCTATCTCTTGGCCGGGGGAACACTCTGCTAAGATTGCACAGAGGTCGATTTAATGACTGCTTTTCTATTATCCCATATGACTCTCTGTTTTCTTTAAGAGTGGGACATAGCCATACCTGGTCTTGAAATTCACAGAGAGTGAGTTAATAGACACACATTAAGAGAAGTGATTCAGGAGGGCGACCTATCCAATGATCCAGAGAAAGCTTTTTTTTTCTCTTTAAATCTTTTAAGAACCCTTTTATTATGTCATTTGCAGGTGAAGTCACACAGCCTTAGACACCAAAAATCTTCTGAGAGGATTCATGTGTATAGATGAAAGCATGGAAGCAAGAATGAGACTTCTATGAAGTAGGAGGACTTCTGACCACAAACTAACACACAACAGCCCTTGTAATTTCCAGGCTGTAGTTTCAGGGGATTTCAAGCTCATGACCAGCACAGGGCCAAACTGATGGTACAGTTATACGAATTAAAGCACTATGCAGTGCAGGGCACTGAATCTGCTATATTCATACTACTTTCTAGGAGCTTGTTTCCTGCAATAGTGACAGAGATTGGAAATATAAAGCCTGGATTCCCAAGGAAGTTGCCCAAATTACCCTAACAATACAATAGTGAAGCAAACCAAGTGTTTGTACTGAACAATAGAGAATTCTGTGGCTTACAATGACTGTGCAGTGCAAATCACAACTGCATCAACTCTCTAAGTTGGCAGTACTTTTTGGCAACTCAGTCAGTAGTTCTGGAAGCTAAAGTTCAGGGGGAGGTGATAGAGGACTGTCAGTGTCTTGAACACAGAATGTGAGGTAAAGATGGCAAAATGAATTACAGGAAAATTATCCTAAGCCTATATTAAAGGAAATCTGTACAGGAAGAGAAAGCAGTTGAGGGACTGGGAAAGTAAGAGAGAGAGGAAAAAAATGCTTCCAGTTTTGGGATTAATAAATGTGGATAACCTTTCTGCTATGTCAGTATTTTCACATAAGAAAATGTGAGGCAGAAAATCTGACTCGATGTGAAATGCAGAAGAGTCTGCTGCATACTTGTGGATTGAGACTTGGGAGATCTTCTGGTTGACTCTGGCTAAAGAGTGGCCTCAGGGTCATTCTTTGTACTTCCATTATAAACATTGGTTCAGTTGCTTCACAGAGACCTTTGCAGAAAGCCAAGGAAAAGCACTGACAAGTTTTAGATATGACTTATCTAGAGAAAACTTATCATCTCTGGCCAGAAGAATAGACCTTTTGTAGCTCAGTGCAAAGGAGGATATTGGGTCAAGGTCTCACCCCAAAACAGAGAAATAGTACCCTCTTCTTCTTTCCTTGCATGTTGAAATACATCATTCGTTTTAAAAAGACAAAAGCATCTTCTCCAACATTTTACTTCCTTTGCTCTACACTCATGTGAGTACTGGGATTTCTCCTCTTCTTCCATTGCTTTGCCTGAGAGAGCCTGTGAAATGGTCACCACGTTCATGAGTAAGGTGAAAGAAGGAAAGTGTGAGGAACAGGATGTATGAGTCTGCATATTAAAAAGTGTACTCTGGATAGGCCAGAAAATAATGTAAAAACCTAGAGAGCTAACCCCAAAAAACCTGCAGTTTCACCTAGATAAAGTTTTTACTTTAACTGCACAGTCCCAGCCTGCAAGGAAATTATTCAGGTATATATCTGTTCTGTGTAAGATTAATGCCATTTCACCATTTAACAGTAATATATTTACCATTAAATACTGTGTTTATGCTTTATAAATGTTTTCAGTGCCTTGATTCTGTATCCTGGAACACCTCTTTGTTGTCTTTGCAAGCTGTGGTGTTACCGATGAGGCCCATTTTGATCAGACTCACAGCATGGTTTGAAGGTGAAGACTGCTAAATATTATTGTTATTATTGTCATGTGAAGACTGCTGCTATATATTTAACTTTTCACAAGGAGAGAGAGCTCTCAGGTTTTAGCTCTATAAGAATAGGCAGGTGCAAGGTTAGAGGTGTCAGAGTTAAAAGGAGTCAAAGATGATGCATATTAAATGTGTATATTTTGCAGAAAACAGAGAAACTACCTGAGAGGGAAAACATAGTAAACAGAGCCACGAAACTGTCAGTAAAATGTATTTCTGCAGTTAAACAACAGAGTGCCAGAAAGGATACACGAGGACCCGGAAAAAAAGATGGAAGAAATAATTTCATATACCTACATGTGGCATTAAATTATAAAATATTTGACTTGCATACCCAATTTTATACAGTATATTAGATACATGTTATCACAGATAACAAAAGGCAGCAAAGAAGCTGAGAAAAAAGGAAAAACCTAGAGGAAAAGCTGACATAACAGCTTTCCTAAATGTGCAGTGACTAGAGAAAAGGTTATTAATAAGGGCATAGGGGAGAGAATGTTACTTCTTTTCTGGTTTGTGAGTATAGTGTTGTATTGTACTCTCATACTGGCAAAACTATCCGTCTGCAACCTTTTGCCATCTGCTGTCATTCTCTATTTCATAGAATCATAGAATCATAGAATCATAGAATGCTTAGGGTTGGAAGGGACCTCTAGAGATCATCTAGTCCAACCCCCCTGCATACGCAGGGACACCTAAAGCACGTGGCACAGGACTGCATCCAAGCGGGTTTTGAAGATCTCCAGAGAAGGAGACTCCACAACCTCTCTGGGCAGCCTGTGCCAGTGCTCTGTCACCCTCACTGTTAAGAAATTTTTCCTTAAGTTCCTATGGAATTTTTGATGTTTCAGTTTCAAACTAATTTTAACTTTAGAACACATGAAGTATAACCCACCAACAATCCATTGAAACTGATAGTAATACTTAAAGCAGATATTAATGAAAACAAGCAATTTATTTCAAAACTTAGAATCATTTCTGCATTTCAATCACAAAATAGCTGCAAAGTTCTTTTTTCCCCCGCTGAAAGACTTTAATGTATCTATGAAGTGTTCAGAGAGCTAGTTTTCCAATATACATCCATTTTGTATGTTCTTTCGCATCCTGCTCACTCTCCCTCATCATGCCCTTAGAGATTCTTTTGTTGATGGAATTATAGGATCCCCAGTTTTGCATTTAGAAACTTTAAACATGTATATTGTTTGAATATATAGTTTGTCTTTCTGAGTCCCTCTGAATACATAAAAGGTTTTGTGCTCTAATAATTTGCTTTGGCATTTTATGTTCTCTTGCATTCAAAAACATGTCCTTCATGTAGATAAAAATAATAATAATAATAAATACTGGTCTGGTATACGTGGATATCATCTTCCTTCTAGAATCAGTTACTGATCAGAGTCACTGCAGAGGAAAAAGTCTGATCTCCAGCTCAGCCCAAAATGCAGCCAACTATTCCCTCAGCACTTTCAAAATCTGTTAGCTTGCTAAGCTCTTAACTGCTTTAGAAATTCAACTGTAATTTAGTATAACCCATACTTATAAAAGAAGGACTTTGAGAGGCATAAAAATTTTAAATTGACAGCACAAGACCTCTCCTCAATAGTAAATGAATTTTGCTTCTTCACAATCAATGATAGTGAACAAGAATGGTGCAAAACAATGTATCTGCATGTACATCAGCATTTTACAATGCTTCAGCAGAATACCAATATACATCTTTATTCACCTGTGTTATAGGCAGAGTATAAATACAGAAGTTCAAGACATTACTGAACAAATGCCAATCATGGTATTTATTTGGTATCATCTTTTATGTGGAAAGACTTTTATTTTTCCCTTGAGTCAATGCAATACTTTATGAATCTATAGATCACTTTTGTGGTGCTGAATAGCTTTAGTCGTTTTTTTACAAGTCAGGATAGCAACAGCTTATAAATCCCCATTCTTCAGTAGCCACCTCAGTCAACTCATTTCAGACGGCTATTGGCCGTTGAGTTAGTTGGGGAGCGTTTCAAATCTTTACTGCCACTTCTGCTTAAACAAGGACAGTAAGGCTATAGAGGAATTTGCCTTTCTCCAGCTGAATTTAAAGCTGTAGCATTAAATCTGAATGTGAATCCTGTATGTACAATCTCCTCGTGTTTATCTCCATTCCCTTGAGATTACTGGGATTTTAGCTCTGGAAAATCTGCCTGTTTGTTCGCTATGTAGTCTCAGGATACCCATAAAGCTTTTCAGTTTCCCCAGCAAATGAATATACCTTTGAGAAAATCTTGTTCACCTCAGTTTCACCTTTTCATTTGCTGTTACTTGGCCACATTTCATCCCATTTCTCACTTCTTGCATGGTCCCCGTGCTACCAGCCCCTATATAGCCTTACCTGTACACTTGCACAGTAACACCACAATGACTGCAAATTCAGGATCCCTGATTGACTATGAGGAGGTTCAGGTGGGAGGTTAGGTCTGGGTTTTATTTGAGATAAATGTTAACTAATTTAGGCACCTGGCTGCATGTACTTGTTTTCAAGGCATGCTAAATTCTTGCCTGCCTTCTTTCCACACTCCATGGAAACACACAGTGTCTGAATCAATCGCTGTTTTTAGATAGTTTATTAAAGACATTTCACTTGAATGATGAAATTTGTTCACCTTAGAGTTGAACTACAATTTTGTTTCCAAAAAATGTGTTAAAAACAACCTGTGAATAAAATGCAAATTCATCTAAGCAAGGAATGAGAAATACTGCTTAAAAGTAAAATCTTACAGTCAAAATCTGATATTAATTATGATGCTAGCTATTGTTATATCAATCATTGTATTCACCAAAGTTAATTCCAAAGGACGTGATAGTTATGAGATCAGAATAAGGAACAAAGAAAGAACAAATCTGTTCTTTCCTCATAGACCATGAATTTCATTCTTTCTGTTAATTAAAATTGTAAATTAATTTGTAAATTAATACAAATAGACTTTTAATAAGAATTTTATTGTGCATGCTTTTAAATTAAAATGTATCCGGAGCAGGAGACATTTTACAATAAGATACAGCTAAACTCAAGACCCAGTCTTTGGATATCCAGTTGTCTTCTTATGTCAGCATTTGACTTAATGACACTCTTCATTCAAATGACTTTGTGCACACATTCATCTGTCTGTAAAGACTTTAGCCAATTTAATCTTTGCTGAAAACATAATTCCCACTATGTGATGGCTGCAGTAAAGAAGTCAATTTCTAGCTAGGTAGGATTGATAGGAAAAAGATTAGATTTCCTGTGTGAGATCATGCCCTGTATTTCTTAGGCATAGCCATACAAAAAACGTCATTCCTAAGTAATGCTTACTAGCTAAGCACGTCCTGATCATTTCCAAAGGGAAATGTGGAATTTGGAAGATGAACTTATTTTGATTTCATGGGTTGTAAATATGTCTCCCGACAGATGAATGGGAACTCCTTGCTGAAGCATGGAATGGGATGAAATTAAACATCCAATCAGGGCTGTATTATCATGTTTTGTTTTCCATGGCTTTGATGGATGGACTGATATTTCATACTTTTTGGCCACAGCCAGGAATTGAAACTGTTGTAGATATGTAGGCAGAAACTCCCACTGCACTTAGGAGTCTGTTATTCTCAGCACTGAATTTAAAGACAAATGGAGAAGCAAAGAATTAGAGCACGGGCTGATATGTAATTAATTCTCTTGGGCAAATCAGACAGTAATTTAAAACAGCCTGAAAAGAACTGCAGAAACACTTGGAAAATAAATTGCCCTGTTACAATCTTCATTTCACTGTTGAAACAGAAAAACAAAACAAAACAACAAAAAAAATCAAACAACAACAAAAAGTGCATTAGTCTTGTACAGCACACAGCACATTCTCAGTGCTTTCTAGCTCTACGCACTAGCAGATGAAACTCAGCATGGTTAACTATCTATTTTCAAGTTTTCTGTCTGTGTTCTGTTGTTGCTCTTTTTCATATCAACAAATTGCCAAGATTAATATTGGTAGATTAATTTACAAATGAATGCAGTAGATTGTTACAGTTGATCTCTTTCGTTCAGCCCTGACCATTATTGTACCAATTCATCGTTCAATAAGGAGCACTTACAGTTCAAATTAGGATTTTACAGAGCTTCCTCCAAGCTAATTCAATGTTTTGTTCATGTTGGAGTTTGAAAAGGCTATTGATCTTAACGATTTTTCTCTTCTGGATTCCCTTTAGAGTGTTTTCACTTTTCAGGATTATGATATACTTTGAGACCTTGCCCATGCTGTTTTGGAATGGGTAAAGACAGAGACCAGACATCCTCACTATTTAAAACCAGCAAAAATGAAGTCTGAACTTTGTACTAAAAAAAGAAAAGACAACAAAGCAAAACAAAAAGAAATCACTTCTGATTTCATCTTTTCTCTAACACAATGAAGTAATTTGAAGCAGACCTAGTACTCAGATGGAGACAAGTTTCTTTTCAGCTACCTTATCAAGATAACTGTATATGTAATACCTGTTCATCTGAATGAATCTTCATAACTCAAACCAATATCTATGCCAGTAACTTGAAGAAGAAAGATAAAGAAAATGAAAAAGAAAAATAAATCTAAATTACAAAGTCACAGAAGAGCATGAACAGGAGTAATGAACAGTGTCTAAAGGCATTGGAACATTAATGGCACACTGTGCTCAATGATTGCTTGAGATGTCAAGGGGGGTTTCTTGGAGATATGCTACTTACACTTATTTGTAACAGTTGCATAAATATTCAAATATCTCATTAATTTTCAAGATTTCTTTTTCATTTCCCTGAGTCAAATGTGTATTTTCTTAATTCTGAAATATGTAGGAAGCAGGCTGGTATACAATACCACAGATTCTTTTATACAAACAACCTCAAAGCTTTCGTTAAGATGGCATACAGCTGAACACTATGTTTGAATACACTGTAGTAAAACAGCATGGTACTGAACACAGCAGTCATTCTAATGTAATTGATTAAGTCATTCTTCTGAAAGTCATCACTGAGTAAGATCCAAAGCATACAAAAACATGTTTATTTCCATGTCAAGATTGCTTCTAAATGGGTTCAAAACTAATCTGGTGTAACCAAAACGTGTTCAAATTCTACAGGTTACAAGCTGATACATTGGGATAATTCAAAAAGAAATTTTAGAAGAACAAAGCAAGTGCCCACAATCCAAAAATGAACAAAGATTAAGTAGCATTTGCTGTCTATCATCCTATACGTAATAGATAATACTTTCCTTATGGGGTAGTTTGCGTAGCTTTTAAATTTGACTTAGTCCTCAGAGAGTTGGGCCTAAGGACAATATGAGGTTTATGTCCCCCATGAAGCAAAGTCAACCTGCCTAAACTTCAAGAAAATTGGTCTAGTGACATAAACAGCTACAACTGGCTCTGAGGACCCCTGGAACATAGTAGGGAGATCATGAAAATGACCTTTTATCAACCCTTCTGAGCTCTTGCATCATGTATCCCATGAAGTTTCTATTGGAGTGCTGATGTTATATGTTAAGTGAAGACTTTAGATGCCTAATTGTCTGGGTTATAGGGGAGAACACTTTCTCACTAAGTCTTTTGTAAGATAATAGTTATCCAATAATTTTTCTATTTTTAAATATTCCTCAGATTCTAAGAGGCATTAGGTAAGAACTGATTTTTCCTCTAGCTAGTGATACAATCTGTTCAATAGGTCTTATAGAAGGTTTGGATTGTTTTTCCTTTCTTGCTTTATCAGAAGGCACATTCTGTAGTGGAAAGTTGTCCTTAATTAGAGCATATTTTGATTTTTAGAGTAATTTATTCTTTTTGGATACTTAAATCCCTGTAATTATTTCCATCTAGTACTTTATAGTAGTATGCTTACGTGAATGAGATGCCACAGAAATTCATCATGTGGTATTCATGAGTGTGCTGAGAAGCAGAGAGCCACTTAAATGATACATTCCTAATTTAACAGATACATGTTGCTAAGATATTGGATTGTAATGACACCTAGCTATCTTTTATTCTCTCTCAGTTTATGAAAAAGCATTTTGAAAGCCTGCTGCATTCACAGAATCACAGAATCAGAGAATGATTAAGGTTGGAAGGGACCTCTAGAGATCATCTAGTCCAACCCCCCTTCTCCAGCAGGGACATCTAGAGCACGTGGCACAGGGTGGCATCCACACAGGTTTGGAAGATCTCCAGAGAAGGAGACTCCACAGCCCCTCTGGGCAGCCTGTTCCAGTGCTCTATCACCCTCACAGGAAAGAAGTTCTTCCTCATTTGGAGGTGAAATTTCCTGTGTTTCATCTTACACCCTTTACCCCTCGTCCTGTCACTGACCACCACAGAGAAGAGCCTGGCCCCATCCTTCCTACCATCACCCCTCAGGTACTTGAACATGTTAATCAAATCTCCTCTCATCCTTCTTTTCTCCAGACTAAACAGGCCCAGCTCGCTTAGTCTTTCCTCGTACGACAAATGCTCCAATCCCTTAATCATCTTCATGGCTTTCCACTGGACCTTTTCTAGATGCTCAGTATTGTAATTCTAATCACACTAGCTTCCAACTCCGGCCTGTGACATCTGCACCACCTTTAATAAAAGAAAGCAAACATGGGAAACTCAAATTAATGACCAGAAAGAGCAGTTCAGCTCAAATCGTTGCACAAAAAAAGGTTTAATGAGACTAATTAGAGAACGTAGTCCCATAAAATTTAGAGGTGACATTAAACAAGGGGGACTGGCTGACATTCTTAGAGTCTCAGAGTCTCCATCTAAAGGGACATTAGTAAACTTGAGTATTAGGCCAACAGAATGCTCATGAGACTCAACAGAAAAGAGCGCAAAATCCTGCTTCTAGGGAGGAATAGACTCGTGTATCAGCATAGTTTGGGAAGTGACTGGCTGAGTGACTCCTTCACTGCCAAGGACCTGGGAGATGCAGTGAACACCAGGTTGTCTATAAGCTGATGTTCAATGAGTACATTCTTATTGCAAGTAGGTAAGCCTCACTGGCTACATTAGAAGAAGCATGGCCACCAGGTCAAAGGCTGCTGTTAACCTCTACTTGGCAATGATGAGGGCATGCCTGCAATCTTGAATCAATTTTTGGTCCCCGACTTCCTTTTATATGTGCAGAAGGGTCTGGCAGAGGGATAATACGGTAATCACAGGCTGGGATCCTGGGGCGTACAAAAAGAGGCTAAGGCAACTGGGATTTAGTCCAGCAAAGAAGTTGTTAATCTATTTTTCCTACAACTATTTGAAAGAAAAGATGATGGGGCCAATTTGAAAGAAAAGATGATGGGGCCAAACTCCAGATTTTTTTTGCCCCAAACAATCTGACAAGGAGAGTGCTCACAAATTGCAGTTTGCTAACTTCAAGTTTGACACCTCTTTTTTTCCTTCCTAGGAGGATTACTCAGCTCTGTAACATTATCATCCACATTCAGTCATGGAGAATCTACTGTGTTCCTAAATGGTTTCTTTTAATGGTTAGTGATGCTTAGTATTTATAGACCACATGGACTGTTTTTATCATTTACTCTTACGCATTAGTAAATACTTTTAGGAACTGGTTGTCTGCTTCCTTTGTTAAAGCTTGAATCACACCTATCAATTTAATTCTAATAAAAATGCTTTAATAGTTTAGGGTCAGTAGAAGTAAAAGAAATGTTGGTGATTTAACTTAGACAGAAAAGAAATAATTTATACGTATCAACAAATAGTCTCAGCGGTGTATAGTACATATAAAACAACTTTCATTCCTTACCCAGGCCAATACCCAGGCCTTAGTCCATGACCAGTATTTGGTTACGTAGTGACACATTAGGAAATTGCACAAACAAGTAATCCATTTATATCAAAATAATGATAAAAGTATGATGAAGAGAAGGTGGGCAGGGAGAGGTGTTGCTCAAGAAATGCTGAAAATGCTGTCTGGCTAACCACTGCAGAATCATTGCTAATTTCAACATATTTTAGAGTTTCCCCCTTGGGCTATGATTCCTTCTAGAGTTAAGTCTGTTGATAAACTTGCTTTTTATAGTTGCCTTTCACAGGTCCTGGGAAGTAATCCACCAACCCCTGGTCATTGCTTAAAGTAACAGGAATAAGTAAGTGTGCTCGAAGACACATATGAATTTAGATTATAAATACAAAAAGGTATCATAATTTTACTCTGAGTTCATACAGAATCTAGAAAAATATCTTATCAATCCATGATTAGTCTCATTGACAACTGTAACAAAATTTAAATGTGGCAATTCTATGTAAGTATATCATTATTTGTTAATTATGTAGCTAGAGCTGTAGAGTCTCTGTCCTTGGAGATACTTAAAATCTGACTAGACACAGTCCTAGGCAACCTTGGCTCAACAGAGGAGGTCTCCAGAGATCCCTTCAAATCCCAACTATGCCATGGTTCTGTGAACTGTATGTTTATATAGTAACTATAAAGTTAAACTGAAAGATTCCACTTTTCAGCTACTGAATGACAAACCCAGCTGTGTACGTGCATATACACAATCTTTCATTATTATTACTAAATTTAGAACTCATATCTATTAGACTATTTTAGATTTTCTGATTATTTTGGTGCTTGTAGCATAACATATAGAAATGTTAGCCAGGAAATTTCTCTCCAGTTTGTAAATATGTTTTGAGACCCTTTAATGGAAAGTGCTTTAGCATTGGAAAGTAAACTACTTTTAGACTTAAAATGGATTATTGAAAAATAATGAAAGAGAGACACAAGAACAGACAACGGCAAAGAACTTGCCAACATATTGTGAAAAGTACGACAGCTAAACACTACTGAGGCAGAGAGGAACTTCAATGTCTTTCTGCCTACAAAAAAACAAATTCAAGTAGAGCAAAAGGATCTTTTTCCGAGTCAGAGCTTTTGAGCCACTGTTCAACTATATAATGTAAGAGCAACTCATTTTATACAGCAAGCCTTGAAATAAGAGCAAATGTAAGAAAACTATTAACTCTTGTCAGCATCAATTATGTTAAAAATACTAACATTTTCTCTTGCTAACTCTGGGGTTGTAATCCATACTAAAATATATGTTAGCTTAAGCTGAAAGGGGAATTATTAGACTTCATATAAATAGTCTATAAAATCAGCATTACTTTGTTACTAGGAGATTATGCAGTCTGACTGACGGAAAAGACCCAGTTGAACTAATCATTGTGTTTCATTGACTCTTTAGTTAACAGTCAGCAATGGACAGTCATCTGAACTGCATTTGAAATGCAGCAGAATGGAACCCACCTTGCTTAAAAAAAAAAAAAAAAGGCTAAAATGTGAATGTTACAGAGAAGAACACAGAGAACAGTTAAGGTATTCAGCACCAACTGATAAACTAATAAGAAAATGTCTGAAAAACTAAGCCACCTGAAAATACATTTTCTTATCCCTCATTTAAAGGTGCCTCAGTCCCTCATGCTCCAATTTTTCTTTTTCTGAGTTAGGTAATAAGCTACAGTAGTTCTCTGACATCTTCATCAGTAAGGTCACTGAACACCTTTGTGTTGCACTTCCATTCTGACAAACTCTTCTAGCCCAATCATCCATCTGTCATATGTTTTTTCATAAAGTTCAACCAGTTCCAAAGTGCCCAACCTGGACACAAAGAAATAAGATAAAAATGTCATTGAGACTGTAGAGGAGAGTAGAGACTTGGACTGAGGATACATTGTGGTACATTCAACCTGTCTTACAGCACCAACAGATCTTTTTTTATTATTTATTTATTTTTTTAATATCACTGAGCGTGTCAGGTTTCTGTTGTAAAGTGTCAGCTCCTGCCATTCTTTCTGAACTGGAGCCTCCTTAACCAGAAATCCTGATTTCACTTGTGGAGCCTCACACGGCTCAACACTGTTTTAGCCTTCTGACTCATATCTCTCCTTGGGCCTGTGATCTAGCTCAAACTGGATTAAGAATTAAGTAACCCAGTAAACTTTTGCTATTCCTCTGTGTAATAATCCTAATCATATGCACCCCAGCCATCCAACCTAGTTATGTACAGGTTGGGGAACACAGAGAAAACAGGACCAAAAAGCCTAACCTGGTGTGGGTCCCAGGATCAAGGG
>NW_010586466.1:668818-683968 GCF_000705375.1 Tinamus guttatus
TTCAATTACTTTTGCAAAGCAGTATGCTGTGTAGATGGATTCCTCTGTGCACAGCCTGAAACTATGCTTTAATGATTCTGTAGTCTGTGCACCTGGCACTGTGTGTGTGTAACCTATTTTATTCTATCTTCAAAAGAAGTAAGATTGTCCTGAACACTTCAGCAACCTCACTTTCCTCCCCAAAACAAATAAGCGAAAGTTTAACAGTCTAACTTTACAATTCCCTGCTTCAGATGATAGTAACAAATATTTCTGATCTGTTGGGCTTTTTAAAAAGGTTGCACACGTACTTTGGTGATTTAAACTTCAAATGACCTTGGAAAATGTTCATCTATGGCAAGCAGGCTGTTAGCAAGACAGTGTTGTTGACATGAAACTAATGCCTCTCCAGGAATGCAAATTGCAGAAGTTTGCATGGAAGTGGAAGAAACAATTCAGTTTTACAATTGTTTTCAATTGCTTCACACACCTGCTGCTGGATCTAGTAAAGCAAATTAAGAAACACAGTAAGATACAGCGGGAGAGATCTTAGGTCAAACTGTGAAAACAAATGATGTTTGTTTGTTTTGCACCAAAAAAAAGACCATTTGCTATGCTGAAGAATGTCTGTAAGCACCCTTACGGGTATTAGATGTGTTTCAGAAGAAATTAATCTTTCTGCATGATGTTATACAAAGATATGTGTGCCCTTATTGTTGATATTTAATGACTTTGTATTTGTACTATTGTATTTAATGACTTTGAATCAGTTTTCTGGTTTTCTTTTTTGTTAAGAACATATTTTAGATACAAATGGTACGGCTTCCTCACATTTGTCCATACTCTTTCTAAAAATAACAGAATGGTTGGTAAAAATACTTCAGGAAAAAAAAAAACTGTTCAGACTTGAATCATACAATTAAGCAAAGGTGATAATTCACCTTGTATTTCCTTTCTTTTCAAATTATCTGTCATAATCAGATATGAATACATATGAAGCCTCAGACCTCTTGTCAAACATTCTCTATCTACTATATTCATAAGAATTGTTTTCCATATCTGAGAAGTTATGCATGAATTAAGTAAAATGAAAGATACTAATAGCAATAGAGGGAAAGGTATTGAGTCTTAAAGAACAACCATGGAGCAACATATGCTTGTGTATAAGCTCCTTCAGGTCTTAACCCATAGCAAATGCTGATCCTGTCTCCTCTTTTTTTCATCTCCCCAGGGTTTAAGTGAACTTTATTAAGGACATTGTAAAATTCATAAAGCTTTGAAGATAAAATGAGATGTTCCCCTTGAATAAGAAATGGATTTTGTAAGTCTGGGCAAGATCTAAAGATGTGTGACTATGTTGTTCAGCATATAGCTAGCAAAATTATGGAAAAAAAAAAAAAGGACGTTCTTTGAATTAGGACATTTTAGGACATGATATATGATGATGCCTATTAATAAGAGAATACCAAGGATTTTTATTATTTTCATGTCTTGCTCATAGACTTCTCTATACCCTAGAGCTGCTGAAACACAGATGAGACATCTTTTGATGGTTTGAACACTGAACCTTTTGCCATTCTGAGAGAAATCTGAATAAAGTTACTCATGGTTGCAATGAGACTTGGTGGCTAAAAGTTAAATTCAGTGCAATTCATTTCAGATCAGAAATGGAGATGTAGGAATTTTCTTGAGGGAAAGGGGTTCTTTCTTATTTCTGCGAATATTCATTCGCATTCTCTATGAAAGTGATTCAGATGGATTCTGATTCCAGGGGCCATCTTTTTGGAAGACTACAAAATTTGAAACATCATAAAGCAGCAATTGCTTTTTAAAGTATTTATACATCATGAATTTAAAGTATAGGAGACTAGTTAGGAGAAAATATTTTGCCTTCCTGTCATGTACTGCAACTGAAACTTTTATGGCAGAATATTTTTAGCATATATTGATTTTATTAAAATTGTAGGGTTTCATAAAGTTTAAAACATATCTTTTTAATAAGGTTGGAATTTAATTTCTTTTTTTGTTGTTGTTAACATAACACAATATATGGTTTCATGTATTGTTGTAAAATACAATATTATAACACATGAAGCAAAGTGAAACATTAATTTTATCAATTTTTTAAAGCCAAAATACTTCCCAAGTGTTTCTCTGAGGTTGCATTTTGACATTTTGGGGGCAAATTTTGAACAGAAAATCAGTTTTGAACTTTCAGATTTTCCCATGATTCAGAAACTCTGTTTTCCTTCTACTTCTATATATACATATAAATTTGTTCTTTAGAATTGTGCTCTGAGTACGGAATGATGTAGGAAAATTTCATATGGAAATGTCTGGGAAAATCATGATTTATTCCTCAAGCTGAAAAAAAAAATCCTCTATTAATATGTTATGTGCTGTGAATCATTTTCTCACTGTTAGCAACAAAATGATTTTTGGTGATGAGATGGACAGGAAATTTTCTGAAGTCCTTCTTGCTTTTATTGCACAAAGAAAAATGAAGCATATGCCCACTGGGTGTTTCACATAAAATATCCGCACAAATAATCCTGGAAGTTATAAGATCATTAATTTTGAATTATTTCTTTTGACAGTGTATAAAGAAACAAAAAACTCACCTTATCTCTAATGTAAGGAATGTTAGAGTCCTTCCTAAAGCTGAGTTTGTTTCATTTGATAAGATTTTGAGGAGGATATAGACAAACAGAAAATAAAAGAGCTGTAAGCTGTATGGCCTGAATGGCTGTAAACCACAAGACTGTTGAAATTGATTAAATAAGTGTGATCAAATTTTTACAAAGATAGTTATATTTGCAGGGAGTAACAAATCTCTTCTTGTAACACGTGCATAATTTCCCATCCATTCCCATCATAATCATCCTATCTCCCAATGTTCAGATAAGCAAAACCAAAATATCACAAATGTAGCAGTTCTGTTTCTCCAGTGAATCTGTAGGGTCTCCTTAAAGGAGGCCTCTAGGGCCTTTGATTAACAACACCTATGGATTTGCTTACTTTTTCTGTTGTAGATAGGCAAATATTTCATTTAGGTACTTTAATACAAACCTATAAATAAAAAATCAGAGGCACAAAAAATAGATTTTATGTTTTCAGGTAATATGGAAGGAATAACATACAGGTACATTTTGATACACTGATTCATTTTGCTTTTTGGGGAAGCTTTAGAAAGTTCACTTACAATTCTCTGTATAAGGCAATGGCACTGCTGAGTTACCAGAAGATGCCTCGTTTATAGTTTTAAAGCATATCATTTAACAGGTGATTTATTTCTCTATTTGTTCACATCATTTGATTCAATTGATCTCCAGCTTTTGGACAAGATAAAGGAATTGGATTTCTTTTTGGAATTTTGACTTGAATATGCTTACACTGTATTTCTAGCAGCTGGTAGTTAAGTGCATACTGTATTATTCCCAAGTGTTTAGTTGATTTCATTTTTTTCATCCAGTTTTTAAGCTCAGAAAAGGCAGCACTAGTAACTTCTGACCCTGCATATTATTAAAATGTTGTCTATGTACCTTGTTTAAGTGTGACTGAGTTTGGATTTTTCTCCCCTCTTTAAAATGATGCAGTCATGAAAAGAAACTCCTTAATATATGAGAAAGCTTCATGTCATATTTAAAGGGTATAAAAGAAAAAAAGTCACAATAATATAGTAGCTGATTATGTGACTCATAATCTAGCTGATTATGTTTACTCTGATCAGTAAATATCAATAGCTTTCTGCTTCCCCAATCAGAACATTTTCCGTTCACAGGCTTTTGTAGTTATAGACACTAATTGATACTACCAATTCATATCTGCCAATTAATAATAAATTCAAAGAATGACAACTGATGTCAAATGATATCACTTTTATTCCTACTCAAGTTGTTCGTAGCTATTACTCTGTCAAGGAATCATCACTTTTTTCCTTAACATTTAAAAGTTAAATAACAATCAAACTTGCCTTTTTTATTTTTCCTTAGACTGTAAGCATTTCAGGCAAAGGGTCCTTTTCTTCGCAACATATTGTACAGCATCTGACAAAACTCTGACAGAGTTTTCAAATAAAAATAACACTACTGTTGATCCATGAGTAGATAAATTTGGGTTTCTTTCTTTAAGGGAGATATGTTTTGGGGTTTTTTGTTGTTGTTGTTGTTTGCTTGTTTTTTTTCTTTTCATGACTACAGAGATGGACATGAGAATGGGAGCAGAAAGAAAAAGGAATAAAGACAGCAATGTACCCAAGAGGTCAATATTGGGTCCAATCGTGTTCATCAATGACCTGGATGAAGGGGGAGAGTGCACCCATAGAAAGTTTACTGATGATATAAAACCAGGATAATGAAGGGAGTGGAATATCTTTCATGAGGAAACGTTGAGAGAGCTGGGACTGTTCAGCCTGGAGAAGAGAAGGAAGAGGTGGATTCTTACCAATGTGTGCAAATATCTGAAGTGAAGATGTCAAGAGGATAAGGCCAGGCACATTTCAGTGGTGCCCTGTGACAGAATGAGAGGCAAAAGGCACATATTGACACACAGGAGGTTCCGTCTGAATACAGGGGAAAAACTTCACCAATCAACTTGCTCTAGGCTGCTTTGCTTGATCGGGAGTTGTACTAGATGATCTCCAGTGGTCCTTTCAAACCTCATCCGTTCTGCATTTCTGTGAAAGGGAGTCTTTGTTACATACTCACTTTCAGAAAATGGCAGTCCTTCAAGCATGTTTGAGTACAGAACTTTCATTTTCACTAGAATCCACTGACTTTTCCAATGACCACCAAAGTTAATATCTTTTAGATTCTGTCTTTCTTACTGTGTGCTAACATCACACATCATTAGCAATATTCCTTTAAAAAAGTTTAAAAGTTTATGAATTAAGGCTTGTATCTCAAGACTTGGTAACCTCAGGACTTGAAAACCTGGAGGAAGTCATTTGCTCCCGAAGGAATATATAATAACAGAAATGGAATTTATTATTATCTGTGTGCAGTCTGCTGGTATTTGTGTTAGATCTAGCTAATGGCTGCACATTCGGCAGAGCAGAATTTGTAGAAGGAGAATCAATTGTCTCAAAACAGGATGCAAACAAGAATCAAAGATGTAAGGGTAAGAAGAAAATTTTTTTCTTCCCTCACCTCCTGAAAATGTACAAATGCCAGAGACTGCAGCACCCACAAGGGGTTGGAGTGAGGGTTCAATACACCTTTGGCACAGAGGGAATTTGTCTTCAAAATGCTTCAGTCATAAGACTATGAGGAAGAAGGGAGCCATTGCCAACGAGGTTAAGAATGCCTTGAGTTTGCCTCTTGGACCAGGCTTGAAAAGCAAACTAGGCAAAATGAAAACTCATGGTTTGTGGTTCTGTAAACTCACTAGAGAGAGAATGAGAGCTGGACAGAAACTTTGCAAACAAACAGAATTGATTCATGAAGTGCTAATTCAAAGGAGCCTGAACTGTTAGACTTAATATTTAAGTTTCAACAAGCTTTTGCTGTCTCAGGCAAGCTTATTAGCAAAATCTTCTGACCACCAGGCAAGTCAGGTACAGTTCTGGGAACTTTTAAATGTTTGGATTCCCAACCTTAAGACAGCATGGTAAGGAGTCCCTGGAGCCCCATTATTTGTTTTTGATTCATAGTGAAGGGTGAGAGACAGTTCCTCTCAGTAGCTATCCAGACTGAAATTAAAGTTTAGAAATGTCAGGAAGAATTGTTTGTGGCTTAGCGCAGTTTAAAACTAAATTAAAACAAACAAACAAACAAGCAAACAAACAATAAAACAGATCAAAAAGTATTTCCTAGGAAAACTTGTTTTTAAGCTAACATTTAGATAAAAATATGCTTCTTTCTTTCCTCATGATATAGTTCTACATTGCTGTTATGCCTGTATTTATATATCTATATACACACACCTTTAGATTATTAGTTCCTTTTGAAGCAACTAGGGTCTAAAACAAAAAGGAGGAAAAAAAAGGAAGAAAAAAAGAAAAGGGTCAGTCCCACATGACCAATCATCTTTCTGGAGAACAAAAGGGATTTCCACATTGATAGAATCCCTTAATGTCCTAACAGATATTTCATGTAGGCATGAACTCCATTCTTAGATGCTCTATGATCACAGGAGTAGATGACCATCAGTCAGCCTGTTGACCAGCACATCTGTAATTCTCCTTATATGCCAGTATTAGTCTTTCAATCTGGGACCCTCCCTGGGCACCGCTAACTGTCTCTCTCACTGCAGTCTGTTGAGATATACTGTCTCAAAAGTAAATCAAGCCCAGAGCCTGGGCCTCCATCCCTGTTAGGCAGCTAATCCTGTTTTTCAGTATGGATATGATTTACTTTTTGCTGTTAAATCTGGTGCACTGCCACCATAGGAGGATGTGTGAAACATTTCTACGAATCCCCTATGGAAATGTATTACCACTTCATTATAGCATTTCCTCACACACATTTTATTTTCTTTGACCATCAGGAGGAGAATTGCCTTAAATCCTTCTCAAGATTTACAAACTCAATTTGATCTGGAAGTATTTCATTCTAACACAAAATTAATTTTCTATTTGATTGTCATTTGGTTTCTGGAAGTAATACATGATCCCTGTTCTCATTCTGTGCTAAAAACTGATGAATAAAATTAATAAAAAGTAGCATAAGGGTGTTCATTGCAGATTTTTGTGACTCTTGATGAAAAATGTCTCACTCATCAGAGAATTTGGAAAGTTGAGCAAAATATGAATGCATTTAACAGAGCCAAACTTGAACACTTTTCAAGATAATGTGGTCAGGATAAAGCAATGCCCAAGGATAAAAATAATTGAAAATAGTTAAAAAGGCAAAATCTAATATCCCATTTTTTTCCATAGGAAAGTGATTTTGATCTTACTTTTCAAAGAAAGACAACTGATTGTTGCCACTGTAAAATACTTCTCAGAAGTATGGACAGTTTTTGAAGAAATTCTACTTCTGAGGGACACAATTCATTATATACTCTCTTTTATGATAGTTTCCACATTTAGAGAAAATAAATCATAAAGTCAATCATAAAGTCTGAGGGCCAGTAATTTCCTGTAAAGTCATTCACAATTGTCTAGACTACTTAGATAACCAGTTTAAGTAGGTCTTTTGCCCAGACATTTCTAAATACATACAAAATTTACTATCCTTAGACTAGGCTAGGAATTGATCCTAACACTAGAGCCAGCTGGCAAAACTCAACTCCCACTGACCCAGAAACACTGAAAATACGACATGATTTCAATTTAGTGCATTGCCCCAGATTTATGAGAGCTAAAATGCTAATGAAAAAAAAAAGAAAAAAAATGCTGACTGTATTTATGTAAAATTTGAGAAGCACAAGAAAATTAAAAGCCTAACAGATGTCAGATCATCGGCCAGCATCATCAGTGGGTTTTTTTTAATAGTTTGTTCAGTTTTTGTATTAGTGGTCAATTGATTTAGTGGTCTACAGTGCAAAAAGGGTGATAATGTTCAGCCCATACACTAAACTGTCTATCTGCTATACAGATGGGATAATCTCTTCTACCAAATTTCTAAATTTTGTCCGTACCTGAAATAAAGGTCTTTAGAATGCAAACTATCAGGCAGCCTTAAGATCAGTGGCAGTAGCCTGCAAACCATAATATGTTTAGATGAGCAGAGTTTGTTAATTCCCAGTAGGCCTCACAGCAGAGATTATTTGGGGGAGTCATTAAGTTATGCTATCTTTCCAAGGTGAAGCTGAAGGTTAATTAATTCTGCAAAAAGGCTTCATGATTATGTCTACAGAATATGAATAATTTTCCTACTAGCTTGTTTTTCCTGATTTGCACCAAGTGAACAGAATGACTTTTTGTATAAAAAAAGAAAGATTATTTTTCTAGTATTATAATAGCATCCTTTAAAATATTCTCTTAGAGGATTGGACTCACATAATACAGGGAGCTTTGGGGTGTTGGATTAGATTCTTTGGTATTGTGTGCGTCTGTCAATGCAAAGTCTCGGTATAAAATATGTTTGATTTGCATCTTTTAAACTTATTTCTATAGATAACTTATGTGATGACTAGTAGTCACAGACCAGTGAACAGGATTTCTGGTGAACTATTAGATTTGTCAGTCCCCAATGCATTGTATGCAGTTTGAATAAACCCAGGACCTTTTACCTCTATTTTCCCCGAAAGAAAATAAATTTATTTTTTTGTCAGTATGTGTTATTTTCTTTATTGAGGAACAAGGATTTACCCTTTTGTCACAGCACTATCAGTTTTCTGCAGAAAACAAGTAAAAAAAATAAAAAGAGCATTATAAAGCAAATATTTTTCCAGTATAAAAACATCATTATACCTCTATGAAAACATAAATCTAAGCCTACTAAAAATTGTTAAAAACAGTTCATGACTATTTTCAAATCGCAATGAGGACAAAACTGGTTGCACCAGAGAGTAAAATGCACTGAGTTGGCTATGTGTTTATGTTTGTTTCTCATTGCAAAGCTAACATGCAGGTTACAAATCCAAAAGCAGTGGATACTACGAACATAATTTCAGCAACTTTAAAAAGTCACAAAGTATCCTAAACATCTCATCTAATGATTGTGATTCCATTTCAAGGAAGCTTTTCTATGTGGGAAGGATGCTTTAAACACATTTTTAAACCTCGCCGAACAGATACAGCCCTGTAGCCCCAGGTAGCCCCAGACCTTTTCCTCAGGGTGGGCTTCTAGCAGGTATGCTCTGACTCTTAAATTCCATCGAAATTTGTACTCTGGTGGTTCAGCACATTTTGAACCACTGCAATGGCTTCTGCAGTATACATCATCACCCAGAACCTGATTACCTCTAAATCATGAGATTTTATGATATTGTGCATTGCTCTGGAACCTCCTTGCCTGACATCTTAAATAAAAGAGAAAGAGAAAAGTAAATCTCTTGAGGTGCAGTGCTAATTTTTATACGACAAGATAAGACTAGCTAGTAGATACTTAATATCCACAGAGTCAAAGGGAAAGGTAATAATATGGCTTTATGTCTAACAGAGCATACAGGGAGGAGTGGAGTTTTAGAAGTATGAATTTTCAAATAGTTACAAGTTTGCAAATCACCAATATGGAACATCACTCTCTAAAATCAGAGAGAGAGATGAAGAATGCAGTAATGATTCCTATTTTCTGGGTAAATGGACATTTTCCCCCTTTTATACTGGGCTCCTCAGGCTTAGATAATTCCTCCAGATAGATTGATATCAAATGACAAGTAATTTGTCATTTGTAATGCATGAACATCAATAGCATTCATACAGTTTTTTTGTGGTGGAATTCAGCTTAAATTCAAGGTTTGTGGTTTTTACTTTTTAAAGAAAATTACATTCTCAGAGCAACTTGACTCAAATGTTTAACAATTTATTTAAATTGGCTTTTCATCAGACAGTTTTCCAGGATAATGAGGTAAGGCCATCAGTGTTTGCTTCAGTTACAGTTTCTTGAGTACTTTAGGAGTATGTCTTCACCAGGAGACATATTTTGTAATTTTCAGTGATGGATGTGTCAAATGCTTATAGAGACAACTCTTTAAAAACAAAAGAAAGTGATGGTGCACAGTAGCTCCATTAAGATATGCTCACATCCCCAGATGGTCTCTGGGAAAGACTTAACTATGCTTAGTTAACAGCTGTAGCTTAACTACAGCATTTTTAGAAATAATGACTATGTATTAATTTTTCAAGTACCTTGGCAGACTGAGATTAGCTATTTTGTAGTATAGGTAATTTGTATATAATTTGATAGACAGCATCTTTTGGAATTGAGAGAATAAAATGTTCTGCAATATAGGACTCAGTCTCTCAGAAATACATAGTAGAAAATTATCCAGTTATAGGCTGAAACAGAATGATCGCTTTTTGTTTCAGTAAGACTAAAGAAACACTGAAGGCCTGTGCCCCTGTCTTCATTTTATCCACTAGTAGCATCCAGAAGAACCCACTGACATAAGTCTAAATATTTCCTGTCATCTCCCTGGCCTTCCATACTAACATTAAGGCTCTAGACAATTACACACACACTTAATGTTATGTGCATGAGACCCGTGCATACTCTATGGACATGTTCAGTTTCTTGTCTGCTTGGAGAAAAACTAGGATTTTTTTTAAATAGATTTCATTTTAATCACCTAATCTTCCTGCTATCAGAACAAGCTTTAATCCTTGATTATGCTTTTCCCCATCACAATCTCTATTCTTGATATTTCTTTAGTCCACAGCCTCCTTGAACATAAGCTTGGGTTCCCCATGATACAGTGAACTCTTGCGTGTGTCAACAGGCAGTTGGTGCTCACAGTTTGAAGTGTCATCTTGTAAAATTCACAAGCAGATTCACAAGCAGTAGAAAAGGTTGGCCTCCTTTCCTTCTTCATAGACAAAATCCACAGTGGCTGAAAAGCAATTTTCTCATGTAAGTGCTTTTGTGGTTGATCACAGGAGAAAGAGGAAACACATGATTTGGCTTTCGCGTGGTATCTCAAGAAAAAGGTAGTTGTTCCTTTTGTTGTCCAGGCTTTGAGCATCACAGATTGCTCTTAAATGTGCTATAAAATGATGATACAATTGCACATAATAGTAATACAATCAAGTCTAACTGTTTCTCGAGGGCACCTCCATTCTGAAGCTCCCTGTTGTTCGAAGCCCTGTCTGATCCACTTTGGGGCTTTTTTTTTTTTTTTTTTTCTGGAAATATTGACTGAGATTTTGCTACAGATGAAAAGTGCTGTGTAGGCAAATCAGCTGCTGGACCTTCCTTTGTAGTTGAAAACAGATTGAAAGAGGAAAGGAACATTTCTTCCTGTGGACCCGCTCTGCCCTCCTGGCAGGAAGCTCTTTGCAGCTGCACTGCTGGCCACCTGTGACAGCAGTGCTCAATAGCTGGATATCCTGTTGTACAGCCCTGCTGTGGAGCCGTCCGTGAGGATATTTGGAAAGTAAATTGTGACTTTCCAGGGTTTTAAGTATGCCAAGATTAGGTATGAAAAAAAATAAAAGATGATGGAGCTGCCTGGAGGTCAAAATCTTTTTGATTGCTTAATCTTTTGGCACGTTGCAAGGCTTGATTTGCAAAGCATGTAATCACACTTGGATGCATGTGTGTGCGCACATGTGTGTGTATGCATGTGCGTAAGTGCTAGAGACAAATTTGATTGCACCTCTGCAATATGTGAAGTGAATAAATATCAAAACAAGCCACAGATTTCCAGTGTTTAGGTGAAAAATCCAAACTTGTTCGAACAGGAGTGTCTATGAAAGGACCTCAGTTCTGGCCCTTCTCCACATACTTGTGAATGGAAAATAAGTCAGAAAACGTGATTTCCTCTCCTAAAGACATGGGACAGAGGGAGAAGTGGGATTTTAAAACAAGGTCTGGAAAAGCTTTCTAAGTATGAATTACATTTTTACATGCTGGTAAGAGATTTTTTTTTCTTTTAAAGATGTTAGACAGGTAAAGGAGTTCTTAGGTCCTACATTTCTCTTTGGCCTGGAAGACAGAGGAAGGAACAGATTTACTTCATGATATTACACATTCTGTTAAATGTTCTGTAGTGATTTTCTTTGAAGCACTGAGGCTTGCCTTACCACTAACGGAGAGGCTGCCTTGTTTTGTGGCTCATGTAATCTAACAACTCCTCTACTTTTATGGTAAATTAAATAAACCGTAGAGATCTTGTGAAATCAAAGACTGAATGGATAGGCTGATTGCCTCTTATCCTTAGAGTTAATTGCATCTGACAACTAAACAAGTATGGACTAGTAATACAATTCCGTACCAAGGAAATCTTCATATTTTACAGAGGAAGTTAAATTCCTTGACACTGAATTTTGGTGAATCTTCGTTGTTAACTCATTTAGGTCTTTTTGAAAGTCCAGGCAGAACAAAATTTGTTTAAACTGGTTTTCTAAAGATCAAACCTAAGTGTGAAACTAGGAGAGAAACCTACTTGCATGATCACTTCTTTTGCTGACATTTAGAGGCTTTTGCTTTACAATTGTAGAGAAAGAGGTTTCCTAAATGCATTTATTTATATGCCAATTAAATTGTAACAAATATATAAACATGCTTGTGCACATGTAAAGTAATAACTATGAGCTTGTTGGGTACCACCAAAGTTGATGAACTGTTATCAGGAATTTAACATAAATTTAAGAAAAAAAATGCATTCTTTTCCAGAAGTAATAGCTGAAATAACGGGGCCACAGCTCACAATATATTAATATACTGAGCTACGGTATTAAGGTTGTGATCAGTGGTGCAGAGTCTAGTTGGAGGCCTGTAGTTAGTGGCATCCTGTAGAGGCCAGTCCTTGGTCCAGTCAGTTTATTCACCAATGATCTGGATGAAGGGACAGAGCAAGCTTGCAGATGATACAAAACTGGGGGGAGTGGCTGATACCCCAGAGGGCTGCACTGCCATCCAGAGGGACCTGGACAGACTGGACAACTGGGCAGAGAGAAACCTCATGTAGTTCAACAAGGGCAAGGGCAAGATCCTGCACCTGGGGCAGAAAAACCCATGCATCAGAATAGGCTGGGGACTGACATTCTTCAAAGAAGCTCTGCAAATAAGAACCTGGGTTTCGTGGTGGTCAAGCTAACAATGAAGCAGCAGTGTGCCCTCGTGGCCAAGAAGGTCAATGGGATCCCAGGGTACATTAAGGAAAGTGTCCCCAGCAGTTTGAGGGAGGAGTTTGAGGGGATCCTCTCCCTCTCTTCAGCCTGGTGAGGTCACACCTGAAGTACCGTGTCCAGTTCTGTGCTCTCCAGTACAAGATGGATGTGAAACTACTGGTGAGAGTCTAATGCAGGACTACAAGGATGATCAGGGGCCTGAAACATCTGCCCTGTGAAGAGAGGCTGAGGGAGCTGGGCCTGTTCAGCCTGGAGAAGAGAAGGCTGAGAGGGGATCTAATCAGTGTCTATAAATACCTTAAGGGAAGGAGTGAGGAGGATGGTGCCAGCCTCTTTTCAATGGTAGCCAGCAATAGGACAAGATGAAATGGCCACAAAGTGAAGCACCAAAAGTTCCACAGGAACTGAAGGAAAATTTTTTTAACAGTGAGGGTGACAGAGCACTGAAACAGGCTGCCCAGAGAGGTTGTGGAATCTCCTTCTCTGGAGATCTTCAAAACCTGCATAGATGCAATCCTTTGTTGCATGCTCTAGGTGACCCTGCATGTGAAAGGGATCAGACTAGATGATCTCTAGAGATCCCTTCCAACCTTAGGGATTCTATGATACCAGAGCTTTCTTTTAAAACTGCCAAGACCATTATAGGTGTTAGGTCATGAATTAGTGTATCTGAGTGCAAGAAAACTGATAAAAAGCACTATTTATTCAAACATGATCAAAGAAAAGCCACCTGTAGTAGAAAGACAGTGATTATGACCACTACAAAAAGGATAGGTTTAGAGACCTTCTGAAATAGGCTCTGAACAGTCAGCGCAGAAACTAGATCTTTTTGCTGGAGCCCACCTTTTTGAAGAAAACCATACTGGGTATTTTCCTTGTAAGCATCAAAGGGCGTCAAGGGCATCAGTCAAGGGCATCAAAGAAAGCACTCACTTCACTGCAATTTGTGTCCCTTATGGAAATAATTGGTAAGATTCTCCAAACAGACAAGTGATTGTATCAGAAAGAAGGAACAATAATGTGTCTTAATAATTTGTAACCTGGTTTGAACCTAACTGCTAATTTAGGAAATTTAGCATTCAATAGTCAATCCTTTGCCTTGTATGCCTTTCAGAAATCCCGAAGCAGACCAAAGTGGAAATCCTCTGAACTAACCAGGCTTTTACCAGGGTAACATTTGGCCATAGAAATGACAGCTAAAACAAAAAAGGCTAGCAAATATCACTAGCATGATTTCACTAAAAAGCTCAGATGAATATTCATGGAAAATGTTGTGTAGTATTCCCGCAATCCCACTTGGCCTATTTTGCTTACTGCAGTAGAGTAGAACTACATTTTGTATTATATTAAGGAACAACTGTTCTCTCCTATAATTTTATAAATATTAATTTGTCTAACATATATTAAGAAATACTATTCATCAAATAAATCTGATGTATAGATTTTTCCAGATGAGCAAATACTAGACTGGGATTTCTCAGCATTAACTGTCTCCCCTGTTAATTTCATTGAGAATGCCTTTGTTTTGTTTTCAGGAATTCATCTTTCTCCTGATGGGTATGTAAAAGGTCATGTGTTTCCACAGTGTCTCTGCCAAACACAGGCAAAAGAAAAGGTCTTTTGATATGCTCTCTTCCAGGCGCATTGGTGCTGCAGAAGACTGCTTATTATTTTGTTGCTCTTTTTCTCTTTTTTTTTTAATTTCCTATTAAAGCTAAAATAAAAATTTGGATCTTAGATCTGTTGCTTTCTTTGTCCTATTTTTCAGAAAATCTTTTGTTTTCTTTTTTAAAGAACATGCTAAGCTTTCCCCATAATATACCTGTAAATTCAGTCTTATTGTTGATAAGAATAATTGCTAGCCCTATATTTGATTACAGCACACATAAGAATACAGGTAATTGGTGCACAGCAATGGTAAACTATTCAGGGGCAAACCTGGGTAAGAAATAGAGATATTATTACTGTGCACATACGGGTAATCAGAAATCTGTTCAGAATGTTCCTGTGGGGAATGTGAAAACCTTTTATTTATTAATTTGCTACTATGAATATTTTCAACTAATTGTGTGTTAAAATTATTTGTATCCTATTACCTGGATTTAAGATTTGTATCTAATGTTTCCATATTACGTTGAAATATCTCAGTGCACTAGAATTTCCTTTGAGAAGTAGCTCTTACTATCACTTTTTCCCCAATGGGTTACAGCATTGGGTCATTCACCACTTTTTTTCTCCTGCATATTACAGTTGATAAGGTCCAGGAATAATGTGATTTCAATTTGGAACAGCCTTTGCTGTAAAAAGCTTTTATTCATTGTCAAATGTTCTGTAGATAATTTTGCAGGTCGTGAAAAAAATACCTCTTTTTTATCATTAGTCAAAATGCTGCAGATGTAGCACACACAAAAAGCATAAAATGCATCTCATAAATATCAAGGTTTTGAAAATCACTGAGACACAAGAGATAGATTTTCCTCTTCTGTAATGAA
>NW_010586466.1:684001-746070 GCF_000705375.1 Tinamus guttatus
TCCTGCTAAGCAAAAGGGCAGGCAGATATCACTCAGTCCATTATGGCGCTCTCAGTTCTGTACCATTAATTTCAGTTAGGAAATAAAGGTAGTCTTGGAGAATTATTCAAGGAGCAGACTGACATTAGCCTGCGAAAAAGAAACACCGAGTCTATGGTGCTAGCTGTGGAGTGGTGGCGAATTCAAAATATTCACGAAGAATGAAACTTGTTAATTAAATCAGCATTTGAGGAAGGTCTGGTAATGGGTAAGCTTTTTTTTTTTTTTTTTAGGAGAGCCCATAAAAAAGGTTCAACATACAGCTGCTGTTACCCCTTTCTGGTGAACTCTTCACGTCATATTAATTTCTTGAGGCTTTTTCTCGTAATCAGAGTATGTCACCCAGGGAGGATTTTTCAAGGAGGCCCTGGAATCAAAGTAGTCATTTCTTTCATTACAATCTGTCAGGCTAAAGTTAGAAATCATTAGGCTCATAGCAAAAAGGATGAGATATCAGCTATCTTGTCATGGACATCAGTTAAAAGACATACTTTACAGCAACATTGGGCTTTTCTAATCCTCACTGAGACTAGAGTTGCTTTCTCCTTTAGGTGATGTGTATGGTATTTGCGTCCAACAAAACACTAAAGCAGTGTATGTTTTTTTATAGCACCCAGAATCTCTGTGCAAGGATTGCCCTATTAATTTAGTGTATTAGCCTATCATTGAATCTTTTCCAGAATCAGCCTTAGGTCTCTTAGGTTATTTAGGACAGGTAGAAAATATATTCAGAATATAAAATATATGCAAAAATATCAGTGTTAATTATAATGTCATTCTAGGCCTTTTCTAGTACTTGCTTCATTATTAAGGGGGAAAAAATAAGTACAGCTTTATCATTGCAATTGGAAGAAGGGAGGGTTCCAAAATCAAGACAGGTGATTCGTGGAAGTTGTGAAGGTTTCAGAAACATTTTAATTCCTCATTCTGATGAAAATGATCCATGATCTTATTTACATAGGAAAAACACACTTGCAGCAAGGGCAAGAAGAGTCAAGGAAACATAGGTAGTCATTCAGCTGGTCCTGCTATGACTGAAGCAATTGTCTAAATCACCAGAATGCCAGTTGTTTCTCTCATTTCTCTACTGAAATTCTTTTCCTAATTCTCTATTCTATAAGAATAATTTATTATTAATTTACCAATTTACCACAACTCTGTTACCTAGATTTCAGGAAGATGCAGATAAAATTTGTCTGAAGTAATATGATTCCAGAAGGAATTCTGCTTTCCAAATATCTGCATTTTCTAATTAAAAGAAGTCTCTTTGGAAAATCCCTACCAATACTACTTATACACAGCACAGAATTGTCATCTAGCTCTTCAACAGGAGAATACAATGTGTTACTATAGACAATTTAAATCAATCTGGCTTCAAAATACCTATCCTACTCCTACCTGTATTATAGAACATCTCAAGGGAATAAAGAAACAATTTCAACATTACACGAATCAGTCCCATTCTAGAAGACATAAATTAAATAATGCTAGTAAAGCTCATGAGAATATTTTAGCTAATCGAATAAGAGTAATGTAATGATAACATTGGGCAGGAGGAGGTCTTTCATGGATCTTCAAACTGGCTGACATTAGTACACAGTAAAACCAGCTCCAATGATGCTTTAGTCAAGGCAGATTAGAGAATGTTAGACCCAACAGTAAGACTTGTACATCTCAGATATAAAATCTGTTTTCACCTCTTACCCACCCACCCATTCCAAACACCATCAGGTAGTAACTCTGTCAGGAATGGCCTGGAAATGGCACCCTCTCTGAGATGAGAAACGTGCATACTGTTCTGCATATCACCAAGGGTCTGGATAGATAGGGAAAAAAAAAATAAAAATGAACAGTTTTACTTTCCTGTTCTCCCTTGTAAATAAGTTTGATCAAATATACATTAATTGCAAGCCTAAAAGTCTCTTTGATTTTAGATTTGAACATGGTTTAACTTCAAAGTGTAAAGCTCTAACCTTTCAACAGCATTTATAGTTTTTCATGATTTTTACAAACCCAATAATCATCATAAAACACCACAAAAAAGCAAGCAGTTTGCCTGAACCTTCATATCAAAATGTAAGTGTACTTGTCATGGGATTGCACATCTGCTAAAGTACACTAGAAGCGAAGCTCTATCTTCTTTAATAACTTAGTCTTATATATGCAGTTATGAGACTTTCACCCAATATAAAATCAATAATTTATATAAAAAATCTGGCATATGTGTCTCCTAACTACCAAATAATAGATGAAAACTGACAGATAAAAGCCCATTTTCAGCAACATCTCAAAGAAAGATACTGTGTACATGCAGGATATCAGTTAAATAAGTTCTCCTGAGTATGTCCCATGTGACATTTACCTGGAAGAAAAACTCATCTGAGAAAAAAAAAATAGTTTTTGGTTTTGAGCAGCAATAAATTAACTTTGTTGGACTCCACATTACAGAACAAGAAGGTCAGGAGGATTTAGAAGATAGTCATACTTTTTTTCCTTCCAGACTCACTTAGGTGCCCATTGGAAACTCACAGGGAATGTTAAAAATGACACTGAAGCCAGAAATGTAAGATTCATAGGCTTCTTGGCAAAGCAGGAAAGCAAACAGAAGCCTAGAAGCCTAGTTCCTGTAGAACTGTAGCCTAGAAGCCTAGTCCAGTAAAGGACTGTCTTCTGGGATTATATTTTGGTCCCTGTTCTCACAGATTTTCCACTAAATGATGTTTAGATAAATGCTTAGAGCATTTGGATCAGTGACTAAGTGCCTGGCTCCCCACTTTCAAATATTTGTCCTGAACGAGTGTCTGCAGTCTCATGCTTCCTCTCCTTGGCTCTCATCACTTCATTACTGGCTGCATGGTGGCCAGGCTTCACCAGGAAGGGTAAAGACCTTGTCATCAACTGGGTTGTGGCACACTTTCCCAGAAAAGATGAATAGAAACCTCTTCAGGCTGTGCATTGAGCTGAGCCTGCTTCTTGTGCTAGTACTCTAACTTTCAGGTCACTATGAAAAATGTGCGCATTTCTCTTCCAGCTGTGTTTTCCGATGAGGTGGATGATGACTGCTGTATGTGATGCTGAGCTCTACTGGCAGTGTGTATTTGAGCACCGCTGCCCTCGTGGGGTGCCTCAGAGATGCAGATGGTGATGCGTGCAGACAGAGCAAAGGAGACCCAGAAATGTTTGCACCTCACAGGGATCCCTAAACAAGCTGTGCTCGCCTTGTCCCCTCCGGTCCTTGAGGTGTTGCTTCTGCGAGCTATTTCTCCTGGATCCTGCTGACTGTGGCCCTTGGATTTTTAATGATTGTGTTCAAATCTATTCCTCTGAACTGAAACTGGGGCTGTAAAGTTGACAGTCTGCCTGATATATTCTTAAGAGGCCTCAATAGACAGATAATGTTTTAAATTGTGTTGGAATTTGAAAACAAATTACTGTTTAAAATGAGATTTGCCTAGATTCCTCAGGAAAACATAAGTTCGAAAGCAGGAGTTATCACATGAACTGAAGGATGATGCAGAACATTTCAGAAACTCTGTATTAATTTGTACTCTTCTGTGGAATTTCCTTTAACAATTCCAGTCCAAAAAGAAAAGCTCTCAAGCACTTAAAATGCCCAAGTCTATGAGACTTTTCCCTGCTTTTTCTTTTCCCTGAATTTGGCAGTCTGCTTAGACAGCTTTGGCAACACCTGTTGAAACAGCTCGTGATTTTTTTTTTGATAAGTTAATTTTTAGTGGACACAGAAACAATTAGTAATTTTTTTTTTTTCCCTTAGGGCTAATGCTATGTCGGTTCTCAGTGGAAAGAGTTCCCTACATCTTCCCAGCTCCAACCATCTGACCTATCCGTCCTACATGGGCAAAAGAAAACACATCTTTGTTCCAATGCACATATCTGTTAGCTCAGATAGTAGGGTTTGCTTTATGATTTATGCAAGCACTTTCTTAGAAAATTAGTGAGTTTGCTTTGTTTTTCTGTTCAGGCTGTATATCCCTTGCATATCTCTCTGTTCTAGTGATTTTTGTTTTCCCAGGATTAATACAAATTTCTGGGAATATCATTACACAGATCCATCTAACCAAATGCTTCTATGTCTCTTCAGCCTACGAAAGATTTTATTAGTACACAGTGGCTCTAATATCTATTTCCCTTCTTGCTGAGAGTTTGCAACTTGCACTAAAGGAGGGTGTTATCCAGCATTTGGTATTTGCCAACATGTTTTCATGTCTATTTTGTGACCATCTACTTCAGAAAATATCAATATCTCAGCCTAAACTGTACTCAAAGGACGTAGGCAGGCTATTCACCTGAAGCAGACATTATTTTTTCAAAACAGCTTTTTTCGCTACTGAAAGTACATGATATACAAAATTGCTAGAAAATCAAGGCTTGGTGTGCATGATTCCCCTGCAGCTTTTAATGGAAGAGAAACTTAAAAAATTAAAATATTTCACCTTTCTGCTGTTTATACTTCTTGGTGAGCCAACACCAGCTAGGAATAAGAGTTCTACAGTTCCACAATTTATAGCTTTTAAAAGCAGTTAACAGCATTAAGCCTTACAGACCTCTCCTGTTTGCAGCTAGATCTCTGATAACAAGGTTCATAGTCAATGTGAGTGACAATAGAATAACAGAATCTGGTGTGGAAGTACATACTCATGTTCACTTGTCCTTGGTCCAGGCTTTTAGCTTCTACTCATTGTACAGCTGAGGGCATTTCATGTTGGTCTATATTGAATAATTTTATTGTTCCAATAGATGAACCCAGGCAAACTTAAAATCAAGTCACAAAACTCGCCTTTGTCTTTAGAAATAAACAAATTCAGCTCCTGCTTAGAAGAGCTATTGAACATCCCTTTGGAAACCAGACAACTTATTTGGATTTTGAAATGCAACTTTAGGAAATCCTTTTCTTTTTTATTGTAATGTTTGATTTATTTTTATTTTTATTTTTTTTCGGAGTAGTTCATCTGTTTTGTGTCTTTGAGTAATTAGCTCATCTATTCATGGCCCTTTTATAAACATGTGAGTTTGGAAATGAAAAGAATGCTATTCACTAAAAGAATACACATCAACATGAGCACCTTCTCCTATATCAGCCATATCTCTATTAACCATACGGAATTAAGTCAATTTAAGTTCATTTAAATGATCTATATTTAGAATTTACAAGAAACTACATTGAGACAATAATCATATGAGTACTGGTGCCTGCTGAGACCATAACTGTTTCAAGCCTCTCAAACACAGAGGGCACCACAGGGAAACACATTTTTATTTGCCTTTACTTCTAAGAGGATGAACAGGTGAACTGTGTTACCCTAGAGGTAGAGTACTAACAGTATTTCCCAATGGTTTAGTCCCCTTTGTAGACTTTAATACAAAGAGCTGACAATGAATTCAAGACCAGTGCAAACTACACAAGTTATTGTATCTTATATATTAGCACTGTTTTAAAAATGCACCTTGTAAGGCACTTTGTTTTCCTAACCTTTAGAAAGAAAAGGCCTTTTTTTTTTTTGGCCTTTTATTCAATTTTCAATATACTTAATTAGTGCTATTTCAAAGCTGCTAAGCTATGTTCTATTAGGTGCAGTTTGGCATTTCAGAAAAAAAAAACTCAGAAATTTCCCATTCCCTGGGCTTCGAAATTGATGATGTTCCTTGCCCAGAATCACCTTACAGATCAGAAACCACACCAAATACAGAAATATAATCTGATTCCTGGTCTGATATGCTGAATTCCACAGATGTGTTTTCAGAAACAGATGGTAAAATCAAACTTGAATTTTCAGATAACCATTTGTAATAAACCTCCCGTATACTTTAACAATGCAATGAGCTTTTGGGAAAAATTGTTATTGGCAAACTTTTATCACATTGATCTTCACTGTGAACTCAATTTGACTTGGACTCAGTTCACTCAGACAATTACAAACAGGCTGTTAAAATTATTTTGCAATGCCAACCTTTTTTTTTTTTTTTTTCCATGTGAGTGTTTTAGCAATGTCCGTTTAAATGAGAACAAAACAAAACAATACTAAATTGTTATGCTTTAGATTAAATGCACAGGGACTAAGATCTTGTGCTCTTTTAATTGTATTGCAAGATATGTTGAAACAAAATTCATCTACCAAATACCTTATGCATATTTAACTACAAATTACAAATTTAACTACTCTTGATGGTTATTTTTCCTCTACACTGAAGTTTTCAGTATACCTGCAGTATACTGAAGTCTTTTTGCCAAATAATTCTGATGCATTTATATGCAAAATTTTCACATCTTCTGAAACATTCTTTTCTTGAAGAGATAACAAATGCTTTTTAATGGAAAACTAGGGTGGAAATAGAAAATCTCCACACTACAGAGAAAATATTTTTCCTAAATTTCATACAGAAAATGTTTTCCAACAAGCTGGAGCTTCCATGTCAATTTTCTAATAGTATTTCTTCTTCTTCTATATTCATATGCCAGAAACAGCTTTAAATAAATAAATAAATAAATAAGCAAACAAAAACTTTAGTGTCTTAACTGCCCTAAAATATGAGAAATACAGAAAAAAAAAACTACTTTTGTCAGTCACTCACCTCCAAAAAGATTAAAACATTGCTCTGCCTTTAAAAATTGGCTGTAAAAATGGTATATTCTAACTTAAGAGCTCTAGCCTTTGCATGTAATAAAACTGCATTTAGACTCATATCTGGTTAGGATTATTAGTTGACAGAAGCAAATTTACTATCTCCTTGAAATCTTTTAGCACAGCAGAAGGAGCATAACAGAGCTGTAGTCTTTTCTATCTTGCATGGCAACAACTGGATTGTTTACAAAATTTTGAGAAATTACATGCTGAGGAAGTCCACTTAAGACAACTGCATTTACTACTTCAATGTTGGAGAAATTACCTGCTTTTTATTTTTTTCTTAGCTGTAAGTGGATGATTAAACAATAGAAACCTAAGTTCAGGTTGACTGACAAAAGAGAGCACGGAAGGCAAGGGAAGGCAAGGGAAGGGAAGGGAAGGCACAAGGGAAGGGAAAGCAAAGCAAGGGAAGGCACAAGGGAAGGTGCAAGAGAAGGCAAGGGAAAGGAAAGGAAGGGAAAGGAAAGGAAGGGAAGGCAAGGGAAGGTGAGATAAAAGAACAGACTCCAGGCAAGTCACCTAGCCCCAGTTTCCTCAAGATGCTAAACTCTCCCCTGTGGTAGCTCATTTCTCTCTCTCTCTGCAGCCAGAATGCCCCCTTTTTTCCAGTTTGCCAATGAATAAACTCTGCACAGCTGAGCCAGCCATGCTCCAGTGCACGTCTCTGCAGTGAGGATCTGGCAGCTGTGGTCTTTTCCAAAGAAGGCTGGCCACTTGGCTAGGAACTTTAGAAGAGGTTACACAGACTACATCACAGAGAAAAATGCCAGCCACATGTGATGGCTGGGAAAATAAGTCTGGAAAGAGAATTAAGAGTACACAACCTAACAATTATTTCTTTAATACACTGTGGATTGGTAATGTTTCTGAACAAAGTAGAAAAGAATAGCCTAGAGTGCCTGTGGAGGGGAATGAGGAAGAGACAATGCCCTTATTGTCTTTTAACAAAAACAATTCTGAAGGGTACCTTAGCAAAACCCAGGGTTTGAATTCTTTTCCTCTCTAGTTCAAGCCTGCTGCGCAGCGTGTTCCTCTAGTCTTCCCCAGTCCTTAATTGCAAGTACACTCAAAGACTTTTGTGTCAAGCGAATTTTGCTACTGAAAGAAGAAAAAAAAAAAAAAAAAAAAACCTTTGAATGTTTGAAAAGCTGATTGACAAGTAATTTTTCCCCCTGAACTTTTAAATGCTTTCAACAGTGCTTCCTCATAGCCTTAGAAAATGTATCTGACCCTTTTACAAATCACTGTACACACTGAAGAATGAAACTTTATACAAAGTTAAAATGAAGCATTTTGCCCAGGTTTTGACAGCTGTTGTTCTGAAACAATGTTTTGGCTCTGATCAAAAATATGACTTTATTTCCTTTTGGTTTTTTACCAGAAACCATATGACTGTGTTAGGTAGATGAGGAGGAGGTGTGGAAGAAAGAGAGCAAGGAATTCTCTCAGTGCTTTTCCTAGTCAAGATCAGACAGTGCCAAAAGAAATGACAAAGGAATCCCATTTTTTCCAAGGCATTGGGTGTATGGCAAGTGGTCTTTGAGATGCTATTTGAAGAGAGATTAAAATCACACACTGCACATTTATTAACAAAGATGACGTCCTGAATTGCAAGATTTGGAGATTAGATTACACCTTGATTTTCAGCTCTTCTCTCTAAAAAAAATCAAAATGTATTCATGCCCAAGGTATGTTTTATATTGCTTTGAGAGACAGAAGTAGATCTGTTCGTAAGTTCATGAGAGCCCTAGGTGAAGGTAAGGTGTGAGGCAATATTTACATACATATTACCTGCTCAAGTAGCTAATTTACCTTATTAAGGTCTCATCTTGGCATTTGACCACAGGCAATTACTGTGGTTATTTTTGCTAACACTTTTTCTAGTTAGAGATCATATCAGGGAGCTTAAGGTATGTTCTGAGCACATCTGCATCTGGCAGTCATTGCCAATGCAACCTGAGTTTGTAGGAGTCCAGAAATGCAGCACCAGATGTATCTGAAAAGTGACTTGAGATGAGGGAGCCTCTAAAAGCCTGCCAGATTTTACTGGAAGACCACTTGCTGCTAGCTGGAGCAGGTGGTAACTTAGAAGTATGGCCATTGTTTCTGTGGTGGTTGGAATGGATTATTTAAATACTGGTGTTGACTGAGATTTTGAGAGGCACAAGAAAATCAAGTCTAGTGCCTATTAAGACTTTACCTGAAGTAAATGACACAGAATTGAATTTCATTTTTAAAAGTGCTTTTACATATCAAGCAAAATGCTTTCAGCTGAAGCTTTCATCTGAGTCCTGCTCTTTTTGAGGTTGAATACCACTACGTTTTGTCAAGTTTGTCACAAGCTGCACTAGCAACCAGACTAAACAGTGGAGTTCTCTCCATTTCCAGACTCTAATCCAGTACCACTAATTCTGGTAGTTTACACTGTTATTTGCCTAAAAATATCTACCTTGAAGTTCCCTACTTCTGCAATGAACAGTTAAATTCTGAATATAGAATCTGGGATGTGTGTAAATACACGACATGCATTCTTAGCAAATGTAATGGAAACTTGATTTTAGGAGGTGTTATCTTTTGCAAGTTATAATAAATATAAAGAATTGAAAACTGTAGAAAGAGAGGATATGTGACAGCTGCCAAAGAAACATTCACCCACATCAAATATATGAACTATCTTTGCTAGGGTCACCATGATAAGCTGAGTAAGTGCTGACACTGGACTTGACTAAATAGATATGCATTGTATTCCAAAAGAAGAATACTGATTTTATAAATTTTGCTAGAGTAAAATAACAATCTGTTTTAAAATAGTTTAAGAGATAATAAAAAAACCCCACAGTATTCCTCTTTTGTCTGATTCTCAATGACTGATGCAAAAGTTACCATCTAATTCTTCATAGAGGTTACAAAGATGAAGAAAAGAGCAACAATCCTAACAGAATATCTCTATTCTTGTGAAAGAGATACTGTCTGCTCATATAACATTACTGAAGATGTTTCGGTATGAGTTTTATTTCCCACTTTTTTTTTGGAGATAGAGATGATGGGAAAGATTTTGCCTACAGGAAAAACAAGGATATGAAAAAATGGGAAAGTGAAGATGACTAGTTCACCTATCCAATTTCTGAGAAACTCATTAGAAAGTTCGTTGACTAGTTCCTTTACCCGTTAAGCTTACAGTGCAATAAACCAATTAAAATAATAGAAATGTATCTAATTTATTCACTTGGAATAAGAACAAATAAAAAAGGCCAAATAAATTCAAGTAGCACAACAATTCTTAAAAGCTTTCTGGGAAGTGGAGATATTAGCATCTATGCTCAGTCTCAACATTTTTTTTTGTGAGGGTTAAAGCAATAAAAAAAGTCTTATATCTTTTATTTTTCTTAATTTATAAAGCTTGCATTGTTTTGCATGCTACTTAGGTATCAACACATTTTGTCTTTATCTTCTAGGTTCTGAGAAAAAGAGATGAGGTTTTGAGAGAAAGACATGAGCATTCTCTCCAGAGAACTCCTCTTGGATTTACTATTGTCACATACTTTTATCTTTCATGCGATACTTCCAAATTAATTTTTGTTATTTTGTCTATAAGTCTACCTGGAATAATACTGATATAAGAAGAAGTTTTCCCTTCTGTCTTTGTGTTTTTGTATGTCAGAAGGTTAGTGACGCATGTGTGTCTTCAAAGCAAGCTTTAGAAGCGTGGATTCCTAAATCTCTATCCTCCTCCACGTGGCTCCTCTATGCTTCATGTAACTCCTCCCATATAGAAACTAGAATCTAATTCTTAGGTGCCATTCTGATAAAATTATCTTTGTAACCCTGTAGCAGTTTGAAGACATCAAATAACTGTAGCTGAAGTCCTGTAACAGCAGTAGTCCTCCATAAGGTGACGTACAGTTTCCACCTCTCTATTGCCTTGATCAGGAAGTCACTGGGGATCCCCTGCTCAGACACAGAGGTAACAAATGCTCCATATCGACCATAGTGTACCTTGCGTTGGTGTATCCATTCCTGCGAGAGTCCACCTCTCACAGTGTATGGCGCCCCCACCATACCCTTACACTGTTAATACTGCAAATGGCATATCATGCATGTTATTTTTAGAGAGCTGTATTTGGAAAAATCTGGAATATTTGGAAACTTCTTTAATAGGAAGTAGAGAAAAATTATGGTTGAAAAGCTTTGATAGACACATTTCCTTTCTTTCAAGATTCAGTGGATTACTGAGGATTTCTTTAAAATGTCAGTCTGTAATATTATAGGAGACTCTGGCTGAACAACACAGTGTAGCTTCAAGCAGTGAACCAAAGTACTGAAACAATTGCTCTACCTTTTAACTTTCATGTTTCTATGCCTTAGAATAAAGGCCTGTAACTTAGTATGGTCGAGATTTTCACTCTTGTCTCTCATCTGATCAAGTATTTTCTGAATTTTTCACTCAATGCAATTTTAAGACATAAATCCCATTATTTAAGAAACAGTACATGCAACATGCACAACAAATGGAAATTAGGGAAATAATGTCACAGATCTATGATTGGTTTCCATGTTTTTTTTGGAGAATTTTTTTTTACTCCAGGACAGGCAAGCATTGTCTGGTCTTTTAATACTATATGATATACTTCATAAAGTTATCTGAAATGTGAAACATCATCTGGAGATAAGATGCTATTTTATTTTGCTTTCCTGGGGGAAAAAAAAATGATACAATTACACTTAAAAAAAAAAAAAAACCCTTGAATGAGCTCCAGGAGAACATACAGTTTATCACCAAGACACAGTGGCAACTGTGGTGTTGTTATTGACAGAAATTTATCCAACCTCTCCTTAAATACCTGTGTCATGTTATGTGATTAAAGTCTAATGAACAGCAGGTTGAGAGAGGATCAGGAGAACTGTGACAGGCAGGGGAATCCCATTAACTTTTTTAGTGAGAACAGAATACTTGGGCTTTAATGCCCTTCAGACTTTCAAAGGAGAGTAAATGGAGCATTAACATGGTGGCAAAACCCTTTGGAAGGAGTCAATCCAGGGAACAGATTCTCTCCCCTGAAAGCCATGAAAACTAAACCGGATATTGTCTCCAAGGGAATACTGCTTCTCGTGGGGTGCAGGGAAACTAAAATGTTGGTAAAACTTATGGACTATTTTAAGGGAATTTGGGGAATGTGTGAGAGTTATTATGGGGTATTTAGGGAAGAGTATGCAGGAAAGGGTGGATTGAGGATCAAGGGGTGGATCAAGGCGGAACAGATGAGAAAATAGAGGGAAAAGAAGTAAAAGGGACAAGGGAATTGCTGGTCAGAAGCTCTATGATCATTAGCAGCCTATCCTATATTCCTACTAAATCCTATTTGTAACTGTTTTCCATATGGTGTGCTCTCTGTTCTGAGTTCATGTGTGTGATCACCAGCAAACTTCAACCTGGACTAGCTGGTAAGTAGGATAAGACATCTGAGTGCCAGCAATTGGAGTAGACCCTTGAGAGCTCATACATACAGGCGTCAGCAACTGGAAAAGGCCAGGGTCTGGCGGCCAGTAGCTGGATACACTGAGTATCTAAGACCAACTACTAGAGAGATACATTTTTTTTGTATACATATTCACACATAAACATCAGCCCTGATAACCTGATTCTTGACCTCCTCTCCAGCTTATCTGCATTGTTCTTGTTCATGTGAGCACTGTTGGTGCTTATGCAGGTCCTAATAAAGGCACTGCTTGTTGTGTGGATTTTAGTGGCCAAACGTGTGTATTGTGTGTGTGTGTGCGTGTGTGCACGTGTATGTGTGTGTGCCAACTGGGAATACATGCCTGGATTCACTCCTGGCTCGCTGCACCTTGAGATATGGTGCAGCCTGTACACTAAACAGCTGGGACACAAAGTATCTGCTTGGATCTAGTAGTCTACCACAGAGATTCAGCCATCTCCAAAAGGCTATAAATATGCAAGCTCTCGGTAGTGCATTTGAGCCTTCAGTATCTTCAACTTACATTTTTTTCCTGATGTCTATCTGACTATTAATTTCTGCAGCTGGAGGTGATTATTGTTCAATTCCCTAAGAACATGAGTATAGATTATTCCATTTCTGTTTTATTTTTCTTTTCTTTGGCACACAACGCCAAGGGAGGTTAGGTAATTTTGGAGACCAATGCAATTTAATAAGAACAGAAAGACTGTTGTGGTTAACTGAAATAATCCATAATTCCGTCCAGTGTGCTGTTGCCAGTTTTGTAATATTTAATGTTTTCCAATGTACTCCCAGCTTCATGTTCTGTAAATTTAACCAACCTGGACCATGTTACATCACCTATTACTAAATCCATTGAGCAGGCCTGGATTGAAGCCCAACCTAAGTGGAGCTCCACTTGTTACATCCTTCCATTTTGGCAGTGAACTATTCACAGCTACTCCTTGGGTCCAGTTATCCAACATGATTGTATCCGATGCTAATTTCATTGTGACCATGATTTCCTGGCTTGACTATTAGAATGATATGTGAGAGTATCAAAAACCCTGTCAAAATCAAGATGAATGACATTTCTGCTTCTTCTGTGCTGTCTATGTCCTATTACTTTGTCATGAAAAGAAATTAGATTGGCTTGACAAAATTTATTCTTGAAAAATCTGTGTTGGCTGCTACACAAATCCTTTATGTTATTGTAACAGCTGTGATCCCAAGTTAGGGAGATGCTTCAAAAGTCAATGAGCAAAGCAGGACTGGGAATAAGTGCTTGGTGATTCAACTGACATCTTGCCGAGCACTTTAGACAGTTAGCCACAAAGAACCCAGGACGGCATCTAATTCACTTCATAACTGAAATACATCTTAGCAAAATAGTTTATATATGTATTACAACTATAGGACAATGGCACTTTGTTTAAGAAAGAGAAGCACAAAACCTGCACAGAAATGAGCATATGTAGTTACTCTGTATTGCTACTGAATCAACCAAAAGGATCCCATTTGAGAGCATAACTATCCACATTAAGCAGCAGTTATTGATGCTGAGTATCATTAGGCTTTAATCAGATTTCTGGCAGACATCCTGATTAAGTATATTTTTTAATTAAATATATTCTGGTTCAGAATTTTTGTTGAAAGTTTGAATAGCACATCTTAATTTCTCTCCTAACGTTATCATTTTAAAATCTCTCCCAGTAATTGTACCTTTTAATGTCATAAAATATCTCCAAAATACAGTTTGTTAGAAAGATATTATAAAAATAAATTGTAATTGTACTGCATTATTTTAGAAGAGGGATGCTTCTGTAATTTATTTTTTAGTTTAATTCTTCCTCTTTTTTTTCCTCTTATAGTTAATCCAAATAAGCAGGTCTTCATGTTACTATGATTTTATACATTCCTAAAAGTCTCATGCTAGTAAAAGGTTAGACTCATATGCTTACAAGACCTGAAGGAGGGAAGGCAAACTCTATTTTAAGGAAAGCATTTTGTCTAGCATAGACAACATGTACTTCCTACACGGCTATATTTTTACTCACCTTCTTGTTTTCAGTAGGTTTGCTTTCAGGACAAGACTGACTCTGGCCATGGCCTGACCCATTCTTTAGGTTCATACTGCTGTCTTTTAGCCTGTTATTTTTGGACAATATGTTCATCTCATGTTTTTCCTTCTAAGCTGAAATCAATCCATGTAGCTTAGGAGTTCAGTATAAGTCTTAATTTAAAAGTCTAGTACCAGAAGTAGGGGCCATTTCATCTGATTCAGAGAATCATCTTTTTTTTTTAAAAAAAAAAATATAGTTATATAATATAGTATGCAGTACATAATAAAGATAATGCATAATATAGAGATCCATATAGTTACAGATCTTTCAGATTCTATCAGAAAAATCTCTAAGATTTTTCTAAGATGTTTCTATATAAACATGTAACTAAAACCCTTCTCAGTCTTCACAATCTTGCATCCTTCACAAACATTACCATGTCATACCCATTTTAGTGCTGCAGTAAAAGGCATTTTCTGCTCCTAGCATGTCATATACCTCTCTACATTCTTTCACTTGCTTGTCCTTCTCTCTTTTATTAACCCAAGCTGCTTATCTTCACTGAAGAAGATGCTAACAGTATCTCTGCAAGGAAAAGCACTAATTTTCGTTCTAGCAATTGGGCCACATTCTTACCTCTGACTGGCACATAATAGTGATTTAATACTGTCCAATAAGTTCTCTGGGTTCTGTGTCTTTTTTTTCCATTTTGACCTCTGAAGTTTTTGGTTGTCATATGTTTAAAGAGCATGCTGATACTTAATGTGCATATAACCTGTCATTATGATCATTATTATTGAGCAGTTTCTTTGCAATGCTCTGTGTCTATTGACTTCTTTTTGTAGAGAGTTCAGATCCTTTAAGAGATGTGGCATCTCTATTGTCTCAAGAAAGCATCTGGCTCTCCTGCTCCATGACTAGGATTTATGGGTCTTACTTTAAAGCTGTTAATCAGTAACATAATGTGGTACTTCTATAGGTCATTTTTAATTGAGAAACTAAGCATTTAATTGGAACAAGGCTGAAGAGTATTTGAGCATGTAGGAATCCTCCAAAGTCAGTAATGAAGCATATTTCTGTTACATTAGTGGAAGGTTAAATTTCCTTTTTTTTTTTTTTTTTTTTACATATTTTGAATAAAAATGAATACTTAGTGTCCTGGATATCTTTACATTTACAAATGGCTCCCAAGTAAAGACTGCAGCTCAGCTCAATCACAGATACAAATGTACAATCCCTCTTAAGTTAAGGAGAGATCAATACAATGCTGAAAAGATAGTGTCTCTTTTTTATTTGTTTGCTTCACAGAATATTTGAAGACTAAAAAGTCCCACTAGACTTCTCCTAGACGTGGCACTATTAGGAATTCTGCAGTATTCAGCCATTTGATGGCAATTATATATTTGCAGCTCTAGGAAAAAAGTGAGATAATCTGAATAAGTTTGTATTATAAAATTGACTATTTGCAAACTGGAATCATGAAAAGTTTTTCTCATTTTTAGTTTTAAACTCTTTCATTTAAAACTTGATATTTCGCTCCCTGTCATTTTAGGCACTTAGAATAAATCAATGGTTTATATGGAATGCACAGATGAGCTAGGCATAATCCTACTTGTTCCCTTCCCTTCCCTTCTCTTCTCTTCTCTTTTCTTCTCTTCTCTTCTCTTTTCTTCTCTTCTCTTCTCTTCTCTTCTCTTCTCTTCTCTTCTCTTCTCTTCTCTTCTCTTCTCTCTTCTCTTCTCTTCTCTCTTCTCTCTTCTCTTCTCTTCTCTCTTCTCTCATTTAGCATAGCATAAATAAATGCTATTAAATGCTATTGTTCTTTTCTCATCTTCATCACCTAGAATCTATAGAAGCACTAAAGCAAGAAGTCTCAACAATGTCCATTTAACCAACTTTATATTTAAATGAAAAAAAAAACTGCTGTTATCCGAGCAAGTTTAAACACATTCAGTTTCTTCATGGATCACTGGCTTTCCCACATTCTACATTTCCTATCAAGACTGAAATATCTGCTTGCCATGAAAAGCATAGAAATAATAGAAATAACAGAATGAGAAAATACCTTATGGCATATTCCTGTCTGGATCATCAAACTGGTTAGCCCCCTGAAGGGTTTCACTTACATTTTCTGTATACTGTTATCAAGACAAAAAATCAGAGAGGAAGCAAACTGGGCTTGAACCAATCAGTAAGACAAAATTTCACCACTAGCATAGCAAAAAAATTCAGGCAGGGGGTAGGTACTAGAGAATATGCATTAATCTTTTTGGCAAACTGAGCTTGTAAAATAATTTTCAAAGCTGTATTGCCTCAGTTGTCTGGAGTAGCTTTTGGAGAAATAAAGTACATAAAATAATGAATAAGCAGCAAACAAAACAAAATGAATCCATGGTTTATTGAAGCAGTATCACTGGCAAGTGAAAACACACAAATATCCAAAAGACAATAAGAATAACAGAATCATTAACGCTGACATGCTTTCTTGCATGTATACAGTACAAGCAAGACATATCAAATGCTACATATCAAATGCTACAAGAGCTCTATGTTCTACAACTCTATGTTCTGCAGAAAATTGCAATTTCTGTATCAAAGAAATAGAACGATTAAAAATAACTAAGTAGAATAAATAGACAGATAAATAAATAAATAAAATTAGTGGCTTATCTAAATTTACTTATATATGCCTGTAACCCTATGTTCGCATATTATTTACTTTAGATGACAGGAGTCATAAAATCATTAAGGTTGGAAGGGACCCCTAGAGATCATCTAATCCAACCCCCCTGCACACGCAGGGTCACCTAGAGCACGTGGCACAGGACTGCATCCAAGCGGGTTTTGAAGATCTCCAGAAAAGGAGACTCCACAACCTCTCTCAGCAACCCATTCCAGAGCTCTGTCACTCTCACTGTTAAGAAATTTTTCCTTAAGTTCATGTGGAACTTTTGCTGCTTCATTTTGTGGCCATTTTCTCTAGTTTTATTGGTGGACATCACTGAAAAGTGGCTGGCCCCATCCTCCTTGCTCCCTCCCTTGAGGTACTTATAGACACTGATTAGATCCCCTCTCAGCCTTCTCTTCTTCAGACTGAACAGGTCCAGCTCTTTCAGCCTTTCCTCACAGGGCAAGTATTCTGGGCCCCTGATCATCCTCGCAGCCCTGTGCTGAAGTCTCTCCAGCAGCTCCACAGAGACATTTAAATACAAATGTAATATACATTTGTACAAATACAAATGTAATATTATGGTGTATCTCAATAGGTGTGTTAGTATTCTATTTTTACTTTTGGGGAGGAGAGTGTTTCAAAAATATGAACACATGTAATTTTAGAAGTGGATGTAGGCAATGTCTTAGCAAAATCAGAGTTTTATGATACAGAAAGCCTCCAAATTAGTACAAGATTGCTTCACTATTTTGTCATAGAGACAAAGTGAGCAAGCCAAATTTTCTCATGATTTGAATCAGGCAAAACAGGCAAAACTGCTGGATCGGATCCACGTCATGGTACTATGCTCTGTACATTGGGGACTGCTTGGGATTCTGGATTAAATTTTTTGTCTAAAATGCATGAATTGAATTGAGAGTAGGTTATGGAATCCAGGGCTTACACCTCCATGATAATGTGCAAATAACAAAGAAATTAGTATTTTGTTCCAACCAAAAAAAAAAAAAAAAATCTGTCACTTCTTTTTAACAGGAGGGAGAGATACAGCATCTCCAGTCCCTCACTGTGTTTTGCTGGTGCTTTTTGTGGAGGAATGGGGATACCAGTCAGTCACTGTCCAATTGTTCACCCACTATATAAAATGATATGCCCTTTCTCTGCTTTTCTTCAGGTACCTGAGCACAGAAAGGGTTTTCTGACTATTGACTCTAATCCTAAAGAGAGGCCAAGGTCGCAGGTCAGTACTTCAGTCTGAAAAGGGCAGATGTTGCCCACAACATCCCCATCCTTTTGTCTGGCAGATGTTCTTCCCTGGTGATACGCTAGACATTGTAAATCTCATGCTGAAGCTCTTACTTTCATGCAAAAGCGTTCTTCAGTTTTGTAAAATAGTGAAAGTGTGGCATATGCATCAGGGTTATAATATAACAAATGGGTTGTGAGTTTGAGGGGTACAAGCAGAATATCTAGTTGTCTTTCAAGTGGGCTGTATATCTTATTTAACCGCCCCCCCCCAAAAAAAAAAAAAATGTGGAAGCATTAGATAGGGTCCTGATATCTTTTGGCAGGTTCTTCATTATGAGAAAGATGTGATCAGTACATCTGGTCTTTTGCAAAGTGTCATGTACAACCATAGGACAAATGAGTCTATTCAAAGGAGAGATTACACTTGTAAGTAAGTACACTGCCCACATTTAGGTGGATATTTAATGTTGTCTCTACTGTCAATTCACAACATGTGGTACCTGATACACTTTGGAAAGACATGAATCTATTTTAAGCTCAACTTTATAAGTATAGTGATTTCTTTTGTGTCCTCAGGTTGAACTTCATTTGCTTAATGCCTTTCTATCCTCTATGACTTGAGGTTTTTAGAAGCAAAGCATAATGGTATTGAAAATCTCTACCTTTAAAACATAGACAAGTAAGGTCAGTTTAAAAGAACAAACCTACATACAGTCAGATGTGTTTAATGGCTTGGAAATCATCTTAATATTCCTGAATAGAAGGGTAGCTGGCTGCATAGGATAATAGTGATGATTTTGTCTAAGTATCAGTATTTGTTTATTTTTAACAATTTTTGGTTGTCTGATCAGGTAGTGGATACTAATTTCACAGATAGCTAAAGCTCATTTTAACAACTCACTTAGCAGTAAGCAATTGGATTGTGCCATTGATTTTGTCAAAGGAACTGTATGAGTGTTTAAAGCAGAGATTTTCCTCTTAGCTCTGCTGAATGGGCATCAACTTTTGTGTGACTGAGTTTCAATTCGTAAAAACCATCGTTTTTCAACAAAATAGAAAATGATGTGCATAATTTAAAGTTCTGGAATTTCCTTGACACAAAAATAGTGACCTTCATTATACCTGTTGAGCTGATACACCTGAGATCAAATTTTAGAAAGAACTTACTTAAACTATTATGCATTCCTGTATCAGTATTCTGGATCCAGTTTCAATCTGCTTTAGACTGGCCAGCTCTTATAGTAAAGAATAGAACATTTTAAATTTTGGGTATATGAGTACTATCAAGAGTATATGTTACACAGGGAATGTCAGAATCGAGACCTTAGTCTTAATTCACTGAGAACACTTGAATCACTGAGAACAGAAAATTATTTACTGCCAAGAAGTTAGTATTCTCAAAATCAGTACATTTTAAATATAAAACAAAGTTCAACCAAATCAGTGGATTTTTTTTCCTTTTGATTTTAACAGACATTGCCTACATTTAGGTGGATATTTATGCATTAAGGAAACATTTTAAAAATTTTGCTCTGAGAAATTCTTTGATTCTTTCATAGCCAATAATTTATTACAGATATTATGTGTCTTGATAGAAATTGGCTGCCCAAGACAAAATGTTAGTGTATTGCTGTGTAAGTTGCAATAACCACCAGTGTTGCTCTTATCATTTCTGAAAACCTGGTTCTTTAATTTTCTTGAAAAAAAAATCTAAACTAGAATCAAGAAAATCAGGAAGCATTTCTTGGTTTAAAGATTTAATTGGGATTTTTTTTTAGTGCAGTTCAATGATAATTTTGTGTTTGTGCAAGAAGTGCAACAAAATAACCTGAATGAGATTAAGGTTTAAGTATTAACGCAGTCAGAAAGCAATTTTTATCCAACATGCCAAATTGCTTGGAGTTTTTTTTTTTTTAGGTTATGGTAGAATAAGATGATTTCAGTACTGCAACACTAGATGTCATGATACAACATGGTGAAATGATATTTAAGCTGTTACCAGAATACAGATGAATGAATAATTCAAAATGAATAATTTACTCACTGGATTTTGCTTTTTCTTTTTTTTTAGTTTATGAAATATTCAAAAGCAGAACACAGAGTTTTCAAATATATTCCTGAGCAAAAATTATTTGCAAGTGCTTAACATTTTTTATCCTGTCAAATGAATTTGAATTGTTCATTGTAAATTTTGAAATTCATACATTTGTATTGATGATACATTTGAATGATTGGTTAAACAGTATTTCTTCTCATCCTGACTTGTTTAATAACAATGTAAACTGAGAAAAACAAATGAAAACCAGAACTGCCAAAAAGAGGTCAGTTGTTAAACCAAACATTCCATGAAAATATCAGTTAAAATTTTAAATTTCATTTTAAAATGAAGTCAGACACTGGTAACTGAAGAAAAAAAAAAAAAAAGTTCATCTTTGCCAGTTATTTAGCTTCCTGCAATTTTATGTTTAAAAGAGAAACACCATTTTTCCTTGAACTGACTTCTACCAGTGTAGTGAAAACTGCATTTTGATCTATGAGTGATGAGTTTTAATAACTACTACCCTTCAGTTTTGTGCTTTTCACCACAATTAAATCACATAGTTAATGCTTCATTAAGAGTTTCCTTTTGGAAAAGCCGCTCGATTCACAGAAAAGAGACTATTTAAAGATAAGATGAAAATTACATAGCCAGGAGAGCCCAGTTCCTGTATGGGTGTTACTTCTTTGTTAGAAATGGTCTGGCTTACACAGGGCTTGAATGGAGCCTTGTTTTCAGGCACTGCAAATTCAAATATTTTACTTAAGTTTTATTAGCTGATAATGTGAAAAGCACGATGTAATATAGATTATTTCCTACTATGATTCAGGTTATACCCTGCACCTTCTCCAGCTTAAACAACTGCCATTTGGTCTAGTGGCTACCTTTTTCTTCAGAGCTACACATGCCATACATCTTAGTCTGGCAAAGAAGATGCTGCTTTCTGGGTGCCCAGTCTGCTTAATAAAAGTCAGGTTATTATTTTTAAATGGTTTTTTACTCAGACACCATTCTTCCCTCTACTCTGAAAGCACAAGAATTCAGAAGGGATGATTACTTTTGTTCACTTTTTCTATTTGCTCTTTGTTCTTCTCCCTCTCTAATATCTGTTATCTCCTCTTAGTGATCTTTTTTTTCAGGTAATTAGGGCTTCTACAGAAATAAATATTGAAGAGGTCATTGAATTCAGCATTTTATACCATGAGTCCTTAATGCAAAATATACCAACTACATGAGGAAAGGAAACTGAACCTTTGGCTTATACCCACAGCATTACAGAGCAAGGCTCCCCCAGGAAGAGTATTATCACACAAGATTCTTAGATAAAGGATACATCAAAAAGATATAGCACATTTCAGAGTACAGCTGCTGACAGCAAAGCTTGCTATCTTCTAATATGCCAACTTCGTACATTCATTTCTTTCTTGCTTGTTGGTATTTAAATTTTATTCTAATTAAATTCTATTGTTAATGAAATTTCCACTTATGATCTTAAACTGTATTTCAGATGAGTTTAAACTGTCCGATTAATCAGAAATACAAGCATTCACATTTAGTTAGGTTATATTACTGACTCATTTTCCCTATTTGAGTTTTAAAATAAATAAATGTTATTGGCTTTCACTTTTTGTATTCTGTGGATTTATCTGTATTAAACTTTTTGCAAGGCCCCATCATTTATGAGTTCATTCTCTGCTGTTTTCTGATACTGTATTAATATTCCCAGACAATGCACAGATTTCTGTTGGTAGAGCTGCCGATGAAGGGAGGTTTTCCCCAGAGCCTTTAGCTCTCAAGGCCTGTCTGCATTAGCTTATGACCTTGTTTCCCCTTCATTTCTTGGTCTGAATATAGTGCAAATACAGGCTAGTGCTTATTGTTGTTGACTGCTCTCTCTGCATGGAAGGAACTGATGTGCTCTGTTGGGATGGCATGAGGAAGGCAGTCACTTTGGAGAAGACTCAAAAAATAGAGGCTGGGTTTCTTGAAATAGTTTCTGACACATCTCTTTGCAACTGCTATTTACTAAATGACTTGAAGCAATGTGTCAGAATAAATAAGAAAATTACACCCTTATATTTAAAAAAGTATTATAACAGTTAAGTTCAACTTCCAGTTTTTTTCATGAAAAACTCTCTTAAATACTCTATAAGCATTCACAAGATCCTGTAACAATCAGCTAAGGTACTGTATATATTTCATGTTGTTATGTCATTATTAGCAAAAGATAAATGGGAGTGATTAAATTCACTGCTTCTTTGTAACAACATCTCAAATCTAGCCAATAGACAAAACGAGAAAGAATTTGATTAATTATTTGTTGCAAGCAATATGCTCCTTTAGACTTTGGTAACATTGCAATTTAAAGAGCATATTTTTATTAGGTCATCTGCTCTTAGAAGTCACTTAATAAACATTTTATAGAAGTATATATAGAGAGCAAGAATGTTAGCTGCTTTAAATCTTTGATGATTTGTCACCTGATTGCCTAAATCCAACAGGTTTGTCACTATGCCAGTTACTGTTCACAAAGCTGTTTATAGATAATGAATTCTAAGTAATGTTACAACTTCAAGCATGCCATATTGTGCTATTCATCATTCTTCTAGATATAAACCTCTGATCTTAGTCATCGCATAGGGGCATTTTATGATGAGCAGGGATGGAAGATACCTCTCTTGTTGCTCCTATAAAGAGAGGAGAAAACAGCAGTTATATCAGTGTGAAACTTACACTGTACTGCTATAACAATTTGTAATGATCTGCCAATGAACTCTCCTTATGCCTTTGAGCTCTGACAGATTTTTGGAAAGCTGGATGAGAGTCATATGAACTCTTAAAACTTAAAATAGTAGCTGAAGGATGAGAAAAAAATGTAAAGCCCAATCCTACAATGGAAACTGTGTGGGTGAAAGGATCTAGCAGGCTATTTCAACCCACTTCTGTCTGCGAGAGGCATTAATGACACAAGCACTGGGAGATGAAGAATGGGGTTACTTCACTGCAATAAATTCTCACTCATGATAGAATCCAGAATGACACTTTTAGTTTTTGTAGATATCTCATGTTTGAAATATAAGAGAACATCTTCATAAATGCATCTGTTCATGCTGGTATTGTATGCACAGACCTAACCCTCCAGGAATTTAGACTTTGATCACATTTCATGCACTGTTTCAGCTTTACAGCTATCATTTTATTCAAGCAGAAAAATCATTTTATCATGTATTTAGCTGTTTTTCTATTGCAAGACTGAAATATCATAAAACATTTTCATAATGATTGTTTTGCTCCTTTTTTACAGGCAGTTTAGCTGATATATGGATGTAATTGTGTTGATTTATTATTATTATTTAATAAATGTCTGTTGATTGCTTCTGATTTCATCTATGAATCCTTTACCTTGAGAGAACTGGGATTATATATGCCCCTTGTCACCCAGTAGGAAAATGTATGTGAATGGGTTTTATTGGCAAAGGACACAAAACAAATTTCTGAGAGACTGCCATTATTTGCCTTCATACATGGCCTCCTCCTGCACCAAGAATAAACAAACCTTAGAGAAGTATTTTCAGTGCAACTGGAAAACCAAGAGAGGTCTCCTGAACAAAGTGTATCTATCATCTCACCCATTTTTGGATTCGATGACTGACATGTGGATATATTTTCAGTAGCTGTTGTATGGTAGGTTTAACATACAATAGCATATTTCGGTCAAGTTCCATGTGCTAGAGCTCAATGCCTCACTTCTCAGACATTTCCTTTCTGCGGCAGCTGACATTTGCCAGCTATCTTCTGTTCCCCATGTTGTGGACTGCTGCATGGCTAAGAGAAGAGTCAGTGATGTCGAGGGCTGATATATTCATGCTGCGCTTGCTCCATAGCTTTGTCTTCACAGTGAAGACAACTGTTTGTTGGTGCAGCAATAACGCAATCAGCTCCTCAAAGTTCATGCTATATTAATGAGACTAAGATATCGCCCAACAGTGGATTAGTTCTTCTACCAAGGAGCAGTTTCTGAACATTGCGGGAGTTCACACTATAAAGCAGCCCCTAGCACAGGCCTAACAGAGCCATGCTGCCTGCTGATGTATTAACCGTGTCTGGACTCATTAATCTCAGGGTTACATTCTCTAGATAAGTCTATAGCAGAAGTCTACAAAGGAGACCAAACTACATCAGTTCAGAAAACCTCATTGGTATATATGTCTTTATACATGAAAGGGCAGATCTGGACCACTTTTCTGAAGCACAGTAAATGTATTTTTTTCCTTCTAGCTTTGAAAAAAAAAATACAATCTATGCAAGCCAAAGTATAATATAAAGGGAACTCGCATTTAAGAATATCTTATTCTTAGTTTACCCTTTGTCCTTACATGATGGCAGATGAGGGCAAGGGCATTTAAAATGCACAGGGCTAGTGGGAGATTTTAATATTTTAAGACATAAAATCATTAATTTTGCAAAAAGTCGAAGCTGAAGGGAAATTATCAGTTAAAAAAACTTGCAGCAGTGTCTATGTAAAAAAAAAACTACTGGGCATTTGCTCTTCCACCCTGTCAGTTTGATTGTTCATCAATTGTCTGGGAAGCTTCCAGTGATGCAAGAAAGGGACTTTTTAAGAGTCTAGAAAGAGAACATGAGTAAGCAATGACTAGATTACAGACTAGCTTGCGAATGTATAGTAAAGACAAAAAACACATATTTATATATGCACATGTGCATGCATGTGCATATGTAAAGGTAGCAAAAAAGTAACTCCTAACCTGATTTATTACCAGTGCACTATTCTATAAGAGAAGCAACACATTCTTAAAAACCTTAAAAATTCCTTACATTTTTTATTGCAATAAAGTTTGGGGAGAAAGTATAAAATTCAAATGCAGTATTCTTCTAGAAGTGGCATCTCAGGCCAATGTGTTTAGTGATACATTACCTCTGACTTCATGACCTAGAGGTCAAACGTAGCAATAAATAAATAAATATTTGGATCTCATTTAGTAGCTGTATTAAGACTAAAATAATCAATAATTACAAGGATTATTCATTTGATTTATCACACTCTCAGAAGAGAATGAAGACACTGATCTTAGAGTTACTGATTCTGCCCCTCTACTGAGCAGTACCAGATACATGACTCTTACAAGGCGCTTGAGAAAAAAAGAAGAAATCACTCATACTGGATTACAATAAAACTGAAGTTTAACTATGTTATTCTTGGACTGTGAAGCGGATTGAGGACTGGCTGGATGGCAGAGCTCAGGGAGTGGTGATAAATGGGGCCGAGTCTGGTTGGAGGCCTCTGGTCAGTGGTGTCCCGCAGGGGTCAGTACTGGGTCCAGTGCTCTTCAACTTGTTCATCAATGACTTGGACAAGGGCATGAAGTGCACCCTCAGCAAGTTTGCAGATGACACCAAACTGGGAGGAGTGGCCGACACTCCCAAGGGCTGTGCTGCCATTCAGAGGGGCCTAGACAGGATGAAGATTTGGGCAGAGAGGAACCTCGTGAGGTTCAACAAGGACAATTGCAGGGTCATGCACCAGTGCAGATTAGGGGTTGACCTGCTGGAAAGCATCTCTGTGGAGAGGGATTTGGGAGTCCTGGTTGACAACAGGTTAACCATGAGTCAGCAATGTGCCCTTGTGGCCAAGAAGGCCAATGAGATCCTGGCCTGCGTCAGAAGGTAGTGTTGCCAGCAAGTCAAGGGAGGAGATCCTCCTCATATACTTAGCTCTGCTTAGCTCTACTTAGCTCTACTTAGTCTCTGGTGAGGCTGCACCTGGAGTATTGTGCAGTTCCAGGCTCCTCAGTACAAGAAGGACACTGAGCTTCTAGAGAGGGTGTAGCAGAGAGCCACAAAGATGATCAAGGGACTGGAGCATTTGTCATATGAGGAAAGACTAAGTGATTTGGGCCTTTTTAGTCTGGAGAAAAGAAGGCTGAGAGGAGATTTGATTAATGTGTTCAAGTACCTGAGGGGTGATTGTAGGGAGGATGGGGCCAGGCTCTTCTCCGTGGTGGCCGGTGACAGGACGAGGGGTAACAGGTGTAAGTTGAAACACAGGAAGTTCCACCTACATACAAGGAAGAACTTCTTTCCTGTGAGGGTGACAGAGCCCTGGAACAGGCTACTCAGAATGGTTGTGGAGTCTCCTTCTCTGGAGACCTTCCAAACCCACCTGGATGCCACATGCTCTAGGTGTCCCTGCTTGAGGAGGAAGGGTTGGACTAGATGATCTCTAGAGGTCTCTTCCAACCCTAAGCATTCTGTGATTCTGTGATTATACACCATTCCTCAAACAGTATCCGTACAATATTTTTTCTCATGAAATTTGCCCTTGTAGCAATGTCTACTTCAAAAAACAAATATCTTTATAACAAGAGCTGACTCCCTGCAGAGATTGCATCTCTTGATACTTGTCAGTCTTCTACACAAGCTCATGGACAATCAGTTTAATGACAGACACTTTCTGGCATTTGCTCATTAGAGAAGAAAAAGATATAGAAGACTATACTGCAGCATCCAGGTGACCCTTATGGGAAACATATTTTGCACCATTGTACCTTGATTAATTTACAAGCGTGCCTATTTCACAATAAATGTTCTGCAGAAAGAAGCTGTCTTCCATACTGCACGGCATCCAGTGTGATGGAACGATTTAATACCGCAGTCAACAACCTTTTAGTGCTGATGTGCCTGACTAATTACAGGCAAAACCTACACATTTTGTGCCCTCCAGGTTGCAGATCCAACTGTTGAAAGTAAGCAAGAGACAGGGGCTCCACAGCCTCTGCCAAATCTGAAGCTTCATGTTTGCTAATTTTATGCTGTTTGTGGTCTTCTCTGATGCCCTCTTGTAGCTTTCTGAGTTTGTTTAAGCTTTAACTTCCACTTAAACCAATGAAAAGTAAATGCACTTGATGTATATGGAACTGAGTTTTCATAAGCATGTCTGAAGGTACGTGAATAATAATAACATTTTTAGATATTATGTTTAAATGGCTAAAGAACATCAGAACTCTATGAATAATGACATTATTTATTTATATAAAGAATAATAAATGACTATTTTGTTCTCCTAACCAGATCTTGCAGTTATAAATCAGATGTAAACTGGTTCTATAGAGCTTCAAGGGGACATGCTGTTAACAGAAAAAATATATATATCTTTTTGATAAAACATGTTAGTTGACTGACATCAAAAGACAAGTCAAGGACTTATTCCCACTTTTTTCTTATGAGTCAAGGGCTTTGCTCACAGTTGGCTCAGGATTAAGTGCCCGGTAGAACTGCAATATGGCTTGTTAGTTACTTTTAGTCAAGAACATAGGTTCCAAAGAGGAAAAAAAATCTGATTGATTCCATCATCCTTTCATTTAGGTCTGTCTAAAAGTTTTCATGAGAATAGCATATATATGTTTTAATATAATGATATTTTCCTTCCACTTCTCCCTGAAGTGTCTGTTTTCTCTGGATTTTCTTTTTCTGTTGTCAAAATATAAAATGCCTGAAAATATAAATGAAAGATTTAATATTCTTTTGAAAGCAGAAATATCACTTTTTGACATCTGAACTATTGTGTAAAGAAAAACCTCTATGCAAGTTTATACAAATCTTCAAAACTGCAGTTCAGCTCATGTTTGTTTGTTTTCCCCCAAAGGTTGAAATTCAGCTTTATCCTACAGGATGTGCTGCTGGGGAATTTCATCATCCTCCATCATGGGACCAACAAAACTACGACTCTCAGTAATCACAGATTTTTTTTTAATCAAAATATTAGGGAAGTTTTTTTTTTTAATACTCTTCTTTTCTTGCCAGTCTACTCCAAAACTAAATGTATAGAGTCAAAAGTTTGGAGCTGAAAATGTCTGAAATAAATAGTAAGGGTCATTAATCGGGCGAACTGCAGAGTTTGCAATGTGCTAAGGAGTACAAGATTCTGCAGCAGTGAAAGGGAGGCAGAGTTGTCGCTCCCCTTGCTGCAATATCAATGCATTCTTTAGACATTTCTCAGACAATACTTGACCCAGAGCAGTGCACCCTATCTTGAAAATCTGTGTGAAATCACAGAAGAAAAATACTAGATTCTAAACTCAGGAGAGTTAACACTTCTGTAACCAGACCAACTCTTAGGACTTTATACACTATATAAAGCTAAAGAAGTTATATATTAGTATTTAAATTGTGAGGAAACTTGTTAATTAATTCAGAATGAGTGGGTTCAATAACAGATTTTTAGAAATCTTAGTTAAAACATGCACAAAAAATGTTTCAACATTTGAAACAGTCTATTCCATCTTTTCTTTTGAATATAGATTTAATGGTTCATGTGCTGTCGACTGATGCCAACAATTTAATATACATTTTGCATGATCCAGTGAAGCCATCTGAGATTGCTCAAGTACATTATCTGCTGTAGTCCAAGATATTACATCTCTTAAGAGATTTGGCTATCAGTTTAGTAGACATAACATTTCATTCTGTGAAGACATAAATGAGGTAAGAGTGGGACAAATACTAAAAAAAAAAAAAAAAGACACACAAAAATATAGATTCAGAAGCTGTCCATAATAATTAAGGTGGAGAATTATACGAATTTGCCTGAGCATCAGAAAGTGAGGCTGTCAAAATTTTGCAAAGGCAGCAGCAAGAGTATATATCAACTAATCTTAAAATGGAACTTGGCAAATTTTTGGGCAGGAGTGTCTGGAACGATTTCCTGGATGAGACTACTCCAGAGAGCTCTTTAATTGTCTTAAAAAGTCAAATGTCAAAAATTTTACTCCTATTTAGTTGAAGTCCCATAGAAAGTAAGTGGAATACCTACTCTGAACACATGAGTATGGTGAAATAAAATACACAGATGTGATGAGTTGTACACTTCTTTCTTTCTTACGCTTATGAAGTGCACTGAACACTTAAAAATGTTAAAATAAGACTACTCCTTGAGGTACAACTGCACAGTTAAATCTGTTTACATGCAATTGACTCTTTCATTATTTGTAAATATATAATCTATGTGGTGTATTTTATATCTTGTATATATGTTGGTATATATGTGTGTGTGAATATTTATATATATGTGAATATATACATATATATACATATATATATATAATACATATATTTGTGTGTGTGGAACTGTGCAGGAGTATAGATTTATACCATACACTTACTTTGCTCTGGAGTCTCCTTGCTCTCAGCATTTTTCTGGATTTTAATCCTTGCAGCCCTCCCTCTGCCTCTGGGTCTACAGGCTACACAGTACGGCAGGCTGTTATACTGGTATTGTTGAGGGGGTGTTACTATTGGAGGTTTGACATGGGTATGCAAACTAGAGGCAGTTTTGTGTATAATTTTGTGCATAGTACATCCTTTGGCCTCACTGTATTATTTTTATTTGTATCCTTTTTTGTGTGAGGCTGTGTGTGTGTATTTACAAAATCACCAAAGGGATTTTGGAGTGTGACTTCTCAGAGAAATTCCTATTTCAAGAGTGTTCTGAATATAAAAAATAATTGAGGATGTAAGAAATATAACTCTAAACAGACTCATTTGCAAACCTAAGCTGTGAAGTGACGGCCTGCACTGAATCATCTGCAAATCTTCCTTTTGAAGTTCACCACAGAAAGAAATAATAGCGTGCTAAAGGAATTGCTACTGAGCCAAGGATATTGTGCCTTCCTGGTGACTGACATCTGATAAGCAGTAAAGCAGTAAAGCTGCACTACACTCCAAGATACTGTTTTCAGATAAGGTCATCCCATACCCAGGTCACTTCATGTCAGCCTCCATGATATATGAAGTTCTTTCACTGCAGAGTTGTTCAGACTTGTCCTTCTTTTCTAAATCCTCAAAATGAAATTACTGGGAAGCCGTACAGACACATACATCTTCTTTTCTATGAATTCAAAGGACATTTGACAGTTTTGACAATTTTCAAACAGAAATTATGAATAGAAAGAATCTGCATCTGACAAAAAAAAAGAAAGAAAAATAGAAAAAAAGAAAACAGAAGATATCTAAAAAATCCAGTTAGTTCTATGCTGTTTGGGAAATAAAATAAAATAAAAGTTAGAGAAGCCAAAGGACACTTCTTGGGACATAAGCCATCAGGTAAGTTTGGACACTTTTGATGTGGCAATTTCTATATTTTCAAGTAGTTTAAGCTTTTCCTTTCTTATCTTCCTCTCATACACATACCTTGCTCTTCATTACAGGACATTTGGAAAAAAAAAAAAGACTATTCCAGTTCTGTGGAGAAAATGTGAAGAAAATGTATTTCAATCAATGGAACCTGGTCATAGCCTTGTGTGACTTTGGAATAAATTGTTAATGTTGGTTCCATCCCTTACACATATGATGCAGCCTTTTCATCTACTAGGCTGTCTCTTTCAAATATTTTCTCAGTGAAGTATTCTGGAAAGAACTTTCTGAAAAAGATTTCTTTCTTACTGATTACATTTGGTAATGTAAAATAGACAGGGATATTGCTAAAAGTTATGAAGAAAAAGGAAAGGTTTTTGTAGCATGATTTACAGAATTTTAGAGAGTGCAAGGACACTAATTTTGTTCCTATATCTGTATATCAAAATAGTTCCCTACAGACTGCAATAGAAATATACTATTAGCTTGCTATGGTGCAAAGATAGTTATGCACCATAGCATAACTTATGGCAATTGTTTTTCAAGACCACATACCCATGCTAGATACACAGGTGAGATGTAAGGTGGTTTAAATTATCTACTTTAAATTCCTAAAACTCATATGGGATCTCTATGAAGTTCTTGAAGAAGCTGATATCAACTTTTACATTTATATGTGCACACATTTCTTTATTATTCTTCCTGCACAGTGATCCAGATGTCAATAAGATGTCAAAGAAGGAAGAAGCTTTGAAGAATTTCTTGGCAGATTTCACTCTGTTGTATGTATCCATGCTCTAATTTGTTGATTAGACAATGTTTTGTACAGGATAGATATTGATTGCTGTTTTGAACCTGTTTTCAGTACTTTCACATTCTTTTGCAATATAGTTCAATATTTCAGGCTGTCAGTGCATTTTTCTCTCTCCCTTCCTGTGACTCTTTGTCCTTCAGGCTTTCTGAAGTATCGGTAAATTGTAAGGGTCCCTATGAGAATTTTGTATGATGTATTCACAGTAAGATATTTTCTTTTCGGCTACTGTATTGACAGTTCCCTTGATTATCTCAGTTTAATATTGCCGTGTTCAGATATTTCATTCAGATACTTTTCAGTGAGTTTCTATAGCAAAAGAATTTAAAAGAATTTCCTTGCAGCAGCCTGCAAGAATTATATGTCCAGCCCATGAAGAATTTCTCATCATATAACCATTTTCTTGTTTCAGTCTCATCTCCAGTTCTAGAAGGTGCCTAGAATGTTATGACTTTTTTTTTTCATGGAAAAAGAAATAATTTGAAAAACTTCAATGTAGTATTGGCCAGTTAGACAATTTTTGAAATTTTCCAAGTCATGGGGAGTTTTGTCCACTTCTGTACCATCAACACTCAGCTGACATTGCACACTTCATCTGATTGCAACTCATGCATGTAGCTTTTAGACACTAATCTTGATTTCAGATTCGCTTCTGCTTCTTTAACCACACTGATCATGCATGGAGGCTCCTTTGCAGATGACCTTGTGCACACCAAACCGCCAGCACATAGGGAAGGAAACACACCTTCCATACCAGGGGTTCTTCTTTTAAATCTGTCTTCCTATTCCTTAGCAGAGAGGAGTTGAAGCAGCTTTCTGCAAAATCTCTCTTTTGAAGATTTAAAAATCTTTTAAACTTTATTGTGCAAGGGTTTAAAAAAAATGCCAGTGGGGCTAGTAAAACTTGAATTAATAGCACTTTGCTTCCCTACAATTTTTATAATTAAGAACGAGAAGTGTTAGATAAAACTGAGCTTAATCCTTATCTTACTGCTCCAGATTTCATGTCTTTGAAGAGAATGTTTTATTATATCTACAATCAGCTAGTTGTTTGACCTCATTAAGCTTCATCTGGAGCAATCAGAGACCAAAATGCTTGCAGTGACCAAAGGTATAACCAAAATCACTTCAAGAGTTGGTGTGGGGCCAGAAATATCTCTTATTTGTTTTCATGGGACATTCTTAAATAGCTGGAGTTTTTCTTTTGTAAATTATGTAATTTATCAGAACCTGGGGTAATGAGTAAAAAAAAAAAAATTGGGAGCAAAAAAGCCATCTTTAAAAAGTGATATGCTGTCAAACTGATATTTACAACTCTGTGTTATTGCAGGTTTTTGCATTCAGAGCCAGGCACACACTATAGTTTATTTTGCTCATACTTGGAACTGCCTCTACCAGAATTTAAATCTTTCAGGTTTATTACATCAGTGCAAGTATTGAACAAGCTATTCATAACAGTGTATCAGTTTTGCTGTTAAGTTTGATGTTAGGGTGAGGATCTTTAACCTTTCCCCTATTACTTTTAGAATGACTCGTTTTTCGGGGACAAACAAGAGAACCTGCTGTTCTACCTGCTGTAGGATGTTACACGAGTCATGCTATATATATATGTATATATACACACACATGTATATATTCTCCTGGTTTTAGATAACTCTCTTCGTTCAAAGCCCAGGAACCTTATTGATAGATAGGGATTGTCAAAATGGCACTCTTCTCTCCACATTTGCAATCTCTCTTTTAGGCAGTCCCTTGTTTTTAATGATTAGCATTGTTTTAATGTTAACACTTGTACATTGTGTAACATTTGTATTTACACCTCAGCTGGAGGTCCCTAGGAAATGTTATGGGTTTCCTAACAAGAATGTTTAGTTCCTGGCCTGTAGGACAGTAAAGCGTGTACTTAATGGTAGGTAGCATTATTTACAAAGCCACATTTAAAGACAGCTAAAACTTAAGCATGTCTATAACTGCTTTGTTGGATAAGCACCTTGATTCAGTTTGGAATATGTACAACTACCCTTTGTAACTGCCTGTTGTTGATAATTTGTACAGCAAGTCAGGTTTTCAAATGAAATATATTCTGATGTTTCAGCCTGCCAAACAGTGCCAGTGAAATCAATGGAGCTACACTGACTGATACCAGCTGAGAATTTCATGCAGGAATAGTAGATGATAAAACTACAAAACCACAATTCGTAAGTAACATATTCTAGAAATTCAGGCACATAATAGTAATCACGGGTGCCTGCACATCTGGGAATGGATAGGAAAGAAATAACAAATCATCTGGAAAAAATTTATGGAAAGTGCTTACTAAGGAAAAATGAGGTTTACAGTAAGTGAAGTGAAAAATAAATCCACGTGAAAAAAAGATGTGTGGGTAGGCAAGGAAATAGCCTTTTTTGGTTTTCGTCTTTGACAGGAATAACTTTAAAAGTGGTTTGAATTTTAGGGAGTATACTTTTTTGATCTCACAGGAACAAGATGAAATTTTTTATTCATACCAAGAAGACAGTACCACAGCTGAGTTGGAAATTCCTTGGAGTCAGGGATGAGTAGCCAAATGTTTGTCATGGAGGGATACCTGGCCTGTGTTTTTAAGCATGAACTCACTCCAGTAACTGTTTGAACCCATCTCATTAATTGTAGGGACCCAATGCTAAAACTTGATTGAGTTTTTCTGAAGCCAGTGATAAGGAATATTTTGAACTGTTTCATTCACATGCATTTTTATTACTTTTTTATGGCGTTTTTGCTTTGCAGTTAAAAACATAACTGTGCTACAAGTTGGAAGCATGTATTAAACACTAAAAAAAAAGTTATAAAACCCTTGCAGCTTCTCAAGTTTATAGTCCCCTCTTTCGTCATCTGAGCCATCTCTGAACTAACGCAAACTTTAAAAAGATAGCACTTCAGCCTGAGGAGGGAGTCCACCATGACAGGAGCAATTTGAGTGAATATCTCAGACAACCTACGGAGTCTTAAGGCTCTGGAGCATCTCAGAATTGGGTCTATCAAGTACCTGTATCTTTATCCCAGCTATAAAATTCTGCTATAAAATTAAAAGAGTGAATCAAATCGCCTATTTGGCATTAGAAGAAGGATCAACAGAGTTTAGTCTTCTTGAGTACTAAGGCAGGACACTAAAATTCTGTATGTGTTCAGTGGTTTAAATTATCTTTCCCTCACCTTTTTCTCTTCTTCCCTCTTCTCCCATCTTGGAGATGCAAGACAAGACGTTTTATTCACCAGAGTCCTATTTCTGAGAATACCAACTACAACATCCACAAATGATACTGGTCAAAATATTGGACTAAAAACTAGTCCAAAAGGCTAAATCTGATTATGAAGCTGAAGAAAAAGAAATGTTGACTGTTCAGATTGGAATGAAAAACAAAGCTATATCCTGTGGGAATGTTAAAGAAGCAATATCTGTGAACTGTACAGTGGGGAAAATACCTTTATTGACCTCAGGAAGAAGGACTGAATAATTCATGGTCTGTCTTCCATGGGTGTGATGGATTCTTTAGTGTCAGAAGAGATTAAAACTTTCCAAAATGTATAATTAAAACAACAGAAGCTTTGACCACAAGGTCCTAATTTAATGATACACAGCTGCTTTTTACAGCAGAAACATATTTAGAAATCTAAAAGAAAGAGGTAATTCATCCTTATCTTTTCCAGAATATAAAAGCAGTAGAAGAAATATGGGAAAAAAAAAAAAAAGAAGAACAGTAGCCATATTGGTAACGTTAATAAAGGTTAAGCTCAAAATAAAAAAGTAATTCTCATAGTGTTTATTACAAATCTGAAACCTAACAGTTAAGTAGTATGTGAAAGAAGGTTGACAGTAAGGAATAGAAAAAAAAATACTTTGCAAATACTATCAAATCTGAACTACACAAAAAATCAGATTTTTAAAAAGTTGAGGAAGATGGGAATTAAATGTAGATTATTATATTATGACATTATTGCCCGAGTTTTGTAAGGAAGGGGAAAATGAAATTTCTGCCTGAACTTACTGTTTGTTTTGTTTTGTTTGCTTTTGTTTTTTAGTTGCTTTGGGTTTTGTTCTGGATGGAGTTGGAAAAAAAAAAGAACAATGCAAGAGATGTGGACGAAGCTTCTGGGAGAAGACTTGTCTCCTCTAATTCTACTCATTCAGGCTCCATCCTTAGCAATGAAACAAGAGAAACACCTCCAAAAGTCAGTTATTTCCATGTGCTTTAAATACCTATTTTAAAAATGTGGTGACTTGCCATCTAGAGGTGCCTATCTCTCACCGTGGACACTAGAGAAGAGACAACATAGTCAGGAGATCTCTCCATCACTAGCTGAAGGTAAATGAGAAGGAAGTCAAATGTAATGTAGGTTACGTAACAGAGACTCATCCTGATGCCTTTTGCTACATGAAACTAGCAAATGGATTTAATCCAGCCTTCAGACAAAAGTGATCACCATACAAATATGCCTATAAACTTATTCAGAAAAAAATAAGTACCATTATTTCCAGGATGCTCTGCCTGTCTGACTCCGGCAGGTTGTCACATTAATGAAATACAATAACTAATAGCACACAATAATTAATTGTGTAATAATTAGTAATTAATAAATAATTAATAATATTATAATTAAACAATTCCCCTAGTTCAGGCAATTCATTATTTTGGCTCACATAATAACTAGAGGAGCAAGATGAAATGAAAGATTTCTCTTTTCATTCAAAGTATTTTATTATTATTATTATTATTGAGCTATTTTGCTTATAAGAAGGCTGTATGAAACCAAAGTTGAGCTCACACATCAGGAAACGTCAGGTAATTAGACAAAAATATACAGAAATATAGACTAGTTTTTGCTAACTTTCTCATTAGCTCTGAAAAGATTTGAAATTGAAGGATCCTCTGATTTAACGATCCTATTGAAATGTTTGGGATGCCTCAACAATGCTGCCTGCAAAGTGAAAAGATGTGTGGATGCATTAATAATGAATAAATACAGGAATATAATATGCAATTTAAAGCGGGGTTTGAAAATGTGACCAACACACTTTAAACAAGTTGTAAAGATCAAAATCACTGAAAGCAAGAAAAAGGGACATCTTGTGGCATGGTAGGATATATACATTTATAACAAAAAAAGAAAAGGTGTAATAACTAGAGTTATTTAGGATAAGATCAACAAGATTGTAAAATCACTTAGAGTAGGCACAGAAGTGAATATCCTACTGTGAAGTACTGTAGTTTGTCTGCATTTGCGGACAGCAAACTCCACAGGGAAAGGTGAATTATTAGCCACGGCAGGAACAAACAGTAACGAGTTATATGGATCACTGTTCTGATTTGCTGTTGCACAATTTTCACCCATGATGGTTAACTCATTTTTAAGAATATATAAAGAATGATGTGAAATTCATTTTGAAAAATCCTATAAATTTGATTATATAGTTTGTTGATTTGGGGTTTTTTGCCCATTTTTTTTCACTAAACTGTAGAATTTTAAAATTTGAATGACTATTTTTTCAAAAATTTATTAACGAATATTTTCTGCTTTGAAGATTCTTGAGTAAAATTGTTTTCTGAATAAAAAAAACTCCTACTGCTTCCTAATTGCATGGCATAATTAATTGTAACTAACCCTTTTGTTTTGGTAATACTTGGAATCTGTCAATATTCGCAGTTTCATAATTTAAATTAATATGTCATTAATAATGATATTATCACAGATTATTTATTAAACAGAATATGAAAGAGATAAAGTATGATGTTTATTTCCTAGCTTCTGCAATTTTATGGTTATAAACTATTTCAATTTGTTCATTTTCTGTTCTCTTTCAGATATAATGTACTTTGTTTTACAAATTACATTTTTTAGATAGTCCTTTATCCATATTCTTTTAAGAATATGAAATATATGTGTAGATGTAATAAACTGCTTTTATGTTACTTTTTTCATTTATGTTACTAATATGTAATTCTTTGAAGTTATTACATTTCAGTGTATATGGATTTTTTTTTATTGCTGTTGAACCATTAAAATGACTGATGTTCCTCTGAATCTTTCAGTACAGTAGCATTTTCTGGAGTTGGCTGCTTTACTTGATACCATGTCATATAAGGCTGCTGGAATCTCTAACTGCAGACCCTATCTAAGGAAAGAAACTAAAACAGACTAGTGTGAGATCAGAATCAAATCTAGAAATGCCCCTTTAATCACAGACTTCACTGATTACTTAGCTTTAGATTTCCCGTGAGATACCAAAATGACTTTTGGTAAAGCTGCCAGAAACGTGAGATCCACCAAACCCTTTTTCACCACTTTGCTGTACAATATTGTCATTAGCATGCAAAGGGACATCACACCTTAATAGGTTTAGTCCATATCATTAGTCACTGTGGAGCACTATGTATGTTTGGCACACACTCAAAAAAGCATGAACAGTGAGAACACTCTCACTATCTATTTACTCAAGCTCCTTTTAGGCAGTGAAACCACTTCACATCAGGTACTCTGATACCAAATGTAGTTTTTATGAAGTCTCCCACTGACAGGGAACTTTTTTCTCACTAGCACTCCTGACTTTGGTGTCATCAGAATATTTTCATAAGAGACTGTAAAACCGCAAGAGAGATACAAAAAATACTCTTAAAAGAAAGATACTCTTAAAAGGTGAGTCTTTTCGCTGTTTCTGGTTAATAGAACTCAGTCCTGACTCCTAATAATCTCAATAGACAGAGTTTCCTCCCATCTCTGTTTTCTCCCTCTCTCTTCAAACCACAATCAGATTTTGTATGATCAAGTGGTGTTGCTAGGCGGCATTTTAGGGATGTCACTCACTGGAGCAATCAGCCATTGCTCTCTGACAGCACTTACAGTAAAACTAGACTATTGTTGATGCACACTTTCCATCTATTACCACACCTCGAAAGTGTATGAAAGATGACAGAAGCCCATCAAGAAACATATGGGGCAATCTTGCAGATACAAGGTGCATTCAGATGAGAACACCCTCCCCTCCTTGGTCTCTGTGGAACTAAATCTCTATGGAACTCCTCCCAAGTGTTTGAAAAACAACAGTAATTAAAAAGTGCCAAATTGCTGTACAAATCTTGCAGTTTAGCCTCATAGCAAGTATCCATCTTAACTTAGAAAAGGAAAGAAAACGTAAGCTGCTGTGTGGCAGCAGACTTAATTTTCTGTCATTCAGGATAAATATGCCAGACTTTTTTCTCTGCCACTCTCCGCCAGTATAGTTGGGCTCTGTTTACCTGCTGTGATCCTGAGCTTCCTGCGCTGCACAAACATGCGCAGAAGATCACAGATCTTGCTCCTGCTAGAGGCTGACCTACATTCCCCAAAAGATTAGGCAGCCCAAAATACAGTCTTTAACTTTCTGGGATATGCCTGAACAACAGTAAGCCTCATAAAGAGGAAAACACATTAACACAAGCCGCACTTCTCGTCACTGCTTTGCTGGCAGAGTCTCTGAAGTAGCGATGTCACTGCAGAGCACACCAGCGGCTTTCTGATGTTCCAGAGAGCCGTGTTTCACTGGTGAGAGCTTGCCTTTTAACAGCATTAGAGAGCAGCAGCAAAGGAATCCTGTCAGTTTTGTTTTCTTTATCCCAAAAAGGGACATGTGACCTATTGGAGAAAAAAAAAAAAAAAAAAAAAAAGCCCAATGATCAAAGCCTAGGATAAAGATCAGCTCCTCTGTGAAATGGCAGAATCATGTAGGCTGGGCTCACTGTACTTCAGTGCAATGAATGCCAGGTTTGAGTGCCCAGAGCTCACTACCCATGCACCTGTGACAAATGGCATTAATAAAAAAAAATATGGGTTATGATATTGCTGGGTCTTTGCAAAACTCATCTGTGGGAGTGAACTGTGCCCTTCCCTGGACTAAAAGTAAAGAATGACATTCAGCTGCAGACTTAATCACCTGTGTAAGGTGTTTACAGCACAGGTCTACATATGTGCTAGTTGTCTTAAACTCCTTTTATAGTCGTTTAGATCTAGTCAATCCTGGCAATGGAGCCTAGGGAGATACTGAGTTCTTTGTAAACTAGAAATCTCCACTAGGTCAGCTGGACAGCTCTCCATTCAAACTATTAACTAACAGATTTTATATCCATAATTTTTTTAAAATGTGTTTTTTAAAGCAGCCAGACTTATTCTTGCAAGGTTTTAGGAGTTTCTGTGATAAGACAGAAATGGTGGATGATCCAGAAAATTGAAAAGGATGGGGAATGTGTGTATATATGATCTCTGACAATTTTTTAAGTTGTACAAATCAAAGCGGAAGACAGCATATGCCCTTATGAAACTTAGTTTCCTGCTTTCCGTATATGTGCATGGCCATTCCATGCCTTCTATACAACAAATTGTGACTAAAAGCCTTAAAGAAATTGTGTTAATGTGATTTGCAAAAAATGCTTCTTGCTCCTATATAAATAATTTTAGAGAACTATTTTCTCATCTTTCCTTGTCTTATAACATCAGTAAGCTGTGTGGCCAATGTACATTTGCAGTTGCAGAACTAATTTTTCATTAAAATGACATGGAGATGAATGTACAAAGATAAAAACCAAAGTGGTTCCGTGAGTGGTTAGTGTGTTACATGATATAAAAATGTATTTCCATTGATCAGGAAAATATTACAGAGATGGGAATGCTGAAATCCCCAGACAGATGCCTGCCCTAGATGGGGATCTCCTCGCCCTTGCTGTGAACTCCTGCAAGACCAAGCCTCAAATAGGCCCCCAAACCAAACGCACCACTAGCTTTTAATCAGTGATGCAACTAGGAGGTGTTACACTCAGCACTATATTGACACGGATGCGTTTTCCTATTTCAGCATGTATCCAGCCCTTATTCATGCAAATCCCTCTGAGTTGCATTGGAAATATCTTTCGCTGTTACAGACACACGAAATCTCTCCTGCAAAAACAGATTTGACAACAACTGTTAGCCTAACTAAGAGTGATTTTAATGGGGATAAAGCTGCTATTTATTTTTGAAATGTTCAACAAACTTCCATTAAGGAGAAATTAATATATTTTTAAGCCCTTTAAAAACTACAATTGATTAAAACTGGAACATGAATTCCAACAAAACCTGCATTATTTCTGAACTGAAAGCAAAAGGTGTATTTTGAAGCAGCACTTCTGAACAAACAAATAAAAAAAAAAGAAAGAAAGAAAATACAGTAATTGGAAATGCTTACCTCAGTAAATCAGCTATAATATCCAGGAAAACATTGGTGAGTGAAGGGTTCTGCTGTCTCACTAGATACAACTCTTACCTTAGATTAAATGTTTCATTTTGATTTTTCCCCATAGAAAACTTTTTTCAAATGGATCCTTTCCTCTATAAATTGTTCTGATCGACAGGGGAATGTCTCAGACACGTGTTTCTCAAACACTTCTTCATCTTAAATTTGAAGTTTCAAGGCTATCAGATAGTTTGCTTAGCATAAAGACTGAGAAGTAGATAAGTAAATTTATGTAATTCATCCATACTTCAGCAATGTCAGGTTGAGTCCATTTACTTCGTACCTTAGTTCCATGCTGTTCACTTGATAAATGAACCCCAGCCTTAATACTCCATTGTCTCAGGATAAGGCAGTCTGAAATAAAAGAGGAATTGCCCAGAGCAATCCTCAGCTATCAGCTACCAGAAGAGGCATAGCTCTGAAAGGCAGTAGAGCGGGAGTAGACAGAGTGTAAATAAAAGTCTCATGATCCTAGGTAATCTTGTGATGTTGTTTTGACCTCTTGAGACACTTAAACCATTAGCAGCTTAGGGCAACTTTCAGGCTGTTCTCACTGTCCTGGGTCAAATGAGCAGTAAAGCAGTACTGTCATATGCACTTACAGCATATTGTCTTGCAGGCACAGAGCAGGTTTGTCATGGTAAAAAGTTACTCAGTTCATGTAGTATAACCCAAATCAGGATTGCATTGGCTTATTATTTATCAATAACACTCAATTACTGTCAATCAGTGAACTATGCGTTCAAAATCAATATCAGTAATCTGATAAGTAAACCATAGTATCAGACATTTAGAAAATGGAATTTTCTAAACATCTCTCTGAAATTAATCATAAGAACACACATACCTTCAAACACATTACGCACGCTGTAAGGGTCGCAAGCACACCCCCTTTCCTGGGAAGCAGGGTACCTGCACATCCTTCCCATGGGATATGTGGGTGCTCCACCTTTTATTGCATCTGAGCTGCCTCCTATACTCTGATGACCCTCACACCAATAAGGAAGCCCCACAACAGCACCCATGCATGCCCCTTATATGAGTCCCCTCAAGCATTCACTCCCTGGTAGGGTGCAGACTACTCCCCATATCCCCTGAGGCACTGCACTGACTAGGGGTCAGGAGGTTGTATTCACCTTCCCTTACAAACTTTCATGCTTCTTTTCTATATCTTGGGCTATCTCCTCCTTTGTTTCAAAGGTCTTTTGAAATTCCTGTTTAATCTGGCTGAGGGTCCTCTTCCTCCTTGTTTTGGGCCAAAATTCTCCAAGAGGCCTTGTGAATTTGCTACATGCACACAGATGCCATTTCCTCTCGCACCTTAACTGTCTATGCAGGCACCCTTAGACAGATCCATGTACAAAAGACACCTGCAGAACTCATCCCAGGTGAGAAACTTCAAAAACATATACCTCCAATGTGCCACAGAGTCACTGAGAAAAAGTAACTGGTTTGTGTTTCATCAGGCTTGCAGTGCCATGTCAGCTTTACGGGGCCAGCCCACGTGCTTTTCCCTTCCGGTTCTGGCATTATTTCTAAATTAGCTCAATGGAGGAAAGGTAGAATTAATTTACACTATGTTCTCAGGAAATTGTTTTTGAAATTTGATATCAAGAAGTTCTTATCATGCAAGATGCTTTCGTATGATCTTAAATGCAGCATTTTTGAGCATATGTCAGTGCATATAACTGAATATAGCTAAATCAGAGGAACTTTTCCCTGCTAACATTAACTGTCTCTGTATTAGGTTGTAAATTATCTCTTCAAAGTCAAGCTAAATTAGTGATCTGGACTCACAGCAACAGTTTGTTGCCTGTTGTGATTAATTCTCCATTTCATTTTTCCATTTCATTTTTTTGTAAAACATGTAGTAGACAATGCAAAGGATTAAGGGCAACACATGTTTCAGCAGTGTCCCACCAGCATTTACAAAGAGCTCTGCTAGTAGATGTCCCGATAAACCTGTTAGAAGCACAGAAGTACAGAAACAGAGTTGGAAATTGTAACAATTGCATAGGATACAGGAAAGAAGAGTTCTAATTTGCTGAAGTTTCATTTTTTTTTTCCTTCGGAGAGGCCAAAATCATGCTATTATTGAAAAAGTTCTGTGTTAAATCAGAGTGCTTCACAGAAAGGCTCCTTTAGGCAAAGTTAATTTCTGTCTATGAAGCTCATTTTAGTAATTGATATTCTATAGACTTCAGAAAAGAAAAAAGGCTTGCTTTATTTTTTTTTTTAGGCAACTCTTCCACTGGTAAAGTCTCTTGTACACAATGGCATTTTTCTTCCTGAAAACAGCTAATTGAACTTTGCTGCATAGAATGATGATGCCAACAGCTGTATTACGCCAAGATTTTCTCTTTGTTGCTCAAGATTTATTTTTAAATTGACTGAGTTTTGAAATGTCTTGCCTTGCAGTCTATGGTGCTTTGAGCAGCTGCGTAAGGACAGAATGAAGAAATTAGAAAATGATGTATGTGAACTGACATTTTACTGATATAAGTGCTATTGTGCTTATAAAACCCAGTTTCTCTGCAAACACTGATTTGTTGTCACATAATGCCTGATAAAAAATAGTAGCCAAGGTTTCAGCATAAGGCAATACAACATATAATAGACAATACAGACTTAGTGAATAACAATAAGATCTCACTTTGCTTTGTTGTGAAAATTTATAAAAGTTGTAACTAATAACTTTTCTAGGAACATTTGTAAGAATTTGAATATCTCCAATATTATACTTGCATTAGGGAATATAATTGTGACATAAATTGATTTCACAGCAGTGCATGTCTCTTCCTAGAAAATGTTTACAAAAACTTATCTAAACAGGTGGGAGAATAAGAATACAAAGGTACAAAAAGTAGCATAGAAAAGCGCTAAATAAAATCAGCATCTCTAAATGAAGTGTCCCAGAAAGTTATATTCTGATAGTAAAATAATACACAAAGTCCAAAAAAGATAATTTTATTTTCAAACCTGCCCATTATAGGATTCTCACTTCCTGCATTCCAATACTTAACATGTTGTAAATAAGATATTGCTGGAACAGGACAATCCAAATATTAGCTGTGGTGGATCTGAATTGGTATTTTCAGCTGGGAGTGGAGGATTGGTTAATTGGTTGATATTGGATTATAAAGGAAACCTATAGACTTTCCCTTCATAATTACAAATATTCAAGCATTAAGAAAAATAGTAAAATTTAATATGATAAAAGACACAGGTGCAGTTGATGCTCCTTAGGCCAAAGGGACTAGACAACTTCTGCCCTATGATACCATGGCTAGAAAGCTTCTTGGTTGTCTGGTAGCCTCCTCGTCTATACATAGCATATGTGTGCCAGTCCAGATCTCACGAATCCATCCCGCCTTGTAGAGAGGTCACAAGCCATAGACTAAACTCGGTGCCAATTTGCAGTGTTGGAACTGCCGATTTTTGACCTTTTTAGTTTCAGGGTGTAGGCACAATGGAAGTAATAAACATATAGTTGTTTCACATATTTACTCTTTGGACTCAATATCCGGGATTTTCTCATACCTGTAAAGATGTATATGACATAATCATGATACCATGTAATCACTTGAATGAAAATGATTTGACACATAATCACAGCGTATTCTGAAGTTTGACATAAGAACAGGTACAATGGGATTTAAATTTTCGTATGAAGTAAAATTTGACTAGATAATTCAAAATCTTTACATGTCTTTATAGACATTCACAGTCAAGGAAGCTTTGGTATCCAAAAAAAAAAAAAATCCAGCAATTTAATTGTGTATTTGTTCATTCTTTTATTTTTAAATCATTGCACATTATTTTTTTTTCTTCAGTCTACCCTTTTTTCCAGGTCTTTGAAGACTAAAATAAAAACAAATTCTTCAATAATTTATTCCTGTTTCATCCTTTCTTTGTATCTTTCTTTGTATCTACCCATACAATGACTCCTGATACAATCTCATTGCTACCATGTTAGGATTTTGAAACTAAAACTTTGGGAATTTATATTAATGCCTGAAAAGTCAAATATTATTACTAATTACTAGTTACAAATATTGTTACTAGCTTATATCCTTCTCCTTAGTGCAGTTTTTCATAGATCACTTACTAGTGAACACTTTTTCTAAGACATGCTTTCTGAAATATATAGAATATTCTGAAATATATAGTGATTCAGCAAGATATAGACATTGGTTGGATCGTGGAGTCAGCGTAGGGTATACCACTAAAATGAGCAGAGCTTAACTGAGGAATTTGTATTGGTCCTTTTAGCTGCCTTCCAAAAAAAGTCTTCAGCTTCTCTAAAACAAAAGATAAAAGGTTTATCTAGGGTAAGAAGTCTGTTGCCACAACTTTGCACTTCTGCATTATTTTGGGAGTTGTAGTAGTCTCCCCACTGTTGGGGGACTTGTAAGTCTTGGGACTTACCGAAATGCAGATGCAGCTGAATCAGCAGATGTTACAGTATTCACAGATCTCCCCAGCTTCTCATCCAAAACTTCTCAAAACAGCTCTAAGCACAGGGACCAGGATTTACAATCAGCACTGAAGCATGAAGAAACAACACGCCCAGTACTTGAGAGATCTTGTTCTCATTGGGTTTTGTTCCTCTGCGAAGACAGAGGAGCTGTGGAGCCAAAGCAACCAGCCACCAGGGAATTTGCATTGTGGCTTCAATGCAGTCTGATGTTTCCACATGCCTTCTCTGAGCTATGGAAATGCAGGGTTTCTACATTGTCACTGTGCTCTGACTATTCATAACTGTTGGGGATATCAGTTGGCAGATGTGTGTTTTAATTATGCCTTTCTGCTTGGGATTCAAACCAGATCCTTCCTGAGCCTGAGGAATAAGTGAGACATAAAGTCACTCTTTGTTGCTCTGCACCCATTCAAATGTTATCCAGCCCACACTACTTCTTGGGAATTTTGATTTAAATTATTTTATCTCAAACAATTTTTATAAGAAATATAAAAGAAAAAAAATGTTAAGAGATCAAAGTTCATCAAGAGCTCTCCAAAGGCCTCTTCAGTTAGAGAGAAAATCAACCAAAAATGGGTCATTTTTGAAATTGTGTCACATATGTATAAATCTTCTTATATATTTAAAGAATTTGAATGTGGGCAGAAAGGACATATTCTTCATTCATTTACCATGTCTTATATTCTCTTTGTGATCAGAAAATATTTTGAAATAATGCCAGTGATATAGTTCAGGGATAAGAAATGGAATAAAGCTGATGGCAAAACTTTTGTGCTACTTTACATCACAACCAATGCAAAGGCTCCCCAGGGGAGCTCACTGCTGGAGGATAAACTTACCTATAGAAGACAAAATGCAAGACACTATAGGAAAATCCGATAACAAAAAGAGGATTCACTTTGTAGAGCTGGCAATGAAGAGCTGTCAGTTATGTGCCTGTGTGTTCAGTAACTTATTATTATAATACATGGTACCATCTCAACAGCAAGAATCAAAGCATTTTTTTTTCTTTTTGAATCGTGTAGAAAGTACAGTGTAATGAGCATAAAGTATATTTACACTGTAGCATATGGGAATGCTGATGAACTCCTGATCCCAGTGGACACTGCCCTTGTCTTGTCTGGAGGGAAGGCTCTGTCCATTCTCACAGCTCCAGAACAGATCATCAGCACTGCAGTGACAACCCAAATGTATATGCATCCTGTAGGCACAGCCTCTGTGACTCTCATGGAGAGGAGGGTAAATAGTGCAGGATTTCCTTGGAACAGGACCAATGCAAAGCAGTAAGAGCTTCCTAAGAGAAGCTGAGAAGGATTAAAGCAACTGATGTCTCCTAGGTGACTTCTCTACTTCCCCTAAAATCTGTACATGATTGGCAATGTAAGGGAGGTTTTTCAGCAGAGCAACAGCAAGATAGGCAAGAGCCGCAGGGATAGGCTTTGTGTTTATAAAGGAAAAGAACATTGCTTTACTATGTCCTGAGCAGTCAGTAGAGGATTAAAATGGCACAAAGAATTCTCTGTTTTTAATTTTGTAAACCTTTGTATTATCTGCTGTCTTCTGAAAGATACTCAAAATAATATGGAAATAGGGAGTAAAAAAATAAACAAAGATAAAAATGAACTCAAAATGGAGCTACAGCCACAGCATTTCTGATGTGAGAATAAAAATTTTAAAAAATCTCTCAAAAAGGGTATCTCCTTACAGAATTTTCAACTCCAGTTTTCAGATCCAAGAGGTCGTATATAAGTGTCCAAAAAAACCCACAAGTCTTTTAAAGTTCACTAAGTATAAAGAATGAGCTGCTATTATTAGTTTGTATTAGCATCATTAGTTTTGCCACCATGATTGAAGTATGATCTTTTGAATGTGCGCTGACAGAAGGTTCTGCAAAGCTTCATGCATAGTTTTGTGGCAAAATCCTAACCCCAAAAGAAATATACTTTCTTAGAAGAACTGTAATGCACTAATGATGGATTATCTTCTGTTTTACCTGGGCTTTAAATAAATGCAGAAAGGCAACCTCATATGATTCTAGGTTAAGTGAACAGGAAGACTAGGTGAATGAAAGACAAAATAGATTCCGAAAAAAAAAAAAAAAGAAAAAGAAAAAGTTCCTCACTGATAAGCTCTAGGTTTATAATCTTTATAATTTACAGCCCTTTACATTTCAAAGGCTAAGGAAATCGCATGTTTTCCATGTTTCCTTAGAAAGGAGAGTAATATTGTAATGATACAGCTATTCTTAAAAATACCTTTAATTGGAAGAAACTTATTTTATACATATATATATTTACATATGTACATATATATAAACGCTGAATTCTACCATATCTAAGTCTGCAGACAGAAAAAACTTCAGGTCCCTTCTGAAGAAAATTAATATTCTGAAATTCTCTCAAAGTCACTAAGTGAACAAAATCTCATATAGAGTAGGATCAGAAAATACCATTTTCTCAGGGCTTTTTTGCTGTCATTGCCTTTTTTTTTTTCCCTTTGCACATGCCTTTGATTTATGCATAGTAGTATGAATATATATATATATATTTAACTATTTGATAGCTCATTCTTGAAAATAGAAACAGTGCGTTAAGCAAACTATAATTAAAAAGGTTTTCCTCCAGTTCCCTAATGGGAACAATTTCTCTTGCTTGTTTTATGGCAAAATACAGTGTAATTAATGTAATATTGCTTAACAAATCAGTCATAAAACAATTAATAACACAAGCATTTACAGGTGAAATATTTAGGTTACAATACATATTACAGATAATCATCTACTAATATCTACAAATATTAAACTGCTATTCCTGACTTAATGGTGAATGTGTCTCTTGTGAGAATAGACAACCTTTGTGAAGAAAGGAATTATTTCCTAATTCTAGATGAACATTAAGGGATGAGTTACCACCTTTTCTTATATATAAGACTTCAGATTGTATATCACTAGGAGGTTTAAATCCTTATTCTGAAGAATATAAATACAGTAGAGAGCAGAGAATTTACTAATAATCATACATATATTTTCTGAAAAAATAGTCTATTATGTAAATAATTTTGTTTGAACCAAAGACTAGAAAACAACAAACATTGTGAAGGAGTGAGTATACACTGTGCAAACAATTTTGGAATTCTTAAATGCTGTCACAATGCTACCAATAAGCCCCATAAAATAACAATATGACAGCCACATTGTGAATTTCCATTATTTACAGTATTTTTGAATAAACTATAGTATTTACTACACCCAGAGATTTTAGGTTCTACTAACATTATTATAAAAATTCCTCAGACTTAAATATGAACCTAAACATCTCTGTTGCTCATTATTCTGCAACACAGATTCTAAATAGAACCAGTCATGTCACTTATGTGAATTTCTATTAAATATGATCTCTTTCTCTATTAGACACCCTACCAGCCACTACTATTTGTCCCAATTGTTCTTGTGATGACACACAAGCAAATTTTAATATTAAAGTCTAGCCACAAGAAAAACAAAACAAAACAGACACTGACCAATTTAGATTTATTTTTTCTTATTTCTACTCCCTCTTTCATCCCTTTTCCCTCCTTTTGATCCATTAAAAGAGTGTGCCTTGAAGTTTAGGAAAGTATTTGGACTAAACAGAAATGAGTGTTAACTCACTTCTGGGATTCTTTGAAAACTGCTAGTAGTTGCAACATTTCTTTCAGTTGAAGAGTTATAACCTTGTTTCTTGATCATTCGCCTTATGTCAAGACTTTATGATCCCATGCTTCTTTCCATTTAAAAGGCATACCTACCTCTACACTTCAGCATCCACATACACATCACTGAGAGAGCACAGGCTTATACCCACAGCTTCCACACAGGACAAGAGGTAGTTGGTGAACCTTGAAATGAGAAGAAGTAGCCATCACCATTGTGTCACAATCACCCATGTATCCTCCGTCCCATTATCTTCAGGATCCACAGCCTTCTCTAGCCCCAGGGACAACCTTGGACAGCCCACATATCTGAGTCCCCAGAGGTTAGCTCACTCACAGTCCTCCAAGGCTCTTCATTTCCAAGGGTGCACTGACATCTTGTCATCTCTGCCTTATTCTTTTCCTATCAAGAAATGCACTCAAGGAAAACAAACACCTTCTTCTTGATGAGTTAGAAGACTCAAACGGCATTAGCTCCACTTAGGGAAACACTTAGCTAGAATCAATCCAAAAGGTCTGCTTGTTCTAACAGAAAGTAGGGAAGCCAGCTTTACAGAGCTGAATCCATAAATCTTGTTAAAGTATTTTCAGACATAAACATATGCTCACTGTGGCCAGGTCATAGGCCTGATGCTCCCTGGGACACTGTGTAAGTAAGACAAAACTCATCTGAGATGGACAAACCCCGATATTGCACAGGTCAGCTTTGAGCTCACAAAATTGCAGTTTTCAAGGATTCTCCTGTCTACAACAGCTGAACTGTAACAGTCCTGGTGCTAGGTAGCCTGTATTGGAGTTCCCATCATCATACACTGCTGCCAATTTGTTAATTATCTGCTGTTGATATCTGATCTGATCTGATTTGTTCTCTGATCCTGTCTGTTGGCATCTTATGGCCACAATTACTGGCAGATAGTAAGAATATCTCACCATTTTTAGAAAGAATCCCAGCTCTTTGGGTTGTTCTTTCTTTCTCACACTCACAAAAGACTCTCTTTTATGAACTCTCCTTCCTCCTCTCCTTTCTCTGAACTCTTACTGAACATCAGAGGTTATGGGGACACTTCACTGTGACTTCTAGACACTGCCATGCTTAAAATTGGTCTTTATCAACCCCATCTGTTCCCTAATTGATCTTCAAAGAAGGGAAACTTAACCCATGACATTCACCTGCTCTGCTGAAGGCCTCAGCCCAGTGGTTCTGTCCCCAAGCTAGTACTTCTGATCAGCTCTCCCAGGACCAGATCCAGCCCTGAAGTGCAGGGAGGGGACTGAATAACTATCAGACTCTAGCAGCAAATCCTTACCCTGCTTGTCCTACAGCATTCATCAGATTCAATGGTTTTCTCAGAGGAACCCTGGAAGTGGATGGGAAGCCTTACTGTTGCACGGCATGTATGAAGGGGATGATCACATATAACAGCAAAGATACCTCTGTATCTTGAAGTCTACTTTGAGGGGTATGTAAGTTAATAAGTAGCTGGAAGTAGTATGCTCTCATTAATGTTTTCTGAAGCTTTCTACAGAGAAAAAGCTTTTAATTGTGGTCTTCAAAGTCACTGGCTGAATTATGGTAACTGCTGTTTGCATTTGCTGTTCTTTATGCTTCTACTATTTGCATTGTGGTTGGTCAAAAGAAAAAAATAAAAATAAAATCCAAAGCTATTAGGAATAGTCTCACATACAAGCTATACCACATCACTTCTCTCATCCCACCCATTCTGGAAAAAAAATATTTACACTCATTACAAAAGAATCAAAGCATTCAGCAAGAACAAACAAAATCAATCAGCTGAACCAGACAGTTCTTGTTTTGCAACTCAGAGAAGTGCAAAACAGAACATTAAGTCACTCTACAAAGGAAGGATGGCAAGGAAAAATCTTTAATGGCGAGAGAGAGAGAGAGAGAAGAACAAAATAACCACAAGCTTGACAAATACTGATTCTACTGCAGCACTACTGCAATTTAATAAATGAGACCAAAGTCTTCAATTTTCTTCAGAATTTTAACATACAGGTACTCTGCCATGCAAAGACACTGACATCTCTTAGATATGACCAGATTTCTGTGAAACAGAAAGACTGATATTGCCCAAGAGAAGTACCTGGAAGGCAAAATTTTCTAACTTGTCTTGATATCTTTGAAATCTCTATTTATACACTGACTAGATTTGTATATGTATTTGCAAGATATCGCTTTGATCCTATATTTTCCATTCAAGCCTCAAAATCTCTATTGGTTCACAGCAGTGTTTGGGAAGAGAAAATTCCAGAGCAGGGCCACAGGGATGATCAGGAGCCTGGAACATCTGCCCTACGAGGAGAGGCTGAGGGAGCTGGGCCTGTTCAGCCTGGAGAAGAGAAGGCTGAGAGTGGATCTAATCAGTGTCTACAAGTACCTCAAGGGAGGCAGTGAGGAGGATGGTGCTGGCCTCTTTTCACTGGTGGCCACCGACAGAACTAGAGGAAATGGCCACAAATTGAAGCACCAGAAGTTCCACATGAACTTAAGGAAAAATTTTTTAACAGTGAGGGTGACAGAGCTCTGGAACAGGCTGCCCAGGGAGGTTGTGGAGCCTCCTTCTCTGAAGATCTTCAAAACCCGCTTGGATGCAGTCCTGTGCCACGTGCTCTAGGTGACCCTGTGTGTGCAGGGGGGGTTGGACTAGATGATCTCTAGAGGTCCCTTCCAACCTTAAGCATTCTCTGATTCTATATTGAGATAAAATACACATGCCAATATATTGTATCATCATGTGAAAATTCTCCTCTGACTTTGGAGAGGTGGGATTATCAATAATATTTAGTCAAGTTTCAGAACAGGACCCTAAAGAAATGATGAACAACCACTGGCTGTAAACTTAAAATCACAGCATCTGAAAAGTATCAGTTTTAAGACTGCAAAACCACAGGCATCAGTCAGCAGAAGTTTTATTTAAACCTCACTTTAAAAGAAAATTCCAAATGGTTAGCATCTTGAAAAATAAAACCCCAATAAATCTCAGAAATAGAATCTGCAAAAAAGGTTAAATAATATTCACAAATTTACCATGTAGGCAATATAGATGACTGAATAGAAATTTTGACTATAATATATGATTAATCCTCACTTGCAAAACAATCTGGCAACCAGTCATGTTCTGCTTATATAGTACATATGCCAAGGTGTGAACTGAGCCCTGAAGCCAATCTATGGCCTCTCTCTAGATAGCAACTGTCTAGGGATGGTATTTCTGAATATAATGTGGATTTGCAGATGAGTAGACACAAAAATATCGGCAACAGTTAATTCAAAAAGTGAAATAGTGTTATCCAAGTTGAAATTCAAAAACTTTGAAATTGCGTATCTTACTGAAATACATAAAATAGAGCTGAACAAGCCCTTCCAGTTCTGATCCAAGTCTTTTGAGTTTCTGTAGAATTTGTCAAATTTGCATCTGCATAAAATAGATCACATTTGCATGGATATGAAGTCTTGCTCCATCTCTGCATAAATGCACACGCATGCACTTATTCAGCACCTGTTGCTATTGCTTGCGTAAGGGAAGAGCAGGAACGTGGCTGCTCCTTGAGGGGAAAGTTGCTGGGAGTTGTCAGTGGGTGTAACAGGACTCAGACCGACAGTACATGAGCAGGGTCAGAGCAGGTATAGGGAAAGCTTCCTTCACCACCCCCACACAAGGTGATAAATAAGGCAGATCCCAAACAGCGATCCCAGGCAAGAACTAAAGGAGAAGGTGCCCAAGACAGGCCTGGAGACAGGACTACCTGCATGACATGTCTGGGTTCAGTTCAATAAGACCAGTAAGTGAATCAGGACAACAGAGAGAATGCAAATACATCTAAAATACAGCTTAGGCTACATCTTGATACCCAGACCTGAGCTTAAACAGAACCCCTCGACTCTGTTTGGTGCATAGGTGGGTGGGCAGGGGTCTTGGGTGAGGCTCGTTGGGACCTGAAAATCTATGAGTTTTCCTAAAGAGCCAAATAAATTTGTCCTATGGGAGGGGAAATTGAGTAGAAGAAAACATCAGGACTCAACAGCTCTAATTATTAGCCTTTTTAGGGTCCCCACCCAAGCATTTGCTACATCTGATCCCTGGTATCTGGTCAGTTCACATTTATATTTAAAGATCTTACCTATGAATAATAGGTGTAAATTATATGTAAACATAAAATTTTATAGAGATAACATATATGCTATGCATATAATACAACATATTCAGTAGCAACAGTTACAATCTCACTCTTTAGAGTATCCAGATATTTTCTTTAGTAATCTTCATCTGACAATAAAACAACTTTGAAAGAATGATAAATTCTTCTGGATGATTTACATTGCCTCCTGTGAATGTATTTCAGCTCTTAAACTCATCATAGATATAGCTTCAGAGTGAAGCACACAGAATCACAGAATGGTTAAGGTTGGAAGGAACCTCTAGAGATCATCTAGTCCAACCCCCCTGCTCCAGTAGGGACACCTATAGCACACGGCGCAGGGTCTCGTCCAGGCGGGTTTGAAAGATCTCCAGAGAAGGAGATTCGATGACCTCTCTGGGCAGCCTGTTCCAGGGCTCTGTCACTCTCACAGGAAAGAAGTTCTTCCTCACATGGAGATGGAACTTCCTGTGTTTCTACTTGTACCCATTATCCCTTGTCCTGTCACTGGCCACCACCAAGAAGACTTTGGCCCCATTCTCCCTACATTCACCCTTCAGGTATTTATACATATTGATCAGACCTCTTCTCAGTCTTCTCTAGGCTAAACAGGCCCAGCTCACTTCTTAGTCTTTTCTCAGAAGACAGATGCTCCAGTCCCTTAATCATCTTTGTTGTTCTAAAGAACTCTGAACTCTGTGAAATGAAACATGAACCTTGTGAAATTATTGTTTTGTTGGGAATGATTTGGCAAATGTTTTGGTGACGCACGAACATATTCACATGCAGTGTTGATTTAAGAAGTATTTATATTTTAGAAAAAAAATTGCTGGAGAACAGGTTTGTGATTCAGTTTTTAGTTAAATTTCTGCAAGGTATACAGAACAGTTATTAAGGGAAGAAAGACTGTTAGTATTACAATTTGTCACCACCTTAATTTTACAATCTGTACAAAAATGTTAAACTGGTACTATTATAAAATGGACTCTATTAAGGCAAAAAATGTCAAAATGAGTATAAGGTAATTACTTTAATTCGCTCTCATTTGCACAGACACTAGCTGAATTTCGCTAGTCACATACTGCTTCTTAAGTAGTGTACAGCTGTTTTCTATATACTTATACAATTAGATTAATTCATAGTACAACATAAGTAAGCTACTGATTACAGAGGTTTAATCATGCTTCTTTTTCATTTTTTTACTTTCAAAAAAGATGATATTCATCTTTTTTTTGGCAAAAAGAATAAAAGAATGCAGAAAGAATTTAACATGCCTTCATTAAAGTTATTACAGTCTTACATATTCCCTACATGCTGACTATGAACTTTGCTTGTGCGTGGCTATCACTCCTGAATCTTTAGCAAATGTGCTAAAAACATAATTAAGGGCTGGCATTATATTGTAAGGGAGACGAATTGTGGTATATAGTGTATAGCCTTATCTGTTGGAAGCAGAATGATGCTTTTTATCACATTGCAGGATATTTCACTGTTGGAAGAAACAAAATATTTGCACATGAAAGAATGTTTTGGAAGTGATTCCTTAAATTCTGCATACCCCGTCTCTGCCTTTTGAGATTTGTATAGCTGAGTTTTTTTCCTATTGTACTATCCTTTTAAAATAATGGGTTGCTTATTTAAGCAAGGGAAGATACTTAATATATTACAGTTGTAATATAGTGCTTTATAATGACTAGTATCAAAATATAAAATGTGAACAGCATAGCACAGGACTCCTCCATCACACAATTTTTCTTTTGACGAAAGATATTTCTGCCAAATGTTCACTTCCCATTGCAGAGTTAGCTAATAAAGCTTTGAATTTAAGGATTAAAAGCTACTTAACAAAATATGGCTATTCTAGGGTTAGAGTCTGACATAACTGAACCTGAAAGAATCTTTCTGAAAAATGGTGGTCTAAAACATAGGACATGGGTCTCTGAGAACTAAATTCTGCTCCCAGCTCTAGGACACTCTCCTGGATAACACTGTATATGTCAGAGAAGGTAAAGTCTCAGAGATGGCAGTTTCATTGACTTCCATATTGTGTCCCAATTTACATCCCTAGGATGGGATTCAGCTAACCCTATGAGGTAATCATCTAGATCTCCTCTAAATCGACTCCTCCTGCCCCTTCCTAGGTGCACATAAAGGTGATTTCTACAGACATAGATGTACGTAACATAGATTTAGTATAGTATGTTAGCAAATAGTATGTTGCATCAGGAATGGATCTATGGCGTGAAACTTTTAGCAAGGAGAAACTGATATTTATTCTGTGTGTTGTGGGGATTTTATTTTGATTTGGTGATAGTTTGATTGCTAGAAACAAACCTTAGCATGGCTACTACCATTAGCAGCATTACCTTTCCCTTTTGCATGGGATTCTTAAAATCTGTGATGTGAAATTATGATCAGTAAGTGTGTGCAACTGAGAGATACGCTGCAAAGTTGTGCTAAAGTTTTGAACTAATATACTTGCATGGAGGTTCCTATAGATGTCAGCTGGAAGAGATTTGTCCTACCCTTACAGTTATCGAATACTTTTATAGCTGAACAGAAAGTAGTCAAAACTCTGCCTTAGTGAAATGTTACTTTCAAGTATAAGTAGGAACAATTAGACGTTAGCGCCTTTCTAAGATTCATTCTTTTCTGAAAAATTTATTTATTTTATTACTGTGATTCCTATGTGCCAGTGGGAATCAAAGTCTCTTCAAAGTGACATTGTAACAAATAATAAAAATAATAATGATTACCTCTTTCTTACTATTTTTTTTTCAGTTTGAAAGAATAAGATGCCCAGGAGGATATGAAGCTCTCATCTTTGTGAAAGCAGATTTTAAAAAATTCTATTCACATCTTACTCAACTACTTACATATTTGTTTTCTTAGCTCTGTATTTTGCTGAGATTTTTTTTAAGTTTTTGTTGAATCACTTCATTGTTATCATCACTACCACAGTACATTATTATAATGCCATATTTATGTTATACCTTAATATCCTACTATTGTTTAATTTGATAAAATTTGTTTAAATTGCTTAAATTGTTTGATTAAATTGTTGTACCAAAATATGCCAAAACAATCATAGAAACATCTGCATACATTTCAGTAAAACAATCAGTTTCTCCATACTCTATTCCTCCAGTAAGGGGACCGAATTCACAGCATTAGTTGCCTATGTTGCTAAATAGTGAAAGTCATAATTACCTTGGTGTCTTCGGAGCCTTGTCCTTTTCTACTTCCATTTCTATAATGCACTGTTATTGTCTATACATGCAACAAATGCAGTGAAATCAGACTTTCCAGTTGTCCTCATGTGACTACATAGTTTTACTGGAATATGATTGGGAACTCCTTATGTTTGACAGTCCCCAGCTCACAGCACAGGGAATAATGTCGCCCTTCCTTGAATCAGATTCAAAAAAATGAAACAGTATCTTTTGCTCTCACACATTTGGAACACATTTGAGCTGCTCCTTGATTCTTCATTCTCAGAATTCAGCATTTCTGAAGAAAAAAAAAAAAAAAGCCTTATGTGGACAACCCAAACTTTAAACACCCCACTTTCTTGGCCCCTTTTGAAAGTAATATTTGCTTCCTTCAGGAGCCTTTCTAACAAACAGAGGAAATTATATTGGGATTCTCTTCCAGGAAGAGTAACATTAACTAAATAATGATGATTGATTTCTAGGATCTTCTTCTTAAGAGAAAACAGCCAGTTACCGAAGTCATGAAGTGAAATATTTGGGCAAAGTATTGCCATTGTTGAAGCCAGCTTTGACCTTGACTTCCATGCTGATCAGAAATTGTCTCCTTTATAATTTCTAGCAACGGTAATATTTTAGTTTACCTTGAATGTAATTTGAAAACTATATAGTTGCAAAAAAGAGCAGGGTCCTTTACATTTTTTTTCACTTAGTTAACATTTTAGCTATCCAGTATTTTAGTTAACAAATGGGAACATCTAAGTTCAAGGAAGTGTTTCTGATTTTTTATATATATTTTTCATACATGGATTTATATTGGGATTCCATCAGACAGTTAATATGCTATTTACTCTTTCAAAGAATAGAAAGCTGTGTAATAAAAATAATATCATGCCTAAAAAGAGATAATAATACTTTCATATGTGACAACATCAAATACTGTGAACAGAGTGGGATGCACCAAAGAACATACGCTTTGTGGCACTGTGACACAGCTATGGCAGTGCACACAAGACCAGTGCTTATCATCTTTGGAGAGGAAATCTAAGAAGTGGAATTGTTCTTGGATTTGCAGACTGTCAAGTAGGAAACATTTAGATACTTACTCTCCAATTCTTTTTAAGTGAAGAGGTAGGGAGATTTCTCAGCTGTGAAGACGTATCCTCTCTGTTTTAGCTTGAGTGATTGATTACTTCCTCTGACAGCTCTTTAACAACAGTTTTGGAAAGGCTTAAAGATTGGAAGCTGGTTCGTATCTAACCCACTTATTTGTAGGAACGGATCCCAGGAACATCCTGTTAAGAAATAGAGTTTTCCTGGCATGTCATAAAACACAGCAATTGAAACCAGATATATTATTAGAGTTCCTTTGCTGTGATAAGAGAGAATGAAGCACCATCTCTTCATAGAAGACTATAGGTTATATGGTATTAGTCGTTTTTTTTTAAGTGACTGGATAAAAGTACTTTAAAAGGCAGTTTGTAGATCTGTGTAATGCTTGGAATGAGCAAAGTCAGAGAATAGAATAAAACATAGAAATGTTCCAGAATGAAAAACTTCAACAAGATGGAAATAAACTATTTTATTTGAAATTTGATGTGCTTGAGACACTGAAAAGCATATTAAATTCTCATTGTTTTGGTAGTTTTCTTTCTATATTGTCCTCAAGGAAAAAAAGAATATACTGTAAACCATTTCGCTGATACCTAAATCTACTGTTTCAAGACAGTTACATTTGTAAGTACAAACATTTTGGGGCTCTGTATAAGGTTTTGCTTCTATATTTTAAGGGTTGTTGTTTTTTAATCCCATGCCTTTCCTTTGCAGAGACAGTATTAACTGTGTGACCAAACAAACTGGTCAAGTTCACAACCAAAAGTAATGAAACACTATTAGCACCTAGGAAGATGTGTTTCTAACAATCATCTTAATGAGATGACTTTCCTTTGAAGTCAGCCTGACCTGTGGGTAATTGTTTTACATCAGTTCTAAAACTAGGAGCAGCTTGCCTGTATACTACTTCATTAATATTGGGTATTATAGCCACGCTATGTGTTTTCAATTAAACGTATGTTACATTAAGTATGCAACCGTAATACTTCTAAGCCTGTAAAAGTCTCTCTCAAAAATATAGGCATTTTCCTCTTTATCTGGACATGAGTCAGGACACCAGAACTGTCCAAAATAAAAGTCAGGATTTCAGGGTTGAAAAGTACGGTTAGAGAAGTAGTACACCAAGAGAAATGCTCTTCACATATTTATCAGTTTCATTATATGTGTGGAGCCTTCCTTTCTCTGAACAATCTCATCATCTGAAGAATAAAATAGTAATTAATTTGAAAATAATTTATCTCTTCTGCAATGCCTGCAGCTATTCTCTTATTTCTTTATATTTTAAACATAAATTTCATATCTTTGATAAAATGAACAAATATGATATGGCTGTTATTAAAACTGCAATAGCAAGCAATTTTCTACAATGATGTTTTATGATGTTTTAATGATGGAAATGTGTTCTGCCTCAGAGGAATATTTTTTGTACGATAAATGCATTTTTTCATTTCTGTATCCTTATGTTGATGAAACATTTCAAAACAAATCAATCTAAGAATCTTGCATATTGATAGTTTGATTTCAACTTTCACTGAAGAGTAAAATGAATGAAATATTGAAATTTCTGGTAGGATAAAAATATTAGTGTTAGATGTCAAACAACATCAAGCAATAACAACAATACTCCTGTAACTTTCACCCTTCTTCTCTCTTTCTTTTATATTCATTTTGCTAATTCTGAAATACATCCCCAGATCTTGCAACCTTTAAGGCATAAACCTAACACGATGTGCATGAGTCAATACCAAGTGAAACGCCATTCTCAGGAATTTAAATGTGTTTATGTGTAGTAGAGTGGAGGCTTATCTAAGAAATCTTACTGACATGGAAGTATAAGTAAAAATTCTAACACAAAAAAAAGGTACTCACATAAGTTTTAGGCTTGGAAGTCATTAGGATGCTTTTGAATAGTAGTTTCCACTACTTTTGAAAAGGTTACCTTCTGTTTTCCCTCAAGATGTCTGTCACACTTTTTGAGTACTAAGTTTCCTTTACAGAGTTTCAGTGCTCCTGCTGAGTGCTGAGTAGCTAGAATGTCCAGGAGTAAGGTTATGACTGAACTTCTCACTGCTGATTTGACATACTTTGGACGGAAGAAATGTGAAGCCTTTCTCTTTGCAGACCATGCCACACAGCACCGGTTGAGTCGTAGGAAAAGAAGGTGGGAAAAGGAAAAGCTAAATTAAACTTTTTTTGCTGAACTCAGATTAAACAAACAAACAAACAAAACCCACTTGCATTTCAAAGCATTGATTTTTCATTAAAAACATAATAAGCAAATAAAAATGCTCAAATAGGTACATTGTCTAAAAAAATATTTTCAACACAGCCTATTATTTAAAGAGTGAACTTTAAAATGAACTTTAACTTATTTTTGAAGAAGAAAATATTGTCTCTCTTGAAAACATAACCTTCTGATTTTTGCAGTTAGATATATAACTTTATTTGTACGAAAAGAGAACACTATTTTTAAAAAGTTATTCTCCAGAAGTAATATGTTCAAATGTAGATAAAGGAGATAGCTGATGAAGTATCAAATATGTATAACATTATTCTCATTAGTAACACTAGTAGTAGTAGTAGCAGCAGTACTATTGCCAGTTCCTCTGAATCTTCACAACAGAGCCACATGTCATAAGACAAGGTGAAGTGCAGACTGAATTTAAAAATTTCTGACAGTAGATGTCTATTAGGTATCTATATTTAGTGTCAAAGTGTCAAATAAAAAAAAAAAAAGTTACTGCTTACCTGCTTTTACTAGACTAGATGACCAGATTGCCAAGTTTGCTCAGTGCAAGAACACACAGAAAAGCAAATTAAACCAGATGAAATTTGCTTAAAAGAAGTATTGCACCATCATTAGATAATATTTTTCCTAGAACAAAAATAGAGATGTAATTTCTCTTTTATTCATAAAATTTTGAATTTTTGTAACATCAGTTCAGGCAAATTTACTGAAGAATCTCTAAAACCACATGATTTTTTTTTTCAGAATTCCTTATTTTTCATGAAGCATTGTATGGAGTTAACACAAACCTAACTGTCATACATTGTTATCACATGGAAATACTAATTGCTATTGTTCAGAAACCTTTACATCAATCTGACATATCTGCAAAATGAGACCCTTTGCAGTGATCAGCCCTGTTGCTAGGTGGTTATTCTGCCTTCCTGCAAGACAGATGTAAAGTTCCAGGGCTAAAATGAATTTGTGGTGTCTCTGCAATCTGGTCATTTTGTGTGTGGAGATATTCTGAGTATGTGTTTAAAAGGTGTATATGCATTCAAACTGATGCTAATCATCTCAGAAACAGTTTGAAGAGAGCAGATCTTCCTATGAAAGCCTGCTTTGTCCAGACTTGACTATCCTCTGATAGTGAGAATGCATGTGAACTCCCTGAGGCATCTCTGCTCCATATTTCTTATGACGAACATAAGTTTCTTTTTCTATAGTTGTTTCTAAAGATTGGTTCTACAATAGAAGAATGGCATTTCTTTTCTTCCTACCAAATGCTGCAACTTAGAGACAGCTGAGGAAATTTTGCTTAACTTTCTGAAAAGTATTTCACCTTTCAAAAAGAGGGAAACATAAACATTCTCAACAAGAAGAGTGAAAGTTTTGGAAAACTGGTTGGCAAGTGAAAAGAGATTGTAGTGGTAAATGGTTTATAACACAGAGGTTAAATTCTGTAAATTTGTGAATAATCCTGTGAAATCTCACTTAAATTGTCCCATTTGTATGCTAAAAAGACTGATTGCCACATATTTTACATAAAAAGTGGCATACTCTGTACATTATTTCAATGTGTTTTTCAGTAGAATTTAGTAAAAAGCATACCATTTAAAAATGAATTAGTTTAAAAATACATGTCCAAGAAAAGATGGTTTTGAAGCATTAGATTTGTCATCTATGCAGGGAAAAGCAACTGAGAGTGAGAAAACCAACTGAGAGTGAGGAATGCAGAGGTCAAATACAGCCTGACCTCTGGGTCAAAGAAAATGAAAAAGGTAATTTGGAAATTATGATTTTTTTTAAAGAAATATATATATATATATACACATATATATAGAGAGAGAGGTCTTAAATTCAGAAAGCTGAAAAAGTATCTTAAAATAGTAGTAAATGTATGTAACTGTGGGGACAGGGAAATGCCATGTTTCATGTACATATGCAGGATTTTGCAACAACAGCAGTAAGAATCATTTTCAATTCCATATCTACAACGAAATCTCAAATATGACATTGTTCTGCCTCTGGGTATCTACCTCTGCAGTTCCTGTTCTAGGGCTATTCTTGTGATCACTTCTTACCTCTTCTGAGTTAGCCCCTGGGCTGAGCTGTAGAGGCAATGCTGAACCTGATGATTTTGGTCAAATTAAGATTTTTTTAATGAACTAAGATTTCTATAAATTGCTTCAGGCAATTGGTTTGACTGATATTAGTCTTTTAGTCTAGCCTGAACTGTCATATTTATGGAATGCCATAGCAAAAATCAAATAGTAAAGTACATTTGCAATTTGCCTTATTAATGTTACTCTAACCAGGTGAGTTTGTTTTGGTATTCACCTTGGAGGCCATATATTATCCACCAATCTCTCAAAATATATACACAGATAATTCATGAAGGATTGTCACTGTTACTATACATAGGTATTTTACTGCCGGTTAGTAGGAAGTGCAAGGATTTCCTGGCATTCTGTTTAACTTTTACTTTGCAAAAGCTGCACAGGGATTTCAGTAGTACTGATAATGTGGCAGAAATTTCTGAGAGTTCAAGGGCACTGACAAGACATGAAAGTCCAGAGGGAATAAATATGCAACAATGCAGACATACGGACAGACTACAGTGAATAAGATAAGATAGACATACAATTACATTAAATTCTAGTCAGAGTGAGACAGGATGCAAAGAAAGTTACAACCAACAGGAGATGGCAAAATGCAGGTTTCAGGTATGCCAACGCAAAGAAAACTCTCTGAGAAGATCAGCAAATCCTGCCCTTCTCTGATCAGTTCCATTCC